>SSNS01000017.1:1213130-1470711 GCA_006937985.1 Aphyosemion australe
AATGAATGAAGCAGCTGTGAAGCCTGCGGCGTATGAGAGACTGACCAGACAGTGCATAGATCCCTTTAGAGCAGTCCTGGTTTTTCCCAGAAAAGTCTCCTCCCATCGTCTGAAAGGAAACGAGTCACAACATGACAGACAAACTGAACACCAACGCCTCTCACGCAGGAATCAAAGCACTCACGTGCGTTTTCCCACTTCCGGTTTGTCCGTATGCAAAGCAGGTCGCCATGCCCCGCTCGAAAATGGTCTCAACCAGTGGCTGAGCGGTGAACCTGCAGCAGAGAGGGGGCGGGGCTGTTCAGCTGCAGGTGTTTTGGTGCAGATAGAAGAATCAACCAGGCGTACCTGTAAACCATTTCATTGGTGGAGTTCTCATCGAAAGCGTAATCGAAGCGGAACGTCTGATTCTCCAGGTAGCGAGTCAGGTCGACTTTCTGCTTCGGCTCGTGGACCATCACCACATCTTTACTGGGAATGGTGATCACATCCAGATCCTTCACCGACATCTCTGAAGAAACACACACATACCGTCTAAACCACACCAACACTAAACCCACCTAAGAGTCAGAAATCCAGTTTTCATTATTAAAACTCAGACCATAACAAAGAAACGTTGTTTTCATTATTAAAGCTGGGGTATGAAGTTTTAAATTGTCAAGGTAACTTAAAAAATGCTTGAATTTGAATCTCTGACTCTGTTCTATGATATAAAGTAGGTCATCTTTCAGAATTTATATTTCCCCTAAGTCCCTCCCCTGGCCTCTACAGCAAAACAAATCTTTTATGTGAGTCTAGAGCGTTGGCCAATAGAGTTGCAGATCCACAAGAGTTAGTCGTCAACTAGAATGCGCCCCAGTTCCCAGCATGCACTGCAGGGGGATGGCCCAACAAAACAAATACACAAGTTACAGATTCCTCAGCTGCCTTCTGTTTCTCCAAGAGAACTTAAACCATTTAAAGTCCTTCTGCAAAACTCGCCGTGAGACGTTTACGACAGTCTAGATTTTACACTGGAGAAGCTTCTAAAAGATGGAGGAACTTTGATCTTCAAGGGTTGGTAAAGTTTCTTTTTGACGGGTAAATATTTAGTAAGTTATTGTATTTTAGAGAACTGTAACCAAAATTTTATTTGAATAAAATAAACAATAATGCAGATAATGGTTGTATGCTGCTTTTACCGTAGGCTAATGTAGCACTAGCTGGAATGCTAACTACCTGCATTGAATTAAAAGCACACTTGGCAGTTTTGGCTTGTTTTTAGCAACCCCTAGTGTCCAGTTAGTAAAAGCAAAAGGTAAACTTCTCTCCTGGCTGTGCGTTGGTCTTTTTAACACCTTAATCTATCTGCTGAAACGTCTCCTCAGCCTTCATTAGTGTCTACAGGAGCGGTTCATCACTAAATCAAACAACTTTACTAAGTCCAACAGGGACCAGACCGCCACTCTGAAGTTGCAAGTGTGGTATTCTGGCCACAGAGGGCGGTGGGGGTCTGAGTGACATTTCATTAACCCTGTAAAGGTCATTTTAGCACAAACTGGCTCAAGAACATGATTTAAACATAGGAAAACGTTGCATAGAATAGCTTTAGTGTCAGTCTGCAAACTTCAAGCTAACTGTGAAGAGGAGGGAGTATAAAAAGTGATTTTTCTTTTGTGTAATGGAACTAAGTGATTAGCGTAGCGTTCAACCTTTCGCTAAATCAAACTATTGTTTTAGCTCTCCGCTGACTCCGCCTTCCCCACCTGTGCGCGGTATGAGGCGTAGCTTTCAGCTCCTTCCAGAAAGGGAGAGGGAGCAGGGTTAGGAGCTATAGCCATTGAAATTTTAGAATCTCCTCCTCTCCTTCATGCTATGGACCCCAGCTTTAGTCTAACAAAACTGATCTAAAAAATGTACATGTCTTGGTGAATTTGTTGATAAAGCAACCTAAACTAAACTAAACCATCCAAATGTTGGTGCAGATATAACAAATCTAGACAGGATAAAAAATAAGACAGCTGCTGTATAAAGCTAGTCCTACCTTTCTTATTGAGAGGGCGTGCACGGACACACACACATATTCTGTGCTCCTCGATCTGAAACATAAAAACATAAACAAGGTCAGGAAGCTTCTGCCTTCCAGAGAAGAAGTGATCATGCAAAGACTTGAAAACACACAGACAGACAGACAGGACATTAAAATTCATTCTACTCCTCATCTATTTCTTCTCCATCTTTATTTCCTCCTCTCGTTTCTACTTGCTCACAGAATCTTTTCTGTCTTTGACTTTCTAACATTTGCTTCTCTCCTCGTCTCTTCTTCTTCCTGTCCTCTCCTCCATCTGCTCCTTCTCCCGGTCTCTCCTTTGGCCGACACCAGACTCACCACATCGTTGGATGTTAAAGGTCTGTAGTCCAGACTGGCTCGGAAGTCTCTGATCATACACATTATCTCATAGTTCGGTAAATTGACATCAACTTCCTGAAATGGAAAAGAAAGAGAGGAGAAATGACATCACTCAGTATAACACTAATGCACCAGACAAAACAATAAGACCGAATCACTTAGAAGATGACTGTTGCTCTCAAAAAGTCTCAGAATTGCAGCAGCCTTCATATCTGGATTGTGTGTTTGGTATTCAGGGTAGAGCCTTTGCTAAGGTGGCTTGGGCCACACCAGAAGACTTGGTGAACGTATCTTTGAAGAGAATGATCCTAGCTCCCCTGCTAGGGCTGCTGCCCCCATGAATGAGGTGTTTCATACTAACTTGAGCCCTCTTTTCTCTGAGCTCCTGCTGCTGAAGTCGCCTCTTCTCTCGTTTCTCCTGCAGTTTCTCGACCTCCTTCACACAGTTGGATTTCCTCCGTGCTGAAAAAGAACAATCGTGTTGTTTTCTCCTTGCTGTTGTAGGAAAGTGCAACCATCTAATCCACCAAGCATCTCCAAACGAGTGAATCACACCAGGAGAAAACCATTGGGACATTTTTGGGGTGCACGACCCTTATGATCAGCTGTGTTGCTCATTGTAAAAATGCCCAATCCTTATGAGTTATACCTCACGGTAAAAGTGATCAATCAGGCTTCACAGAGATATTCACATTATAGCAAAAAAGACGGTTCATGACAAGGAAATAATCAACCAAACATGCATTTCTTAACTTTTTGTGACAAGGTCAAATATATGAAGTTTTCTCAAAAACCTGGATTTTGTACAACAAATGAATTTATTTTACTGGAGCTATTAACCTCCAAGTTTCATAACGACGACAACACCTGAGACTACTTCCATCAGTTGGACATTTTTAGGTCTTTTTGACTTTAAAACAATGGTTTGGATCTTTTTAGCCCTCCCGCTGTCCTATTGAGTGACCCCACCAGGAAAGGTGACGTTTGAGCAGGGTTGATGGTTTATCCCTTGGGGTGCTCAGTCCTCACCTCTGCCACGTGGACCCCAAGGGATTACCCATCAACCCTGCTCAAACGTCACCTTTCCTGGTGGGGTCACCCAATAGGACAGCGGGAGGGTTAAGATGGTGTCTTTGGAAATGGAAACAATTATCCCTGCATCTAAATTCTGCTGCAAAGAACAACAGAGTTCCATGTAAATAGTTATAGAACGAGAAATAAATGATGGTATGATCATTTTAAAATGACAGTGTGTATTTTCCCTGGTGATAGGGGGCAGTACCTAAATCACTGCAACAAGCGGCATTTTGTGTTCGAGTAAGACCTTACCAATGGATAGCCATTAGGGTCAAAAATCCCTGGGAGTGCAACCTCCAGCAAAATGACATCAGACTCCATTTCATCACTGGCAACGAGTGAAGAGGTAAAAGTTTAAAACGTTTATGAATGGTGAAAGTTTTGTTAACGCTTGTTACAAATCTGTAAATGTGTTTTGTCCTCACGGGCTCCCGTAGAAGTAAACGTTGCGTCTAATATGGCGTTGCCCAGAGACTATAGACCCGCGCCTTTTTATGGTTATATGTTACAAAGCTGCCAATATTTTTCAACAACTGGGCATCATTTAATTCATTTTCAACAACGTTTCCATGGATATTCCCAGAGATTAATGGTAAAAACTACACATTGTCACTTTAAATGGACATTTGCAAGAACTGTTATAAAATATCATCCGGCGTCTCAGGAGGGGAAAGCAGTGCACTACCAACACTGTTTACAGTGGGGAGGGTGTGCTGCTGACCTCGACTCGGGACGTTGTGAATCGGTGGGCCGAGTACTTCGAAGACCTCCTCAATCCCACCGGCACGTCTTCCAGGATGGAAGCAGAGTCTGGGGATTTTGGGTTGGGCTCTCCAATCTCTGGAGCTGAGGTCACTGAGGTGGTCAAAAAACTCCTCAGTGGAAAGGCTCCGGGGGTGGATGAGATCTGCCCGGATTTCCTTAAGGCTCTGGATGTTGTGGGGCTGTGTTGGTTGACGCGGCTCTGCAATATCGCGTGGACATCGGGGGCAGTTCCACTGGATTGGCAGACCGGGGTGGTGGTCCCCCTATTTAAAAAGGGGGACCGCAGGGTGTGTTCCAACTACAGGGGGATCACACTCCTGAGCCTCCCTGGTAAGGTCTATTCAGGGGTTCTGGAGAGGAGGGTCCGTCGGATAGTCGAACCTCGGATTCAGGAGGAGCAATGTGGTTTTCGTCCTGGCCGTGGAACACTGGACCAGCTCTATACCCTTGGGGGGGTCCTGGAGGGTGCGTGGGAGTTCGCCCAACCAATCTACATGTGTTTTGTGGATTTGGAGAAGGCGTTCGACCGCGTCCCTCGGGGGGCCCTGTGGGGGGTACTCTGGGAGTATGGGGTACCAGGCCCCTTGATACGGGCTGTTAGGTCCCTGTATGACCAGTGTCAGAGCTTGGTCCGCATTTCCGGCAGTAAGTCGGGCTTGTTTCCGGTGAGAGTTGGACTCCGCCAAGGCTGCCCTTTGTCACCGACTCTGTTCATAACTTTTATGGACAGAATTTCTAGGTGCAGCCAAGGTGGTGAGGGGATCCGTTTTGGTTGCCTAAGGATCAGGTCTCTGCTTTTTGCAGATGATGTGGTCCTGTTGGCTTCGTCAGAACGTGATCTCCGGCTTTCGCTGGAGCAGTTCGCAGCCGGGTGTGAAGCAGCTGGGATGAAAATCAGCTCCTCTAAATCCGAGACCATGGTCTTGAGTCGGAAAAGGGTAGAATCCCTTCTCCAGGTCAGGGACGAGGTCCTGCCCCAAGTGGAGGAGTTTAAGTATCTCGGGGTCTTGTTCACGAGTGAGGGAAGGGTGGAGCGTGAGATCGACAGGCGGATTGGTGCTGCATCTGCAGTGATGGGGGCGTTGTACCGGTCTGTCGTGGTGAAGAGAGAGCTGAGTCGAAAGGCGAAGCTCTCAATTTACCGGTCGATCTACGTTCCTACCCTCACCTATGGTCACGAGCTTTGGGTAGTGACTGAAAGAACGAGATTGCGGATACAAGCGACCGAAATGAGTTTTCTTCGCATGGTGGCTGGACTCTCCCTTAGAGATAGGGTGAGAAGCTCGGTCATCCGGGAGGGGCTCAGAGTAGACCTGCTGCTCCTCCACATCGAGAGGAGCCAGTTGAGGTGGCTCGGGCATCTGATTAGGATGCCTCCTGGACGCCTCCCTGGTGAGGTTTTCCGGGCACGTCCAACCGGGAGGAGACCCAAAGGAAGACCCAGGACACACTGGAGAGATTATGTCTCTCGGCTGGCCTGGGAACGCCTTGGGATTCCCCCGGAGGAGCTGGCCCAAGTGGCTGGGGAGAGGGAGGTCTGGGCTTCCCTCCTTAAGCTGCTGCCCCCGCGACCCGACTCCGGATAAGCGGGAGAAAATGGATGGATGGTTATAAAATATCGAGATAAGAGTATTTATACCACTTCCTAATTGGCTCCACTGTGACTAGCCATTAACTCATCATCCAGGCCTAACTAATCTCTGTTTAACCAAGCTGAGGCTGTTCAAAGAGCTATCTCCATCTGGTTAGATGTTAATCATTCACTCATAACCTTCTACAGAAACACACTTCAATGGATCTGAGAGGTTTCTTTAAATGTCAGTTTCATCTGAACACAGCTGATTTATGAAGTTACCAATAATTACACCATCAGATCTATTCACATTAAATACCACAATAATCAATCTTCATTCAAAGACCATTAAACACAAAATATAATAAATTACACATAGAAACAATTAACACGTGGTTAATTACCGGATTCAGATTGTTGTCTGTGTCTCTTACAGTATGTTGCATATTGTCGGTACCAAGTTTGTTTTTATCTTTTATTTGTGGTTTTTTAGTGATCTGAGATTACAATACTAGATTACTGCATATGTGTATATAGATGTATCCTTGTTTTTATCTTCTTCTAATTACCCTGAGTGATGGTGCTGCTGTGACAAGTGATTTTCCCCACTGTGGGATCAATAAATTCTATTCTATTCTATTCTATTCTATTAAGTCTGCCTGGCAGATAAAGACACCATGGCTTTGGGTTTAAACACAATACCTGCAATACGATATCCTTTTAGGGCATTTTCATTAAAATCCCTACAAATGCCCCTTTAAGCAGTATAAAATACACTCATTAAGGTCTGTGATAATTGTGTGAGCTGAATCTGTTGTCAGGCTGATTAACGTGAGATGGCAGCGTTCACACACCAGAGGGCGCTAAAAACAAGAGAAAAGTTTTCTAGGTGGTTTAACTGCTCTAAAAGAAACTTTTTAACAATATTGTTTCCATTGAGGTGGTTTTGTTCTGTTTAAACCTAAAATATGTTTTAAATGTAGCTTTTTAGGAGGCGATCTTGAATCTACATTCAGATGTTTCCCAACAGCCACCGAGGAAAAGTGGAACAAGTGCTGCAGTGTGAGGCCAGAGGCAGAGAAAGAGACTCTGACGTGAAGCACACAGCTGTGTGGGAGCATGACATCACCACCTCTGGCTGCTGCTCTGCACAAAACAAAACAACAGAGACAGAGGACGCAGCCTCGGAACACAACAGAGAGTCAAAACTGAGCCACGTGGACTCAAACCCACCAAGTGTGTGTGTGTGTGTGTGTGTTACCGTTCTGCTGCTGCATCAGTGCCTGGTTGACTGCAGACTGTGGAGTGATGGAGGGCGGAGGTGGCTCTGCAGCTTGGCTGTGCTGGCTGGGACGGGCCCGGGTGGTTCCCACTGCTGCAGCTGAGGAGCAAACAGTTTATTCAGATCAGATATTGAGGAAGTAAAAGTGTCACTTTCACCAAATCAGGAATAAATACACAAAATATTTATTCTTTATGCATTTTTGATCACTTGAATCAGAATAAGACCATAAATAATAAACTGGGTGGAATGCAGTCAGACTATCAGTGAAACAATCCAGGCTATTTGTGCAAATGCAGTCAGGGGTTCATTTGACAGAATTTAATGGGTGTTTCTATTGAACCTTGTGAGTCTTTGAATTTTACTCTAAACATACACATGAGGAAACTGGGACCTGGTGTGAGGAGATAGCAGGAATCATGACCTTTCAGAATATGCAAAATAATAAATAAATGCCCATCATCTCAAGTGGTGTTCATCTCCAACAGTTCCTGGTCGAGGGGTGTGGGACACCTGGACGGGTCTCCAGTCCAACACAGAGACACAGAGAGACAACCAACCAGTCACACACTCACTCACACGTAGGGACACGAGTCTCCAATCATAACGTTCATGTTTTTGCTCTGTGGGCGGAAACCAGAGAAAATCCACGCATGCATGGGAAAAACCATGCTAACTCCATGCAGAAATGCCACACTGGGATTCTAACCTGCAACCTAAAACAGAAAACTAAAATGGTGACAGTAAAATAAAGCTGACAAAAATAACAGAAAGCAAAATGAACCAGTAACCAGTGTGTGTGTGTGTGTGTGTGTGTGTGTGTGTGTGTGTGTGTGTGTTACCTCCCATTCAGTCAGCGGCTCAAGCGTACCTCTGTTTTCCCGTGGAGCGTTTTCAGGCTTCGGTATTGCCGTGGTTCGTCGGGTCTGAAGGACAAAGTCACATGCTGAACATAAAACAGTCTCATATTTTAGTTGCAACAACGTATTAATCACTAAGAAGTCAGATTTCTTAGATTCACACTTTCTCACCGTGGAAACAAAATTTTGGAAAACTTTTGCAAATAATTTTCAAAAAGCCACATTGACGTGCTCCTGGCAAAAATCAGCACAGCCTTCCACCATCCCAAGCCAAGGTGGGCGGGGCCATGAATGCTAATTTTCCCTGTGACATAGAAGAGACTGGCTTTTTCTGACTTGATAATTTTTTCGTCTTTTTCTTTTCAGCGGCTAACGCAAGAGCGAGCATTATGCTGTTTCTCAATAAACGAGAGCTTTAAAAACACTAAAAACTGTAAATGTAAAAATTAGCAGGTATTTTCTGTTTGAGATTCCATGAAAGTTTCACAAACCGTGCAGGATCTTACGTTTTTGAATGGATTTCAGATGAATACTTTATGGCTGAAATGTGGGAAGATTTTGAGTTAAAAAAAAAAAAACTATGGTAACAAAAATATTTTAGGATGAAATTAATAAATTCCTACATAAATAATGTGAAGAGGTACATAAGTCATGCTTTACTCAAATCCCACACAGTAATCCACGAGGAGCGGACCTTTGGGACTCGGCTGGCTTTGGCGACGCTGGACGGAGGAGGAGGAGCTTCAGGACTCTGTGGGATTTCTTCATCAGGACCAACATCTGGATTCAAAGCAAAGATGCTCTCCAGATCGATCTGAGAAACAAATAAGATGTTATTATTATTGGCACTTTTCTTTTGTGTACTTGATCTCAATAAACGGATTTCAAGAGGAGCTGGAGAGCAGAGAGCTGAGGAGAATCTGGTCCAGAGGAGAAAAACCTCTTTCACTGTCCAGCTTTTACATCTGGAGCAGGGGTCTGCAACCGATTTTCCCCTCAGTCCACCTTCACAAAACTTGCTCAGAGTCAGGACTGTTATGGGACCTTTTTAAAAAAACACAACTTATAATCGATGAGAAATATCTACGGAAAAGCATTAGGGCCACTGAAAAAAAAAAGTTTTCTCAAACTTCTGAGATTAACACGAGAATTCTGTTTTCCCTCTCTTCTGTAAATATCTAGTAAGAGATTTGTTGTCATTTCTGAATTGTCACCATTTTGTTTCTATTATAAACAAAAAATTACACATTTGCAAAAAGAATATTGTTTTTTCTACGGGATGAAATATTACTTCCTTTTAATGTCATTCTGTTGCGGGCATTCAATGCAATTACATCATAGAAAAGCTGCTGAAACTTGTATTTTTATACATATTTATAAATAAAAAGTTACTAAGAGCCACTGTAGAAGGTCCAGTGAGCCACTCGTGGCTCCAGAGCCGTTGGTTGCAGACCCGTTCTAGAAAAACCACTGAGACGGGGACAGAACTCCCACCATAGCAGATAGAAACACCTCAGTTATAAAAAGCACATTTGACATGTGACCTCTTTTCTCATTAACAATGTGAAATTCAGCCACTTTTAATGTGAGATACTGACAGGAAGAACAGCTGCTTCAACACATCAATAACTGTTCTGGGTAATGTCGTGTTGTTTAAAATCACATTTTAGAGAAATCTGCTTGAGTTGCACAAAGCATCAAGTTCCTCTGGAAAAGATGCACCGATTCTGGGTTTGAGGGCCGATACCAATAACCAGGGTGCAGCTCTGACCTTTAAGCTCTGAATTATCTCAAATATCTATAAATAGAATTCTTTATTTTAGTTCCGATTAACAGGAAAAATCAGATTCTGGAAACAAAAACGTTCCCATAGAAGATTTGTTATCGTTGGTCTGAATTAGCTCTTAGTGACGGTGAGTTCATGGACCAGGAAAAAAGTCAGATTTTTTTCACTTCTGCTCACAAATAGCGGATTCCCCAAACAAAATAATAATGATTTCAATCATCATGCTGAAAATGGGTTGATTCTAATTACCAGGTCTTTGTTTTGCAGGTCCAACTCTAGCGGGCAGTAATGTTTTTGCCTGTATCTGTTAGCAAAATACCTCATAAACCACTGGGCAGGTTTGAGAAAAAGTGAAAAAGCATCTCAAGTGAATTTTACAGACACTGAGGCAAAGTTTGAATTCAGTTTATTTATATAGCGCCAATTCACAACAAAAGGATCTATTTAAAGGTCAACTTCACTGAAAAATCATTTTTTATTATTATTTCTGATTATAATTGGTCACAAAAAAACGGTGAAACTCTAGGATTAGAAAATCCTGACAGATCTACGTCACACTGTCACTTAACATTCATGGACTCACCCATCTTGACTCACGACGGGGAAGGCTGTTGTTGGTTTAGCGTCCAGGAAACAGCAGAGAACGTCTGGGCTAGTAGAAGCTAACCGTTAGCATTAGCAACTCCACCACACAGCAGAACTCCTCCATGCTTGTGTTATTGGTGGAGATAAAACATCAACGTTGCAGAGCAAACAGAGTCAGTGGTAGAGTCGTGTTGCTGTTAGCCAATCAGAGGAGAGATGTCCACATATCAGGAAGTAAGACTCCAGATCCTGTCGTCTGAAGCTATTTTCTCCTCCAGCTGACTTCTACATCCTCAAACAGGCGCACCTGAACTTTATTCCCCCAGAGTACAACTTAGACCACTGCAGATGTATTTAAAATATGCGTGAAGTTGATCTTTAAGGAAACCCAGCAGATTGTAGAGGATGATAGCAACTCAGTCAATCACATCACAAGTAATGTTCTAGATTTGACCAAAATGGCCACAACTCCATCACTGCTCAACATCAGATGATCTTAGTTTAAAGCTCAATGAAAGCCAGACCTTCAGTTATTCCAAAGCAAACGTCAAACAGCTGTTAAGAGGAATGACTTCACCCCTGGACACGACGAAGCTGCAGGAAGCAGGCGTACCTCTTTCCCTTTGGTGTCCCCGTTCTCGATCCACTCCACGGTCACGCTGTCGTTGTCTTCATGCAGCGATGTGACCATGGCCTGGTGTATTCGTCCTGCAGGGTAAAAAGATGTGAGGCCTGCTCAGTGTGCACGGGGGCTGTAGAGTCAAGAGCACATGTATTATTCTGCTTGAGCCTTCAGTTAGAGTCAAACATTTACAGGAACTCTGTCATGAATCTCACAGCAGTTTTAACCAACGTTTGGAGTAAATGAACAACAAAAAAGACATATTTCCTATTTTCCCTGTTTGTATGGTTGAACAATAATGCAGATCTATGAGATGCTAATGGGTGTGGCTGACGAGGAGACTTTCCTCTGATGTTCAACTTAAAGCGCTGTTTTAACTGGGTGTTGAACGCTCAGTCATCACAGAAGGATTTTGTGAAAAGACCCATAAAAAAGGAGCAGCAGAAGCAGGTTTTGGTGCCAGAGAGATACATGCACTGAAAGGGGAGAGGCCCCCATGCAGCCACCCATCAGCCCGTCATCCAGCTGGATGATGCGGGGCAGACCTCTCCCGTGTCCCCCATCCTGAACCGGAGGGGTCTGCTCGGTGATGAGGAGAGCGCAGGGCAGGTGTTCACGGTGACAGCTGGACAGCGGCGCAGCAGGTGGACGGACCCGCCCGTCCGCCGGCTCACTGTCCGGTAGGCCCACCGGCTTCAGCCCGCATGACTCACACACAACAGAACAGTGTCATAAAACATCACGTTAGTTTATTTAACGGGTTTTACGCGTCGTTTGTGGCGTTTTAACCACCACGTCCCGGTTACCGAGCAGCAGAGAGGAAGACGTAGCAGCTGGCTAGCTTAAAGCAGCCCGCTGCTGTTCGCTCCTCTCATCCGGATGGAGCGCGTGCGGAGTCAGACAGCCACGTACCGTCGCTTCGCTTGATCTCCACGTAAATACCCACGAAGATCTTCCCGAAAATCCCGGCCATCCCGTTTCGCGTTTGCTGTCCCGTCCTGCCCAGGTTGAGCGCTGCTGCGGAGGCTGAGGTCACTGTCAGCCGCAGGAGAGGACCGGGGCTAGTGCGCATGCGCTGTAGCTGTCTCCAGCACAGTCTCACCTCAGGAGCATCTTCTGATGAAAACTCATCAGTGCCTTATTTTCTGTAAAACTGTAGCTTTTCCTTTCCATTTATTTTGATTTTAACTTATTATTTTATTATGAATGTTGAACCCTTTCAAAAACACAATTTGTTCCAATTATTTAGTTCTTCCCCATAGAAAACATTTTTGCAGGCATAGTATCAGGTAATAATTCAGGTATGTATTTTACCTCTCTTTTTATTTAGCAGCATGATAACAAGCCTTTCCCTTCACCCATTCTTTTGACAAGAGGTCAAATAAAAGGTTCAGTTTCATGCTTTACTGAATAAACTGTGGTGATGGAAAAACTTTTTTTGTCAGGAGTGGTGTGATGTTGGAACCAGAAGCAGGTAGAAATCCATGGGCAGGCAGGCAGTAGAGTAGAAGAAATGTTTCATTTAAAACTAAAATACTGGAATAAACTCAGGGATCACAAGGAGGAATGCAAACAGGCTGGAAGCAGGGAGTTTAAGTTGAAAGTGGGAGGTGACTAGAGGACAAGGAACAGGTGAGTGAGTTATTTCAGGTGTGGATGATTAACGGGATGAGCTGAGGTTAAAAACAGAAAAACGGGATAGATCATGATATTTTAACTAATATCTGTTTTTTTTCTCTACTACCTGTCCTCCTCACAGCTGTGATGGAAACACATCTAGCAGGCGGTGTTGACATAAATGTTTCTGGGCCGGCATCAATCACTTCCATATAATTCTATGATATTTTATAACATGTCAGAATCAGAAAGACTTTATTTATCCCCTAGGAGTAATTGAAAAAAACAAACAAACAGCAGAGCAGCATAGCTTTGAAGATAAAAACAGGGCATAAACAAATAATAAAACAGGCAATAAAATGAGGTAAAATAATAATAATAAACAGAATATACAACATATGTACAGTTTTAAAATGCACTGATAAGAGAATAAGTCACTGTGATTGAATAAAGTGAATAGAGTGTCAGCAGTATAAGAAAGAATGTAGAGTAGTTTGAGTTTGAGGCGTGGGAAATGGTCTGATCGGTTGGAGTTAAAAAGCAGAGTGGCTTTGGGGACAAAGGTGGCTCTCCTCCTCTCAGTCCTGCAGGAGATGCAGTGGAGGCGCCGCCCAGAGGGGAGCCATTAAAGTATATGTCAGGCAGAACTATAATGATGAATGTGCTGAGTAGTCAATCCCTATATTAGTCCTCACTTAATTTATTTAGCCATCCACAAATGTTGAATTAGTTATCAGTATCTGTCTGTTTTATGCATTTATTTTTAATTTATCTTGAAAACGTTTCCCAAATATAACGTTTCCTCTCAGGAGATCAGACAGGAATGTCTGGATGTGCAAGTAATCCCAGAGAGGTTCAGCTCCAATATTCAATTCAATTCAGTTTATTTATATAGCGCCAAATCAAGACAAGAGTCGTCTCAAGGCACTTCACAAAGTAAACATTCCAATACAGTTCAGTTCATTAAGCCAATCAGTAAAAAAGTGTCCTATTCAAGCTATATACCTATGTGCTACAATGTTTACAGTGGTGCACATTACCCAGAGAATGTTTCTACTCTTCTTTTGCACAATGCTGTGAACAAGTTAGAAAAACATCATTAAAATGTGACCTATACAGTGTCTTGTACTCATCTTCCTCACTAAACACAGCCACGTGTAACTTTACTGGTTTTGTAACAAATCATAATGCTGTCTTGAACGTTTTCAGCTAGTGCCATCAAGATCTGGCTTTTTTTGCGTTGAAAACACACAAAAACTGTCATAATGAAAAAACCGACACATTTATTTGACTGTCACGTTCATAAACATCTAAAATGATTTAGGTATCTGTGTGAATCTGTTAGTAAAAGTCAAGGCAGGAAGGCAGATGGAGCTTTAAGCCCTCAGGAGATGATGCATGAAAACTTGTCATGCTATAATTGTTACTAACATGAAAGCTGCTGTGAGACAGCAGTGAGCTTTGCTGTAGGATTGACAAGGTGGAGTGCATCAGGGATCAGCTCTAAGCCCCTTCTAGTTTGCTTTGGTGGTGGACAGGCTGATAGATGATGTTATAGGAGTCTGTATGGGCTCAAGATGAGATTCTGTTTGGGAGTGATGAGGATGGATAGGATCAGGAATGAGTCCATCAGAGGGACAGCTCATGTTAGATGTTTAGGAGATAAAGTCATAGAGACTGAGATGGTTTGGACATGTCCAGAGGAGACATTACAAAGGTAGAAGGATGCTGAGGTTGGAGCCACCAGGCAGGAGGCTGAGAGGAAGACAAAAAAGGAGATTTATGGATGCAATGAAAGAGGACATAAAATTAGTTGGAGTGAGTGTAGAGGATGCAGAAGATAGGAGTAAATGGAGACAGATGATTAGCTGTGGAGACTCCTGAAGGGACAAGTCCATAAGAGAAAGAAGCAGCTAGTTTTCTCTATCGATGTCCAGCAGCTGTTGAAGAAGCTCCTGATGAATGGAGGCCTAGGAGCTTTAGTACCTTAGCTTTTCCTAGAACTGCACTTTTCTGGACTGAGATGTCTGATGTCTTTCCTGGGATCTGCTTTTGCCACTCCTCCAGTTTGGGGGTCACTGCCCCGAGTGCCCCGATGCCGACGGGCATCACCGATGCCTTCACGCTCCAGGCTTTCTCCAGTTCTTCTTTGAGGCCCTGGTAGGTGCTTCTCTAGTTTCTCCTGTTCCTTTTTCCTGATGTTGCATCACTTGCTACACCTCTAAAATATGGAGGCACGGGTATGACTGTCTTCTGTAGGATAAGGGTCTCTTAACGTGTCTTTATTTTTAAGGTCATTTTTGTATTTTTATGTATTCCTTGGACCACGAGTCTGCAATAAAAGTCTACTACTACTACTTGGCATTGCTACATCAACCACGACTGTCCTCTGCTGTTTGTCCACCACCACAATGTCTGGTTGGCTCGCCATCACATATATAGATAAATATATTTATACTTATATTTGTGTGCGTGTGACATTATTTATATTTAATTTTTTAATGAATTTGTTTCCATAGTTGACCCACGTTTTAAATCTTTTGATTTTCAAAAAGTATAAATATAAAATAATTTGAGACTGTGTCACGAATGCTGCGCTGAGGTGAGGATGAGGACCCAAATGCAGGAGGGAATGAGCAGGCAGGTAAGGCGGTTTGAGGGAGTTTAATAAGACGACTGAAACACACTGACACACAGGACTGACTGGAACAATGAACCGACAGGGAACAGAAAACAGACAGGGCTTAAATACATGAGGATGAGGGTGAATTGGTGATTAGGTGAACGAGAGGCAGGTGGGACCAATTAACCTGGACAAAGAACTGAACAGAACAGGGGAGACAGGACAGAATGTGACAGTACCCCCCCTCAAAGGGCGGCACCGGACGCCCAACGCAGGCCGAGGGGAACCCTGGGGGGCCTGCGCCTGGAGCACAGGAGATGGCAGTCCCTGGGAGGCCGGCGGCGTGGGCACTGGAGACGGGACCCGGAAGACCTGGGAGGCCGGCGGCGTGGGCACTGGAGACGGGACCCCGAAGACCTGGGAGGCCGGCGGCGTGGGCACTGGAGACGGGACCCCGAAGACCTGGGAGGTCGGCGCCGTGGAAGCAGGAGTCGGGACCCCGAAGACCTGGGGGGTCGGCGCCGTGGAAGCAGGAGCCGGGACCCCGAAGGCCTGGGGGGTCGGCGCCGTGGATGCAGGAGCCGGGACTTGAGTGGCGGCGGCTCGGGTTCTGGAGCCGGGGCGATGAGTGGGTGCGGCTCGGGTTCTGGAGCCGGGGCGATGAGTGGGTGCGGCTCCGGTTCTGGAGCCGGGGCGATGAGTGGGTGCGGCTCGGGATGTGGAGCCGGGAGGAGTGGGGATGCCGCTTTGTGAAGTTGGGCGAGCGGGGGTTCCGCTGCGGGAGCCGGAGGGAGCGGGGATGCCGCTGCGGGAGCCGGAGGGAGCGGGGATGCCGCTGCGGGAGCCGGAGGGAGCGGGGATGCCGCTTCGGGAGCCGGAGGGAGCGGGGATGCCGCTTCGGGAGCCGGAGGGAGCGGGGATGCCGCTTCGGGAGCCGGAGGGAGCGGGGGTTCCGCTGCTTCGGGAGCCGGAGGGAGCGGGGATGCCGCTTCGGGAGCCGGAGGGAGCGGGGGTTCCGCTGCTGGAGCCGGAGTGAGTTCCTGGACCTCCCGAGCCAACTGGTGTACCAGGGGAGTGAGGATCTCGACCTGGGACATCCGGAGGTTGACCAGGGCCCGAAGTCGAACCACCTCGGCCTGCAGGCGAGCGAACTCCGCCTGATCGTCCGCAGGCTCGATCCCCGGGTCCGGAACCAGCTGGCCTGGTAGGTGCAGCTGGAGCTGGGCCTCTGTGCCAGGCAGCGCAGCTGTGGAGGACCGGCGTCGTCTGGCTCCTCTCCGTGTCTCCCTGCTGGGTCCTCGGTTGGGTCGGTTCATTCTGTCACGAATGCTGCGCTGAGGTGAGGATGAGGACCCAAATGCAGGAGGGAATGAGCAGGCAGGTAAGGCGGTTTGAGGGAGTTTAATAAGACGACTGAAACACACTGACACACAGGACTGACTGGAACAATGAACCGACAGGGAACAGAAAACAGACAGGGCTTAAATACATGAGGATGAGGGTGAATTGGTGATTAGGTGAACGAGAGGCAGGTGGGACCAATTAACCTGGACAAAGAACTGAACAGAACAGGGGAGACAGGACAGAATGTGACAGACTGTAACTTATAAGTTAAAGGATTTGATGAACATGTTTTGCCCTCATCAATTTTAATTTTGTAGTCTTCATTCTCTAGAGCCAAAATATATTTTGTTTTATAACATTTTACAGAAAATTCTAACTCTGCAGCAGGCTAACCTAAATCATAAAGCTAGCTTTAAATCATTAGATCTCATTTCTAATAATCTACCTTTCCCTGCTGCTGACATCTTGTCATTATTACAAAACATAAATCCCCTCTATGCATACAGGAAGAACCCTAGACTTAGTTTTACAGATAGAAAATAAGCCAGGTTTAAACACAAGATGGCAGCAAATGTCTTCAACAGAAATAATGCTTTAAACCGCTGCAGCGTGCCATTAAAGGATAAATCTCTGTAATTTATCATTGAATGTAACTTTTTAGTGTATTTGTGCATTTTTACCAGATTCATGCAACAAAACTCTGCAGCCGAGTTCTTGACTGCAGGGACAAAAAGATGAGCATGTTGCACCTGTTTTGGCAAATTTGCACAGGCTCCTGGTGTATTATCGAGCCAGGTTCATAATTCTACAGCATTACATGGCAGTTCTCCATCTTACATGTCTGAAATGTTGCACGGATACGCTCCGATACACTTGGTGGTGGATGAAACAGGGAAAATTTGAAAATGGTGCAAAAGTCCATTCATGTCAGTAATCCAGCTCAGACTGAGAGACCATCTAAAGGCTCAGGAACCCTTTGCAGGTGTTCTGGATTCATCAGCTGATTAGAGTGTGACACTTTGAGTCTAGAATACTGAACCTTCTCCCAACATTCTCATTGTCTGAGATTCTGAATGTGGGGTTTTCATCAGCTGTAGCCATGATCATCACACTTATAACAAATAAAGGCTGAAATACCTGACTTTGCATGTAATGAGTCTGTCTCATATGTTAGTTTGATCCTTTTAAGTTGAATTACTGACATAAATAAACTTTTGCACTGTGTTCTAATTTTTCTAGTTTCACCAGTAAAAGGCAGGTGAAGGGGGCGGGGTTTCCTCAGTGCTCTGATGCTCAGGAACATGGCGCTTCTGTCTTTTAAGTCAGTTGAAGATTCACTTTTACATAATGATGGGTGATTGTGCTTTAATGATTGTCTTTTTTTGTTTTAAACCCAATTTTTTTGCCATTTATTATATTTTATTATATTTTATGATGTTTGATGCTGTTTTTATCTGTTTGCTGTGTTCAGCTCTTTGGGCTACCTTTGATGATTGTGGAAAGTATTAAAATAAAGACTGACTGATTGATAATGACGTCTATATTGTGTGATAGACTCAGGTTGGCACTGAAGCTCATCCAAACATCTGACAGGCCGACAGGCTCAGCTGGTCCTCCCTCGGTGCGACAGCCATCCAAGGACTGAAGACTTGTTCAGATTGTCTCCTCCAGCTCGTCATTAGCTCGCCTCCACACAAACACCAGCATGTCCCCTTCCTGCCCATCAGTCCGTCCGGTCCCCGAGGTGCTGGCCGTCACCGTCTGTGGTTTCCCCAGCAACCACAGCCTCTACTGTCAGACTTGGGATTTCTTATTTCTCTTTGCTTTCTAAAAGATTCATAAACACACATGATGGTGTCCTGGATGGAGATGGAGGACACGGGGTCAGACAGTGGAGACAAATCCACCGAACGATATCAATTATGGTTTAATAAAGGCATGTAAACTCCTCTGATTTAACCGCCTGCTCTGACATTTACGTGTCACAGGAAACGGGCTCCCAAGCTGAAAGGGAAGTGCTGATTGAACCCAGGCCCACTGCCTGCGTACATATTCCTAGGAATAATTCGCATTATTTTACATACCAATCGTCCATGTAGTGCAGCCTCTGCAGGCAAGAGATGTATTTTGCAGTCATGGATAATTCATAATCTGCACAGACACTGCATATGAAAAGCCTTTGAAGGCGGATTGGGGCTGGGAAAGTCCCCCTTTCTCCTCCCTGCCGTCACTTTGTTGAAGCCATGATTCTGGTGTTTCGTCGCCTGTGAATGAGCACGGTGAGGTGGTGCAGCCTCTTGTGAAGATGATATGCACCAGGCGTGTTCAGATTTATTCTGCTGTAGTTACATTCAGGAGCGTAATCATATGAGCTGCTCTGACAGCTTCACCAGATCTCCAGGAGAAAGAATCACTCATCAGATGGAAAGCTGCGAGAAGGGAGTGTCTGTTTATTCTATGTTGGTCCAAGATAAACGGGTTAATTTAAGGCTTGTGAGACAGTAAATCACAAGTAAAGATTAGTTAAAAATATTAACAGCAAACGGCTGAAGATCCCCCAGCAGCCAGTGTTAAACCATCCTATTAAAGGTGAAAAGAAAAAAGCCTTCTATTTAAAGTTGAGGGAAGTTCAAAGTTTGTTTATTTCCTGTAAAAACAGAGTTTGCTTCAGAGAAATTATTTAGCAGCAGAGAGCTTTGATGTTATGTCGAAAATCCTGTGTTCAAAATGTGTTTTCATGGATGGATGATGATCAATGGATGAATGGATGATGGATGAATGGTTGGATGGATGGATGGATGGATGATGGATGCATGAATGATAGATGGATGGATGGATGGATGAGTGGTTGGATGGATGGATGGATGGATGGATGATGGATGAGTGGTTGGATGGATGGATGGATGGATGAGTGGTTGGATGGATGGATGGATGGATGAGTGGATGGATGGATGGATGGATGGATGGATGGGACAAGAAAGTAGCTTCAGTCGGCAGGTTTTGGAGTCGTATTTCCTGATATTTAGACACCTCGTCTCTGATTGGCTAACAGCAACACGACTCTACCACTGACTCTGTTTGCTCTGCAACGTTGATGTTTTATCTCCACAAATAACACAAGCCTGGAGGAGTTCTGCTGTGTGGTGGAGTTGCTAATGCTAACGGTTAGCTTCTACTAGCCTTCCCCGTCGTGAGTCAAGATGGGTGAGTCCGTGACAGTGTGACGTAGATCTGTCCGGCTTTTCTGAACCGTATGTTTTCCCGTCTGTTTTCTATCAGAAGCTAATACAGGAGATAGGTGGGTGACTGTTTTCAGCCTGGATGAAAAACTCAGTGACTGGTCGTTTTATAATGTTTTATACAGTTTTTCAGTGAAGGACCTCTTTAAAACAAACATTTTCCGCCTACTTTTTCAGAATTGTTTATGTTTTCAGAAAATAAAATAGAAATCTTCCAATCCTCTTTGTATTTCTTGCCTTGGGCCTCACATGTGCGACCTAAAGATCTGTCACGTCGGTCAGCGACACATTTTAACTGTAAGATGACCTGTGAAAGCACGTGTCATCTACCTCCGGCGCCGGAGACGCTCCGTATCCACTGGTAATTAAAAGTCACTGTCAAAAGTGACGGTCTGGGTAAAAGAAGCAGGTCTGAACAAAGGGGGCAATCAAATTACCATCCGTTTTACTGATTTCATTTCCATGGCGGAGGCCGCAGCAGTGGGGCAGCCTCAGTGGGTAATGGTTTCTAGGGCCCTTAGTCCTGTTCATTGAAGCTGCAACAACCCCCCGGGGATTTATCGGCAGTTAGAGCTTTGGTTTCTCATCTCCTGATGTCATTTAATGCAAAAAGGAAGTTATGCTGTTATTAACCTCACCACTGATCTGACACATATGCAGGGTTTTGTCCTTCCTCACAACTTAACCAGGTCCTTGCTTACCCGCACACGTTAGTGAAACGTGAAAACAGCTGATAAGGACTTAAAAATTTGGAGCTGTGCCTTTTTAAGGCCACAAATAAGCAGTGATGGAGCAGGCCAGGGACCTTTAATTGGAGGGCTGGAGGTGTGAGAAGAGAGAGAGACTTCTCCTGGGAAAGGGAGCTTTTACTTTGAAGTGTGCAGCAGGACCGTGCAGCAGCACCCCCCTCGTTCCCCGTCTTGGAGGCTTTTCTCTGCCGCCATGTTTGCTCATTATGTTTTCATGGGTTGATTCTCGACGCCTGAATTGAATCTTTCGACCCAGGAGAGGAAGACTCCGGGGGAATAGGAATGAAGCAGAGACGCTCGGGTATTTTCAGGTCGCCTGTCAACTTGAATTGAAGTGAGCGATTTAAAAAAATGCTTCTTTGACATGTTAAGAATATCTGAGTGTGATCGGGTGATTGACGAGCCTCACGGAGCAGGCGTGCGGGATTTTTACCTCCTTTCAGGTCGTTTTGTGAGCAGATTAATGACCTTAAACTAATTATATCACTTCATATCACTGAATGCTCACATTAAACGTTCCTTCTTTGATCTGAACTCTCTTTACTTTGATTTATATCACACAGATGACAAAGAACAATATTATAAATGATGTTTATGGTCCTGATTCTTTGTCCTTTAATGACGTTAATATGCGTCTAAAGGAAAACAAAGCATGGTTACCAAAGTCGGACGACAATAATGTCATAAATGACATGGTTGTTGGGTAAGGGACAATAATCAGTTTGATTCCCAAATCAAATATTATAAAAAATAATCTACCCAATTATCCACTCATGCATTATTTTAAATGTTTCTTATTGTTTTATGTCATTATATATTTTAGAGATTTTAAACCCTTGAAAAGACTTTAGAAACGTTTTTAAAGATGTCTGAGTTACAGGCTTAATTTATTATGTGTTGTAAACTTGGGTTTTTCATCCAACAAAAGAATCTTTCATTTAAAAGTATCCTAGAAAGAGTTTTTGTTTTTTTTATAACTGGACACTGCTCACTGAGACTTTATATCAAGGGCCTAAAAATGGTCCTGGAGCCTGAATAAATGACCAAACACGATGGTCAAATTGTTGCTTTTGGTCCAAAACGTGTTGTTAGTGGACGTTTTTAGACAAATGCCAGAGAACCACTTTATTATTATTATTGTTTAAAATCGCCACAGTATATTTATAGCTATGTTAAAGGTTGTTAAAAGGACACCAGTCAGTTTTGGCTTGTTTTCAGCACCCCCTAGTGTTTGTTGGCAAAACCGAAAGTAAAACTTATCTCCTCGCTGCACGTTTGTCTTTTTAAAACCTTGATCTATCTGCTGAAATGTCTCCTCAGCCTTCATTAGTGTCTGCAGGAGCGGTTCATCACTAAATCAAACAAATCAGCTGTGTTCATGATTTAGAACATGCAGGAAACATGCTGGAAGCAGACTGCAGATCCAGGTAGGATCAGTCCCAGCAGACCGGACCGGCAACTTTGAAGTTGCAAGTGGAATATTCTGGCCACAGGGGGTGACAGGGGCTGGGTGGCCTTTCATTGACCCTGTAAAGGGTCCATTTAGCACATACTGGCTCAAGAACATGATTTAAAAATATGAAAAAGTTGCAAAGTGTCCCTTTAAGAGGCATGAAAAATTGTTTTAAGCTAATTTATTTTCCAAATTTGCTATAAGAGCTTTAAATTGAAGACCATCATATGTGTGATTCAGGGCGTAAGGCAAAGCAGCCCACAAAATAACCTTTATAGCCACGTTCACTTACATTCATTTTTTTTGTTTTGAACAGAAGGGGAGGAGTCTTAGGCTGGGAATATACTCGCTTTTTAACCTGGGATGGCTCCGGGGATCCTGGGGACAGCTCCGGATCCCGGCTGCTGCAGGATCGCTGAGGTGGCGGGCAGTTGCAAGTTGGAGGTGTGGCCTCTGCTGCATCACTCCCCTCAGGCCTACAACACCAGGGATTTGGGGGTTTAGGCTTGGTAGTGGGGAGGAGGTTGGATGGGTGGGGTCTCTCCCTTCAGCCTCCTGCTCCAGCTCTTGTCCCGC
Source organism: Aphyosemion australe (assembly GCA_006937985.1). NCBI lineage: Eukaryota > Metazoa > Chordata > Actinopteri > Cyprinodontiformes > Nothobranchiidae > Aphyosemion > Aphyosemion australe. The sequence continues at coordinate 1,235,671 of SSNS01000017.1, forward strand.
CCCCCTAATTTTAACTGCTTTATGATAGTAGTAGGACCCCCAACCTTGACCACTTCCCCCAATTTTAATGCATATCATATACATCACCACACACTATCCTACATCAGGCAAGGCAGTTTTATTTATATAGCGCAATTCCTACCCAAAGGCAACTCAAAGCGCTCACACATTCACGCATTAGCACACACGCAACAGTCTGACACGGCTGAGGATCTGGGGCGGAGTGCACCAGCTGGGCGTAACTTAAGCCAGTCTTAACCCTTACGTCTGACTTAGCTAAGTCAGACGTAAAGAATGGAGATTAGACCGAGTGCACCAACACAAACTAGGACCAGTCGTAGCTGCGCCTGGGCGTATCGTACGCGTTCATGAGCGTTGCTGTGCTTGTTGTCTAGTAACGTATCGGCCCAAGCAAAGCTGAAAGCGGGAGGCAACATTCTATTAAATTTAATGACACAAAAACGAAAAAACAAAACTAAAAAATGCTGTTTGGAAGATGATCACTGCTGCATCAATAACGAGTGACGGCTGGGTGCGTACAGTTGAGGAGAAAAAATATATAAAAAATCTCCTGTCAAGCGCAAAAAAACACCAGTCTGCTCTTAAAAATCCCCAGACTGGCAGGACCCTCTTCCAAAAGCTTCGCCATACAGCTCTGTGGTTATAGATATTTTTGAAGTGGATTCACCTGCTTTTATCGACCTTTATGGCGTTGATCAGCGCCCGACGCGCTACCCAATGAGATTCGGGAGGATGAGCGCTGCGCTGAGCTCACATCCTCAACACGAGAACGCTGCATCCAGGAAAATGATCGGAATGGCTCATATGGATTATTATTAATTATTATTGACCATACACAATTCTCTAATAATATAGTGCTTAAACTCACGCACAGGAATAAACAAATTCATCGGCTGCGCTGCAGCCCTGGCAAGTCTCCTCTGTGCGTTCGGTCTGTTGCTTATTTACATGCTCATAAAACAACTCTAGGCCTAGATCTTCCAACTTACGCCTGCTCCACACCAGGCGTAAAAGTTACACCTGGGCGCAGCGGCTGAAGGGCTTACGCCTGAGTGGTGCACTCGTCTTAACAACGAGTTGGGCGTAACTTTCAAATCTACGTCAGACTTAAGGTTACGCCCGGGCTTACGCCCAGCTGGTGCACTCCGCCCCTGGAGCTACCTGCGGGGCTTTGGGGCCACTGTGGGGATGGATGGGTGGGGATGGGTTCCTACAGGTTGGGGTATGGTCTGGAGGCCCTGGCCCGTGCTGCGGCATGGTGGGTGGCTGGTTTTTGACTTGGGATCTCGGGCATCTTGGGCTGCCTGCTGACTAGGGGGCCTGTTCCCGGAATGGGGAGGGCCCTCCACTGCTTGGCCCCTCATATTTGGCAGCCAAGGTTGTCCTCTCCATCCACCATCCTCACCATCCCTATGGGTTGGGGGGCTGACTCTCGTTTCACCAGGGGGCAGGGTCCAGTTGGCTTGGTTGCACCATGCTTGGCTGTCCCTTGCAGGGCGTTGGGGTGGACCCTTGGGGCCTGGGGTTGTCTCACTCTGGGCTGGCCTGCATCGGGGGGGTGACAGTGTGCTGGGCTGGGGGTTCCAGGCTTGGTGGTCCCGAATGAGTTCCCTTTGGCTGGGGGATGGTGCCTTGATGTCCTCTGGCTGGCTCCTCTTCTTCCCAGGGTTCGAGTCTGTCCTCTGGGCCGATTGGTGTCCGTCCTTTGGTGGTTATCAGATGCTGGGGGGTGCACGGCCCCAGACTCTGGCATGACACCTGGAGAAACCATTCTGTCTGCTTCAACTGCCAGGACAGGACAGGTTAAAAATAGATAAATAAATACTTGTTTTTTAACCTCGCGTTGACGCAGGCGGCAGGCCAGAGGCAGGGGACACCTTGGTTAGACCTCTACTCCACAACCTGCCCGACACTCACTTTCATCAGGGCTCCTGGGTCATTATGAGCCCCAACAAAGTGTCATGTGCTATATAGAGGTACAAAGAACAGTTTCCAAATGTAAAAAAACTCTTTCTGCTACATCTTTCTGGAGATGTGACGGGACAACTAGAATACATTTGATCTAAATCAATCCACTCATGAAACTGAGGAATCATGTTCATGGAACTAGGTTTGAACTTTAACTGCAGCTGATCGACTCCGTCTCATGGTTCTTCTTTTTGCACTCTGAAGCGACTGATCTGGTTTAGATCTCTAATCAGATGCATTAGAGCCGCACGGCACAGAAATCCAATCCTCCCAGTAATCCTCCTCACACCAGTCTTCTGCCACTCTCTGAACTGATCTGGTCTGTGGCAGCTTTGAGACCTTGTCGTTTTTACTTGTGCAGCCTGTCAACACGTTGAGAATCGATGTGTTGTCAGACGATGTCATCAACGTGATTCCATCGATCCTATCCCAGTGCTCCCAGTATCTGAGCAAGGCGTGCTTTTCCTGTTGCTCTACACGGCTGTTCCTCATGAAGACACGATAAAGTAGTTATAGGCTATTCAAACGCTGACACGTGAAGCCGCAGAGCGGTTCACAATTAATTTTCTCCGGTGACAGTGCCCCGGCCTGTTGGCTGAATTGAGATTAAATTTCTTTGTCAGCTTTCATATAAAATCGTACATTTTACGAGTGGTTGCGTGCTGTTCTGTTTCACACACATAACTGTGCTCACAACCCATTTGATTCTGCTCAGCGGGGGCCCGGAGCTGTCAGCCGGGGAGGCCGTGGGACGCTGCGGATGGTGACAAACTGCAGCAGATGACACTTATAAGATGACAAGGAGCGATTGTGCTGCACTTTTAGCAGATGGGAGCGTACCATTATATCTGAATATATTTTAATTATGTGAATGTCAATGTGTGTATGTGGTTGCACGGACAGCTACACAAACAACACAACAAGAACATTCAAGAAGCAATTTGATAAACAGCAAAACAAGGAGGGAAAGACAAACAAGTGTCATGAAAGTGGGTCGAGCTCTTGAAGTAGATTTCTGTGAAAGAGTCTGAATATTTAATATTGTATGTAGGCAGCTTTGAATAATCTCAGATTTAAAAAAATGGACAGGTGAGCTAACGGTTGGTCCGAGCAGGATTTGAGGTCTTACTGAATATTCATAATATGCAAACGTCTCGCCTCTGATTGGCTAACAGCAACACAACTCTTCAGCTGCCTCTTGTTTCTTGGGTAAAAATGCAACGTTGACATTTTATCTCCACTAATAACACAAGCCTGAACGTGTCCCGCCATGTTGTGGAGTAGCTAATGCTAATGGTTAGCTTCTACTAGCCGAAACGCACTCTGCTCGCTCCTGTCTGCTAAGTTAACACAGCCTTTCGTAGTTGCAAGCAGAGGTGGAAAGTAACGAATTACATTTACTCGCGTTACTGTAATTGAGTAGCTTTTTTGTGAATTTATACTTTTTAATTCTGTACTTAAGTCTGTACTTTTACTTTTACTTGAGTATGTTTTTTTTAAAGTATTGTACTTCGCTACATTTTCAATCACGTCCGTTACTGTGTAAAAAAAATATATTTATAGGCGTAATAAATTAAAAATATTGCGATTCGCAGCATTGGAACAGAGAGAGAGAGACACCTGCACCGCGTCTCACCTGTGGGGGAAAATGTGGGTGTGCACCTTTTATAATGAGGACGTTAAACAGCCACACTTTTCCTGCAGTTTTGCTCAACAACTTCGGTCTGGTTCCGCTAATGTACTCACTGTTTTTGCACTACTAAGATGAGGCCATCCTTATGCCAACAAAAAAGTAACTAAGTAACTTTTACTTTGAGTACATTTTATTTAAGATACTTTTTACTTTTACGTGAATAAAAATTTAGGCAAACACTTTTACTTGTACTTGAGTAAAAATTCATCAGAATATTGGTACTTTTACTTAAGTACAGTACATTTTAGTACTCTTTCCACCTCTGGTCGCAAGCCAGTGGGTAAGAACAGGAATGCAAATTTTACAGTGTGACGTAGATCTGTGTGGCTTTTTCTGACCTGAATGTTTCCTCATATATTTATTTCATCAACAGGAAATAGGGGTAGAAGCCTATTTTCATGTGATCGTATTTCAAAATGAACAAGTGTTACATGGTTTCTCAGTGAACCGCACCTTTAATTATAAAAATACATGCAAATATTTACAATAATGAATTGCTTTGAGAGCCATCTTGTTGGTAGAGTGGTTGCAGTAGTGTGACATCTTTGGCAAATGCATCGCCCCAAGCCTGGTACCTACACCAGGCCAAAACATCAACTGCTTTTTGTCATCTATACTCATAAATACCCATATAAATCAGCTTCAACAAACATTCTACTAAACTGATGGCAGTGGGAGTACACATCACTCCTGTTCTTAAATCTCTACACTGGTAACCAGTAAACTACAGAATCCATTTTAAAGTGCTTCTACTAGTTTATAAATCACTCAATGGCATGGAGCCAAAATAGATGTTGGATCTCTTTCCTGTATCTACACCCAGCAGGGCTCTGAGATCCTTACGAAGCAGTCAGCTGGAAGAAACCCGGGTCAGAACCAAACAGGGTGAAGCTGCTTTTAGCTACTATGCTGCACATGCATGACCTCAAATGTGCCCTAACTCTAGTAACTTTTAAATCAAAATACAACACTTTCATGTATTCATCAGCCTTTGAATGACTGTTTCTTATGCTGCACCTTCTGCACTGTATCTGCTCACCTTTGTCTCACTTTGTCTTTTTTATTTTATTTCTAACATTTAATTTGTGAATTTTTAAATTAGATTTTATAATCTGCTGTTTTAAGTTGTCACGTTGATTTTAATGTTTTATGTTCTTGCTCCGGGAAAGCACATTGAATAGCTTCTGTGTATGATATGTGCTAAACAAATAAAGCCGCCTTGCCTTGCATCTGTTTTTCACAGCAGGAGTGTCTGTGGGTGGAACTAGAATCCCAGAGATGGATGTGTGAGGGTGAAGCATCCTGGTAGAACACAGAAGGGTGAAATGAAAACAAAAAGCATGTTTCATCATGTGGGCATCTTGCCTGTGTCCCCAGAGGAAGTCCTGCATCGTCCGGTCCGTTCCACCTCCAGGCCGACCCCTGTCGAGGTGTCAGCCAAAGCCCATCATGCTTGAACAACCTGGTGCTTTCCCGGCATCCATGGAGGTTTTCAGTCCTCTGCCTTCCGTTGTTCTACTGTTGGCGGGGGCTGTCCCATCTTGGAATGTTTAATTTCATGGTTGCGCACATTTTTATGTATATTCTATTGCAGCTTTTATCTTTGAGAAAGTTTTTTCTGACCACCTTTGTTTTGCAAATTTACTCTTGCTTTGTCATTGATTGTCAATGAGTTAAATTAAGAAAAATATTTTCATCCATCCATCATCTTAAAGCCACATTCTGCAATTTTTACACCTTAAAGGAGTCATCACCTGAAATTTTCACTTTTCCCACTGGAAAAAATGTCTATAATGGCTTCCTAATGATTTTTCACTGGCTGAGAAGCCAATATTTACCATTGAAGCGTTTGTTTAATTTTGCCTTCTTCAACCAGCTCACGTGCACCCCATGAGCACGCGCACTCCAAAACGAGAACTTGAGCTCTGGCCTATATGCCGACACAACGGTCAAATATAAACAAATATGAACCAGCAGCGAACAAACCAGCACAACAAAGCTCATTTCATAACGTGAAACGCATAAATTATGTCTTACCGTTGACGACTCATGTTATAATCCGTGTTATGGGAAACAAAACTCCGATCGGTTTGTGTATTCCATCTTCACAACAGCATAAGAGCCGATGCCTGGCTGTTAGCTTGCTTTGTCCCAACTCAACAACAAGCGAGGACGCCATTACGCACGAGGCGAGGCTCGGCCTCATACTGTTGGATCCCGTAGGTCACTGCCAGGTCGGGTTCAGTTATAACTTTGGTTGTTTTGGAGCGAGACGCTGAAGCTGCGTCCTGCTTCCTTCCACCAATCAACACGCTCCTCAGTCCCGCGCGAGACAGCCGAAATATCGCGTGTGATCTTGTGAGAAAATATGCCCTTTACAGAAAAGGAGCAGAAAAGCACATTTTTTATTTATTTTTCCAATACAATTTATTTTAATGGTCTACAAGACTATAATAGGATGTAGATATCCATGCTATTATAGGTGATTACCCCTTTAAAATAATGTTTTTTGTAAAGTTTTGGTGGCATTCTATCATCTATTATGTTCATTTTCGGAGCTGTGATGGCGTTAGGGGGTCCCACGTCTGTTTACCGCACTATACAGTTTTTCACCCGCGACCCGACACCGGAAGTACTGACTGCGTGTTGCTTTACGGCGCTATCTGGCAAGCCAAAGGGGTGAAAAAAGCACGCGTTCTAAACGCGCATTATATCTGCCAAATCGCGTGTTTTCGCAGACACAACGCACGTTTAGAATGTGTGATTTTAGAACGCGCGTTTTTTTGCAACCTTTTATGGCGCGTGCTTTTTTGGCCCCTTTGGCTTGCCATACCCTTTGGCGTCAAAAAGCGCATTGAAGATGCACGTTTTGGCAGAAATAACGCGCCTTTAGAACGCGTGCTTTTTTTCACCCCTTTGGCTTGCCACAGCAGTATAACGTAGACCTGCGGTTTTGAGACTTGAGCAGCGGTAGATCCACCAAAGAAAGCTAGAAATCCCTTATCAGAGGAAAGTAGGAAAAGAAAAGAACGTGATAGAACAAGAGCAAAGACCAGAGTTATTAGTGGGCCGTCTTTTCCTCGCTGGAGAGCTCTTTTAGAAAGAACAGCATGAACTACGGACTCTGACCTAGCCGTGCTGCTAATGGCTAGGTAAGTAATAAATGATTTCACCAGGGTTTTTGTGTTTGGTCGGGCATAAAGTTGTTATACAGTCCTGATAAAACTATTTATTCAACGTGTGGAGGTGGAAAAGTTTGTTTTCGTTGTTTTGCCTGACATTAGGAATGTAAACATGCCTCTTATGCCCGAGAGAGAGAGAGAGCATATATCCGCAAAGTTCAGGAATGTGGCTTTAAGGGGTTACTTCAGGGTATGTCAAAGTTTTACCCTATGGGGTATAGCTGAACAACTTCTGTGCTTTTTCACTGAGATAATTCATCAAATTAATAATGGTAACTTATATATTTTTGATCCCTTTGGGGAAATTATTTCTCTGCATTTAACCATCCCTGAGCAGCAGTGAGCTGCTGCTGTTTGAACGGCCTCTAGTGAGCGGTATAGTTAGGGTTTTAATATACTGAAATTCTATAAAATAAAATGAAGTGTTCTTTCTGGCCACACGACTTAAAATTCATATATTTCAGAGGAAGGTTTTCTTTGAAACTCGGTGGATTTTTTAAAAGAGCCTCTACTTTTTTCCGTCGGTTCAAGAGGAGGAACGTAGCCAGATCCAGCCTGAATCCTCCGAGTCCTTGCATCAACAAAGCTGCTGGAGAGAAAACATTTTTCATCATGAAATATACATGGTGTATTCAGCAGAAAACATGTCACCACTGTCCCGCTCACAATTGCTTTCCATGATCGGTCTTTTATGAAAAATACATGTGTTGTTGTGCTCGAGAACTTCTGTGCAGCCAAACTTCAGTTCGATTAGGCGGAAATCAAAGCCGGGGTTTTCCACAAGGATTTGTTCATCTTCACTGAGATGCATTATGTTTCCCAAACGTGCATGATATTAAATAAAAGAGAGAAGATTTCTCTGTTGTCTTGCCTTCTCCATACAGCTCCATAATAAGGATGCACCAAGGAAAATAACAACACACAATAAATCTCCCACTGTGGAGAAGCGAGGTGGAACAAAAAGGCATGAATCAGTAAATAGAACAATAATCTGTTCTCATATTGAGAAAAGCACATTTCTACCTAATTTAACACAGCTGTAGATCTCACATCTGATACAACTAATGATGCATCATCTGATTGGTGCAGCAGTTTAGATCATCTCAGCTCTACGTTAAAGATTTTAGGGTTGTGCATCTCTGGTCCAAAATTTGTTTGAAAGTTAATACAGTTTTTTAAAAATTAGCACAAACAACGACCGACATCCCGGCATGCGTCGCGGTCGATGACGCAATGCTCCCTGTCCCAATTTGGCACACTTACTGCACACCTCCTCCAAGTGCACTTCACAGAAGGAAGCAGGGCGCAGTGCGAGTATTGGGATTGGGCCACTGTCACGTCCGCCAGGCAACGCCTCCTTGTGGTTTTTTCAAACAGGAAATGTGGGTGGAGTAGGATTCTGGGGGGGAGGGGGTGACTTGAGGTTTAAACCAAGCTAGAGCTAAAAGAATAAGGTAGGGCTGAATACACTCACACTTCGTCCTACTCCATTTAAAACATAACATGGGATTGGTTTGTCAGTGCTGAAGCCAAGGATGGAATCTGTGTAAAAAAATCTGACTTATGAAACATTATATGATTTTAATTACACCTTTTTATCAAGGAGATTTTTTGTGCTAAGGGTCCCCAATGTCACTTTTTTAAAGGGACCTCCAAGTGGTAAATGTGCTGAATGTGAATGTTTGATCAAAATATATGAACGATTCAACCCAATTCAAGATGGCAGCTATAGCTAAGCTGAGCTGAGGTTTGGTGTTGTAGTGGCTGATTTTGTGACGTTGCATAATAAATTATTACATAGCTGTTTACAAGACTGAACCAAAATGGTGATAACTCCATTTCTGAATTAAGATTATCTTGTCTGTTGGTTGGGGAATGGAAGGAATGCTAGGTTTTTAAAGGGAGACGAGGCAGTTTTGGCTCGCTTTTAGCACCCCCTAGTGTCCGTTTTGTAGAACCGAAAGTGAAACTTATCTCCTCGCTGTGCGTTTGTCTTTTTAACACCTTAATCTAACAGCTGAAACGTCTCCTCAGCCTTCATTAGTGTCTACAGGAGCGGTTCATCACTAAATCAAACACATCAGCTGTGTTCATGATCTAAAACATGCAGGAAACATGCTGGAAGCAGACTGCAGCACCAGGCATGTCAGCTCCACTTTACTAAGTCCAACAGGGACCGGACCGCCACTCTGAAGTTGCAAGTGTGGTATTCTGGCCACAGGGGGCAACAGGGGGCTGGGTGGCCTTTCATTAACACTGTAAAGGGTCATTTTAGCACAAACTGGCTCAAGAACATGACTTAAAAATATGAAAAAGCTGCAAAGTGTCCCTTAAATAACCGGTAAAATGAAGCATGATATATTAGCTCTCAGCTGCTCTCAGAGGGCAGAATCAAAAGTGTTCACTGTAGCTTTAAGCTCCAAGCGTTTCCTCTCCTGCTTCATAAAACATCTTCACCTTTGCAGATCTCAGCAATGACATTTCATCTTCACGGAGGCCTCCATACGCGTGCCGACGGAGGATTAGTTGTTCAGTTACAAAAGATGGAGCCGGTTTTGTTCCATCGATTCACACACACATTAATTCGGTCTCCCAGCAGCCTCGGCTGGAATCGCTGGAATGACCTGACCTAATGTAGCGAGGGGATCAGCAGACCACAGAGAAAATCAACACACACTCCTTCCTCCTGCAGATGCACGCTCAGGAGAGCTGCATCACTGATCCCGTTTCTGCTTGTCCAATCACAGCTGACCCTAACCAACTTCTGAGAAGTTTTGACTTGATGGAAGGCGACCGTGATTTTCATCATGACATCACCGTCCCAGGTCTGGTGCTGGAAGCTGAAGGTGAAGGATGAAAATGGTGCAAATGAGGTGCAAGTATGTCAAACCTGAAACCCTGAAACATTCAAACCTCAGAATGATTTGCACGTATACGGTGTAACTGAGTGTAAGCTGCATAGATCAGAACATTCTGGTCATTTTACTGTAGTTCAACCTTTTCTGAGGCTTTGCAGTATTGAATTATGGGATCAAGAGTTCTTTATACAACTCATATCTATTGACATTTGGTGGGTTTGCGGTGCCCCGTTGGAGAAGCATTTGATGGCCTCAGCGTTTCTCTGTGGACCCACCGTGTCCTGAGGTGCAGCGAGTGTTGACTACACAGACATGGTCTCTGTCCCCCGTCCCGGCACCGCCCAAGGGAGGACCGTGTACACAGCTCTGCAAATTCACACAAGGTGAAAAGGTGGCCAAGAAGCTGCTTACTCATCGGTTCTGTTCATGTTGGGAGCAAGAAGGGAGACAGACAAGGGAGGGAGTGTGCCTCCTTCACAGCTGAACCTCCCCAGATGCCGTGGACAAGTAGTGCATCATCGCCATGGAAACCCACCCTCAGCAGTATTTGATTTTAGCTCAGATGGGACCCAATTCACCTGCTTTCGGCTCTCCAGGTAACAGCAACCTTCAAGCTGAGAAGCAACGTGGCACAGAGTGGGGTTGTTCCGCTCCATAGCCACTGGGATTGGTTTTAACTGGTGATAATTGGACTGGGAAGGAGAGGACTCCGTCTTCAGGGTTCATCCTTCCCTCTACATATGTTCTGTGTCTCACTCTGCAACTGGAACCACGATGCAAGACGTGTGAGCTTCAGTTGCTGCAGTCAACAGAACTCCAGGAACAATTCAACGAATAAAATCCTGATTTCTGGTCAAATCCCAAGGACACGTGTCCTTCTTTTCTTTCAACCGTGCTAAAATGTTTAATGTTTGTAGCGACGAAGGACAGTATTTATGTAGCACCTTTCATCCGACTAGCCAAACTGTTATTACACTATAAATCACATCCATCTATTTACACACACAGGCTCACACTCTGGATCCCACACGGGGCTCAGGGTCTTGCCCAAGGACACGTCGACATGTAGAATAGGAAGCAGGGTTCAAAACTACCAACTCTCAAATTGACAGACAACCTGTCTTCCTCCTGAACCACGGCCAAGTTAGAAGAGGCAGATGGTCTCAAAGCACATAGTAGATAGCAACATGCTCTCTAGAGGAAATATCACTACTTTTCTACATACAGGAACTATTCTTGCTCCAAAATAGAACATAATTTCATGTCTGTGTTTGCAGCTGTGCTCAGTTCTAAAATAAAAACAGAGGTAGGTCTGTTGGAGTAGGTTTTGTAATTAATTGATACCTTTATTTGTTTTTTAAAGGTATTGCGGACGTTCTTTACTTCCGGGTGGATCATTTAAACCATTGGTCTGCATAACTGTCAATCATTCTGGTGAAGCTAACGCTAGGCTGTCGTACGTGCTCGCTCCTGGGTTTGTTTTCACTTCCTGTGCATGTGCATGAAGGCGTGCGCTGAAAGAGAAGGTTGGGCTCCCCACAGACGCCGCTGTCGCTGCTATTTGGAGAAATGCATTTCAGATTACTGCTAGAAGACGTTATCTACGACTATATTCTAACTTTCCAGTGTTGTGCATTTTTCAAAACGTGGAGAGGGCGGTTCTTTCCTGCAATTCAGACACATCCTATGCATTACCTTTAAGCTATTACCGTTATTTCATTGATGAAAAGTAATGAACATGTCTGGAAATGGAAGTAGCTCAGAGACTACACTAAGGCCTGCTTCACATGGCAGAACATTAAAATTACTGGATGATTTTCAAAATAGGAGAGACCACACGTGGGGATAAAAAATCATGGATATAACAGTTTTGGTCCTACGGTGTGAGGTGCCCGGCCACACGGCAAAACTACGCTCCACACACAAACATTCCCCGGTCAGAAGGAAAATCTCACATCCTCTCGACCTTAAACATGACAGAGCAGGAGCATGCTTCTGTCTCCTCATGTTCTGATTAACTACGCCACTTTCAACAGCCAAGTGCGCTCGTTTGTCCTTGAAATCCGACCAAGACGATCCAACATGTTGAATGTCCACTATTTATGATCGGAGCGATCCCGGCGTGCTGCAGAGCAGCCCAGAGCACTCCTAGAGTCCCACTCCGATCATCTCTTTAGCTGTTTTAAATAGTTCTCAGTGGTCTTTAAACTACTGATTATGCCGTTCTTAGCCCAAATCATACAACCTGTGCCGTTTTCTAGTACTTAGATTCTACATGGTGGTAGTAGCTTATTAAAAATTCGCCTCTGGGTTTTGGGCGGAGCCACTGGCGCAGAGGACCCCCTCCTCCATCTTCTTCACTACTCCTCAGACCCTGAGGGGGCAGAGTAAAGTGGAGTTTGTGCTCCGCCCAGTGGCTTTGTGACATCACAAACCCAGTCAGTTCTAGGCTGCATTTTTTCATCTGCTACTGATTCACAGAGATTTGAATGCAGAAATACTCAAAAACGCAATTTTGAGCTTAAATATCTTTAGACATGTCCTGTAGCATACGGAAAATGCTTCAAGAACATGTTAAAAACAGAAAAGACACGATTTTCATTGGAGTGGGTCTTTAACTCACCACACACGGCAGGAATATCTGATAAGATTATCTTTAGAGCCATTACGGTAATCTGGTGCATCCTTATGAGTGTCGGGAGGGGAGAATCGGGTCAAAAATCAGCATAATAATCTTGCTGTGTGAACCGGGCCTAAGCTGAGTGGAGAATGGAGTAACCCTGAGGGGGAAGACGAGCTGCTCTGAAACAAAAACAGTAAAACAAGAACAGACAGAAAAAATGTCAACAGCTGACAACTCCTAGTGACAAATCTGAAATTACTGCACAAGTTCTAACAAGATATGGTCTACTGATATTTACTAACAGAACATTGTCCAGACATGCTTCTGTACCACTTTGCTCCTCACGACGGTAAAACACCAGCTCTCAGTGCCGAGGAAAACCAGGAGAAGGCGGTGCAATCAGGGCTCAAGTGTGTTACAAATTACCTAATTTCCAAAAGGCTGAGATCCAGAAAACAACACACCTGAGTCATGAACAACAAAAATTACTGTAACTAATACTGCTGCCTGCAATATGAACCCTTCTGTCTAGACACCCATTACCCGCCTGCTCCTAAACCAGTGGAATCAATATCATTGCAGGGAGTCATAATGGTCCAATTACTCTTAGTAGGTTTGTCAATGCCACGTCTCTGAGGACGCCTGAAAAAGGCCACACAAGTGTGTGTGTGTGTGTGTGTGTGTGTGTGTGTGTGTGTGTGTGTGTACTCCTGTGACATTTCAGACGAGAAGGTAACTAAGTTTCTGTGTGTTCAGCCTCGTATTTACTGTGTGGCCATCGAGCTAGAGACAAATTCAAAAGGAGTCAAATAACGTTCATGCGTTTGTTAGGGATGCACGATGTATCGGCATCAATATTGGCATCGGCCGATGTTAGTCATTATTTAACATGTCGGTATTGGCCCGATAAGTAAAACTGGGTCGATATTAACAACTGATATTTCTCTATCTTGTTTTTGTTTGTGTATCTGTTTCAGAGGGTGATGATGTATAATTATTTACACAATATACACACACACACACAATTTAGTTTGCATTTTATAGAAATAAAGCAAGACATTCAAAAATTCCGCTTGCATAATTTTCAGTCTATACAAAATCTGCCAATTTCAGCGTTTTATATATATATATATATATATATATATATATATATATATATATATATATACATATATATATATATATATATATATTTTAGGGGTGGGACTCGATTTTAAAAATTATCTAATTAATTAGAGGCTTTGTAATTAATCAATCTTGATTAATCTCATTTTAATCGTTCAAGAAAATTTGCCCTGATACATTTTTTTAAAATTAAAAATAATGAGACAGAGATTTAAACAATAGTCATTGACATTATTATTGTAATTTCTAATCTTTTAATTTCTAAAAAAAATGCTTTTAAATTGTATTTCAATTCAAAACAGGAGAATATATATTTGTGTATCACTGGCAAAAATAGGACAGACCTAAAAGTACAATACTATTTTAAGTACATTTTGATAATGGTATTGTCTTTAAAACAACAACAATAATAATAATAATAATAATAATAATAATAATAATAATAATAATAATAATAATAATGGGTTGGTAGAATGTGTGTGCAATTTGATTTGACTTAGCATCATTAGAGACAGAAATGAAGGCAAAAACACATGAAGAGGGATTTCTGATCACTCATTTGATTGTTTTAGTTGTGTTTGGAGCACATAGAAGAGGTTTACATGGTCTAGCCAAGGCCCTGAGCTTTCTTTAGAGGTGCAGCATGACTATATTGATAGTTAGGGCATGGATTTTGCTGCTAAACTTCAACATCACCCAATTGGGGGACCCTCGGGCTTAAAGGGTTAAATGCGTAAATTTTTTTAACACGTTATTTTTTTCAAATTAATTAATAATTAACGCGTTAAATTCCCACCCTTAATATATATTTATATATCGGTATCAGCAAATATTGGTTATCGGCCATAACAGCGATATTAATATCGGTATCGGCCCAATATTTCATATTTGTGCATCCCTAGTTTTTGTATTTGTGAGCTGCTTTTGTTCACAGCGACTTGATGAGAATATAACAAAGCAGTTATCATTTAGGCTAACAATAAACTACTTAGAGGGAAGAACACCAGTCAGAAGTAACAATCGGTGCATTTACATGCACATCAGAAACCCGTTGGATCTTATAAATGCATGTAAACGCAGCGGTCTGGCTGAAGTCAAACTGGTTCTAATCGAGCTGAAGTAACCAGATAATGCGGTTGGATGTCGGCACCCTCTACATGTAAACAGCTCAGAGCTGCGACAGGCCGGACACTCGCCTTCCCGAAGTGACGACACCATGGAAGTGGTCTTCTGATAATATCATCACCACACCATGTACCAAATAAGTGCACAAAGAGAGTACAGTAGAGAAGGAGAAGTGCAGTTCAGAGAAGGAGATGCTCTCTCAAGAGCTGGGTCTTCAACAGTCAGGGACGTGGTGTAGGCACTGCTAGCCGACAATCCTTTGATGACCCGAGTCGTGACGTGAACTTTTGCAAGAGGATTCAAGTAGATAGGAGTTGATGCGTTCAGGACTTTGAAGCTGAGGGTAGCCAATGGAACTCAGTGAATGCCCAATCCTGGTCCTGGAGAGCTACTATCCAGCACATTTTTGGTTCCTCTGCTCCAACATGCTTGATTCAGTGGTTGAATCACCTGTGCAGCAGCTCATCAGGCTCTGCAGAAGCCTGTTAATCACCTGCTGATTAAAATCAGGTGTGTTGAAGCAGAGTTAAAACTAAAACATGCTGGATAGTAGCTCCCCAGGACCATGATTGGGCACCCCTGGAATAGAGGGTTGCTCTTTTAGGCTGATTGAAGAACAGACACTGCTGCATTCTAGACCATTTGTTGAGGTTACCCAGTGAAGACTGGGAAACCGGTTAGAAGGATGTTGCAGCAGTCATGGCAGCTAGGGGCTGACCATACTGCACCAGGAGCTGGGTGGTGTGCTGTATAGGTACGTCTGGATCTTTCATGTGTTAATGCAAAGCGGCACAAATTAGCAACAGAGGCAACGTGATCTTGTAAAGGTCAGCTGGTCATCGATCAACACCCAAGTTTTGAGCTACCTTTGATGGAGCAAGGCACTGGGGTTCCTTTTAGACTGAAATGTTGTGCAGGACGGTTGACATGCATGTCAGGTGAACTGGAGACTCTAAACTGTCCCTAGGTGTGAGCGAGGGAGGGAGTTAGACTCCAGCTACCTGCAACCCTGCTGAGGAATAAGTAGTTTAGAAAGTGAGTGAGCGTCTATGTGAGATCAGACAATCCGTGTAAAATAAGCTCAGCCACGACTGTTCCACCAGCTGAACCAGACGAAGGATAAACCACGGCCTTCTGTCACTGCGTCCTTCAGTGGACTGAAGATGAAAATCACCTCAGCTGATAATTAAATAGCCAAACATTAGCAGCAGCTTTTGAACAGCTCGCTAACGTTGAGATGGCAGATTAAGTCTGGTTAAAGCACATTAATTAACTGCCCCTCACACCTTAATGCAATTTTAATAGTAATAGGTGTCCCAGGGTAAAAATTCACTGTGTTAACAAAGGCATTTAAATTAACTGTAGTATTCCCTTAGAATTTTTAATTCATCGTAAATTTCACAGGAGGGAGTTTAGATTACATATTACAGCATCGCGTAAGGAGTCACTGCAGGGATGAGGGTGTAATCAGGATAAATTCTTGCTGCTTCTCAGGTCTCAGTGGGGTTGAGTGAAATATCTCTTCATTTCATTTAAAGCTGGGTTCGTACGGAGGTGAGTAAATGGCAACTATTAATCTTTAGACGGGGATGATGTAGGATGAGAGGTGTAAGAGCTGTGAAGGTATTAATTAATATTTCAATATTAGTTCTGGTCATCAGTGAAATGTTTCATTTAGTTTCTCGTGGGAATGAGACTCACTCAGCTCTGAGGGAGGGAACTCTCTGGTTAACAACACCAACTCATCAGAAAAGATGAGCATATGGAGTGAACATGGGGGTTTGTGCTTGAGCCCAGCTAGGCCCAAAGCCCTGCGTGAGTTAGCTCAGCTAGCTTCTCATCTTGGTTGGTTTAGCTTTGCTTTAACTGGGCTAACGGGTGCTTCAAAATACACAAACTGGTTTAAAACCTGTCAGCGACAGTCACGTAGCTAGGAGGGATTCTACATGGACTATATCAGCTGTTAGACTATAGGTGTCATGTCTATTAAAATACAGAATCATCTGATAGTTGACAGTTAAACCGTGAAAGACGCAGTTTGGGCTCTTTTCCACTAGAGCAGACTCAGCGCAGCTTGACTTGGTGCTTTTCCATGTCTAAAGTTTGGTTGTTGCCCCTTTTTTAGAACCAACTTTGACATGGTTCCAAGCGTACCATGCCGGGCCAAAACCACAACCATCAGAAGAGTTGTTGTGCACTGAATGGCTAGTGGGTGGAGTCACCTATAATCTCCTGTATTTATCCTGTATTAGTCTGACAAAAAGCCACAGACTGAGCAGAACAGCCAGCACACATAGATAGGCCCCATATGGGATCTATATGGGCAAGCCGTATGGGTCCCAACAGGGTTTGTCCGCAGTTTCCATGGTGGCCCCACAGGGGTTTGCCGGTGTTTGAGTCAAACCCTATGAAAACCCATGTAGGGCCCGTTAAAATCTATGTGGGCAAAAATCTTTCTGGGCAAACCCACATGGGGCCACCGTGGAAACCACAGACAAACCCTGTTGGGACCCATATGGCTTGCCCATGTAAATTAGCTGAGAAATGGTTTGTTCTGAGAAAAGCTGGTTTAACACGTCATAAGCAAGACACACCGTAGAAGTGCATGTCCCAACCCACTTCAGTGTCAGCGACACATAAACATTGGTTTTAGTAATGCTAACCACAGAACAATTCTAGCCCTAGCTACTGCTAATGCTAGCTACTGCTGACGTCCTTGTTTGATGAGAGGAAAAAAGAAAAGAATGTTGGAGCACCACTCACCTCCAGGATGTTCTGGGAAATTCCAGACTGAGTGAATGACAGACAGATCTAAGGCTTGCCATCCTTGTCATTTTTCTTATTTGTATTCATATCCCAGCTCCACAATCATAGACATGAATACGTAGACGCCCCCTTGGACGCTGGAGGGCGCAACAGCGTTGCCGCCATATTGGATGGGTCTCCTCACTGTCCAAAGTCAATGCAGAGTGGGCAACTATGCCCGTTTTTGTGCAGCCTACGATTGCAACAACCGGCGTACTATTGAATATAGATCATGTGGGATTAATATTGACTTTTCTAGCTTACATGATGGGATTTTATATTTTAATTTATTTTGTTTAATTATATTCATATTTTAATTATCATACCATATTTGTCTAATTTTGTGAAAATGTTTGATAAAATGTGTTTTTAGTTGGGTAAGCACCTTCCTCAGTAGAAATGAATGCACTGGGGGAGAATGGAGACCCATCCATGATGGCGGCCGGCCACTACGGCATCTCCAATAGTCAGCGCCAGTCCACCGGGTGTCTACGCATATATGTCTGTGTCCACAACCACCTGGACACTCACTCTGTTGCTCTTTCGTCCACACCAAGGGGGAACCCCTCTGGCTCAGAAATGAGGCAAACACGGAAGTGGCAAAAATTGCAGTTCTCCCCTCATCCACTGGGGGTGGGTCCAGAAGTGAGCAAATCCTCATAGACCCCCATGTTAAAAATGCCAACTTCACAGCTGAAAAAAAGATCTTTACAGCCTGGTTCAATTTTCCATTTTGTGTTTAATAAGTCTAGTTTATAGTCCTGACAACTCTGAGGGGGGTGGATTTTTTTGTAACTCTTTCGTTTAGGTGTAATAAAATGCTTGAAATTATGAATAATTAGATTTGATTGACAGGAAGCATGAGCGTCAGAGCTAGCTTCAGAGCTAGCTTCAGAGCTAGCATAAGCAGCTAGCTCCAAGGAAGGCCTCAGCCTCACGTTAATAGATGTTTGGCCATTTCGACTCAGAACTTTAGTTGTGTTTTCTGCGTGTTCGTGTTTGGATGTTAATCATGGAATTATTTGGACAAAGAGGGAAAGCTGTGGAATTGTTTGCACCAAGAGACCATCCAAGAAGTCTCTGCTTCATTTTTATCAGTAAGTAAAATTATATTTCTGTACTTTATTTCGTTGGTTGAATGGGGGAAGATGCTTTGTGTTTAACATAACACTGCTTGGTCAAAGATGGGTTGAAATATAACGTGTTCGTGGGGCTGGCTGGGTACCGTAACTCGAGCTAGGTAAGCTAACCGAGGCTAGCTGAGGCTTCGGGACGAAGATCCACGAGGTCATCGCTGCAGAATGGAGGTTTGCTGAGTTTGGGCAACGTGCCTCTCCTTTTACCAGCAGCGGCCTGTGATCAGAGATCCGCGAATGTGCCGCTTAATCCTTGCGGAGGCACGCAGTCCAGCGAGGCGGGCGCCCGACCTCTCTACACACAGGCAGCCGCACACTCCCTTCTCCCGAGGGAGCTGGGACGCGCGGCTGCTTGACTACCGTCTGACGCTGTGGTTGTAGCCCGTGGAACTCTCTGACGGAGACTACAGAAACAATCCAGCTGTTTGAGCTGATCTCGTTACACTTTGGAGTCGCTCAACTGCGTTGAAAAGCGCCCGAAAAACTCCACTAGCTTCCAGTTAGCATGCAGCTAGGGTCCCGCTGAACTCCCCCGGAGTGGAGCGGAGCGGGACATTGTGTAAGCAGCCAGCGCGCACGGCTCCGATCGCAGCGGTCTGAGGCTCTGCTTGTATTTGTACAGTCCATATTACAGCTCCACAGACGACCAACGCTGCTGCCTCGCACGGAAGCCAGACAGCTGCGTGGTTAGCTGTCTCGGTTCTCCATCTTAGCTTCGTGTGTTAGCTCAGTTTAGCTTCCTACATTGGTTTTGTTATCTCCAACCCTCACTGCCCCACCCTCTGCTCCACCTCTTTTCCCATTTATGGATTGTCTGGGCGTGAAGAAGCGTGTGTCACAGCCAAAATGGAGGCGGTGGGAACCTCCCATTTTGAATCATTCTGAATATGTATTTCCAAATGGGCGGGCTATGTCCATAGATTTATATGTCGATGGTCCACACCCTGCACTGCAGTCATAAAGCCATCGGGGGCATCCGGCCCATTTAATGTGGGAAAAATCACACCCATCTACTTCCGGACCATGGGTCCCCAACTCCTTATTTCCTTCCAGTTTTCCTTAAATCTTTAATCATCTGCAGTATTTTCTGAGGTGTTGAACACAAGCTGACCACTGACTGGTGTTAATGGAATGTTTCTACCATAGATACACCAGTTCACTTTGACTTTTTATGTAAATAAAAAAAGGAAATTGATCAATTCTCTCTTGTGTGTCGTTAAGGAGGATGTCGGAAGTGAAGAGCTGGCCTTTTCCAGACACACCTAATTGTTATTGGCTGTTTCGTTTTCTGTGACATTTATGAAAACTTTATGGACAGCAATCCCTCCAGCTGGTGACATTTTGGATTCCCTTTAAAGCAGAGAATATGACGGTTTTCTACACAGGGGCCACAGGACTCAAAATGAAAACATCAACTCGCAGATGAAAGAGTGCAGACAGGAAACAAAAAAAGAGACTGACGGTTTCATCCTGTAAGAAAAGGTCATAAATGTGACGGACCCAGATGAAGACAGAAGGTCCTGTTCATTTTCAAACTGGATCCTTTCACAACTTGTTGAACTTTAAAGGTAACTGAAGAGAAGAAACATAACATAGCAGCTAAAGGAACAAGTATTTGTTTCCTGTGTTTTAAAATACAGCTTGAGCCTAAAGCAGGCATATCCAAGGTGCGGTCCGGGGGCCATTCGCGGCCCTCAGAGTGATATTGTATGGCCCCCCATTTGCATTTTTTGCTGTTGATTTAGATTTACGCTATTGTTTTATGTTATTTTTTTTTATGATGCCTAATTTTGAGCAGTACAAATTTTAAAAACCATTATATACATACAGTATATACACTTATTAAAAAAACATTTTGTGGCCCACAAGGACTTTTAACCTCACAATTTTTCAGCCCTTGTCTTGAAAGGCAAAATGTCCTGCTACTAGATCCGTTGAAACAACTGTAGCTCAATATAAGTAAAAATGAGTTACTGTCATCTTGAATGGGTTGATTGGTTGGCCGTGTCCAAATTCAGGGTTAGCATTGTTGTAAGGCCCCGTCCTATCTGATCAACGTAGTTCAGGTCGTTTGTCGACCAGGGAGACCAGAAGGGAGCAGCAACCGTGACGACGCTAAACAGAAGTTCAAACTAAACCTAGCTAGCCTAGAAATCTAAACAGAAAATAGCAGACGCTAAATGAATTTGCTCGGTCTAGCCACTCTTCACTGGAGCCTCAGCAGGCCCGAACGGTCCTGTGCCTTGTCACACAGCGCTCTATCAGTTTGATGGGCGGGATGATGCGACGGAGCGGAACTATTAAGATGATGATGGCTCATTTGACTTGAGCTTTTCTTTGAGTCAAGAGCAGATAAAAGTACTTAAGTCCTTTATTTAGTAAAAGGATGTATTTGCGTTTTCTTCAACAGTGTATGGAGGACTGCCCTGCTGACTGACACCCGTAGTGGTGAGTACATCACGTTGTTCGTTGTCCAATAGCATGTGGAGACACTTGGAAAGACAACCGTAGATTCTGCCTATGGGTCATGTCCAGACTATAGGACGACCTTTGTTGACATCTTTTTTTTTCATTTTTGTGCGCAAGTGGCTGTATGGCAGAAACACAAACACTATGGCCTGCGATCAATATGCAACGTACATTTTCACGAGACTTTATGAGCGAAATTCCCAATATATAAACACTTTAACGTCTAAAGACAGTAGAAGGTTTAGAGAGAAGCTTAAAATCTGTATTGAAGACCAAGTTAAAGTTATTCAAAGCCCGTATGAGCTCTGGGATGTTGGTCTGAGGAATGGGCTTGACACACGGGAGGCGACATCGCCTCTCCTCCGTTCATTTTCAATGAGACAAGCGCGACAAAGCGATAATGGCGGGTCTCCCTCCTGCTAAGCAAAACGCGAAAACGTGCATGTGAAATTTTGCGCTCATGCATGTGTCGTGCACACGCGAGCCAGCGACGCAATCCCAGAAAGTTGAAAAATTTCAACTTTTCATCGCTGTCGCTAGGACAAGGACCAATCAGCGAAGGTTTCATTGACTGACCAATGAGAGGACAGGATGCTTCTCAGTACATCTCCGGGCAAACATGAAGGAAAAGGTAATACTTGCCATGTCGGATTTCCCAGAGCTTTACAAGACTTCACTTAACTCTAGAAAAACCTTGTGAGACTTCATATCTACCGCTTTTTCAACTATGAACTGCTTTAATAACCCAAAATTCCCTCCAATCTGACGGCCAATCAAAACAACGGAAGACTCGCTATTCGCCCTGAAACAGAGGCGTCGCTGGCTCTGGCCACTGCCGCATGTCGCCGCTGCCGCATGTCGCCTCCCGTGTGTCAGGTTATAAAAGTGATAGCGATGCGTTTCGCTGATCGCAGTCGCTTGTCGCCTCCTGTGTGTCGAGCCCATAAGTCGGGTCGTCGCGGGTTGAGACACCTGGATCAGAACGTGAGAACAATGACTCCATCGATTTAAAAATACACTAAGATGAGTATTTTTAAAAACAGCTTCTCTTATTAACAAATACTTAGTCACCATGAACAAAATGAGCCTCACAAACTGTCCGTTGCTGCAGAATCCAGGCTTTCTTCGGAGAGTCTGGGTTGCCCGCAATCATCTCTTTCACATTTCGCGGTCCTTTACGGAGGAAACACAGAGAAAACTTTTTATCAAGTCTCCCATGGGCCGAACGATCAAAAACACAGCAAGAATGATCCATACGCTTCACTAAATCCTCCAAACGTGCAAAACAATCAAAGTGTAGGCAAAATACGCCGTTTCTTGCCACACAATCCCGTGATGCAATGCAAAAAACAAACATTGACGTCACAAAAGATCCTCCTATATATTCACATATATTGGATGGCCAGGCTGAAATAGAGACAATACATGAATAAAGACGAGACCCACCCTACAAGCTCGTTTTACTATTTCTGACAAAAAAATATATAGTTAAAAAAACTATATGCACACAAAAAACCCCTAACAACACAGCCACTTTAATCTTTTAAGGTTTGTGTCACCAGATTTTAATTTATATTTTAAATCTGTAATTCATCATTATTACAAGAACAAAAATCTCTCATTTGGCCCACAAGGAATCCTGGGATAGACCAGAGCCATCGTTGACATTCTGGGAAAATCAGGATGCATTTGAGACACATTTCGAGTAGCCTTCAAGTTTGGACAGCCGTGTCACTTTGCTGTGGCAAAAATCAGCCTTAAAACGCGTCCTTGGAAGGATGCAGCCCCTGAATTTGGACACAGCAGTTCCCTACCTCTCTGGACTCCCTCTGCTCTCTCAAGGCACATTTCTCTTTCTGGGCGGGATGTCTTCTGGAGTTTGATCAGCAGGGATGAGACGAGGCTTTGATGTCAGCCGGTGACACGCGAGGTCAAAAGCAAAAGGTGACAGGAGGATAACAGAAAACAAGACTCACACGTCCTTTGTGGCTCTGAAAATCTGACAGTGTGAAGACGAGCGCGTTAGCAGGACATCAAAGGAAACCGAGGCAGCAAGGATATAGCATGTCTAGAAAATATTTAGTTCTGAAGAGGCTTCTAATAACACAAAGACATTCTGTCATTTGACAAATTCTCAACATCGGCGCTCGAAGTAGGCCAGCACTCACCAGTGTGCAGTACCGGCACTTAGATATTCCTCCTCAGAGCACCATCACTTTTTATGAGGCACCATCACTTCTCATAAACCCACCGGTGCCCAGCTAATTCATACAAACTGCAGGGTCAGTGGTCAAGAAGAGAGCAAAGTAGTTCTCCCTCCTCCACCACTTTTCTGTGTTTGTAACTCAGAGGTGCACGGTAGCTGAGACAAAGACCCCTGAGCTTTATTTTCTCAGTAGGAAAGGCACCTTTTAGTAATATTTGTTCCAACAGAGATGAACACAGCCAGCTGTGGCCTGTATACCAGAGGAGAGACACACCTAGCTATGCCGGACAGGTGTTGTGTCCGGCATATTTGGTGGTTTAGCAGTAGTTTGGCCAAGCTTTGTTCTGTGGTTAGCATTACCGGCACAAACATGCATTGACAACGTTGATGTGGGTTGGAACATGTTAATTTAAGGGGGTGTGTCTCAGCTTATGACGCGTTAAACCAGCTTTTCTCTGAACGAACCGTTTCTTTTCGTTACAACATTGGAGAATCACTCAGGTCAGGTGAGAGTGGATTAAAATGGTAAAAAGTGTATTCATAAAAATGACAAGGATGATTATGCACAGCTGAGAGGAGATCGGGACCTGTGGATTGGCAGCATCTACAATTTAGTTGAAGATGGGTTTGAAAGGATGAGGAGATAGTTCATGCTGTTAAGTTGGAACATGGTGTTGGAGGGTTTTGTGATCCTGGCAGGAATATTTAAGAATATTTATCCTTATTTTAAGTGATGCTATTTTACTGTGGAAGAATTTTTCTTTGTAGACTAAAAATAAGATGGATTGTCTAAAAATTTGGCTTTTTTACTTTCTTAGAAATCAGTTTTTGCAGTGATGAACACTCGGTTTGCTGGACATTCACCTCGTCCCTTGTTGGACCTCTTTTACTTACATTCCATATTTTGTATCTTTCCTGAACATCATAGAAACAGCATCTAATTCCAGTGACAATAAAGGTTTTTGTTAATGCATTTATCTTGGAGTCTCTTGGCTCTCTGGAAGGAGTGCTCATTACTAAAAGCAAGCATTCACCTGTAAAAAGTTAAAGATCCAGAAACCACAACAACTTGATCCTCTGAAAAAACTAATTTAATCAAAACAAAGTGTTGATTCCATAACAAGTTTATAAAACAGTGATTTAGTTACATAAATAAATCGATCAGTGTATCAAATCTTAGTTTGGACTTCATGAGCGTGGTCGTACAATCGTTTACCTAAAGTAATAAATTAAAAAAGGAGCATATTCATTTCTAAACGAAGGCGCTACGAACAGACGACACCAAAAAGTCTGAGATGAGCTTTTTAAAGCACACAATACAGAGCCGGTCCAGCTACTAATTAAAGACTCTACAAGGCTGTAACACAAGTCGGTTGGCGTATGAAAAGAGTTTGGTAGTTTACAACTCCCATTTGGTTATTTTAAAGCATTAAGACAAGGCAAGAAAGAAGGCTTTTCTCGTGAGGAACTCTAGAGAAAACAAAAACGCTGAAGAAACGGAGGAACAGCTGCGACCCGCTGGACGAGAGCAACTTCCTGTCCTGCACAAGGTCGACATGTGAGAAGAAGAAGCGTGGACGTTACAGTTGTTACTTTTACAATCCTCCTCTGCGTTACGACGACCACTTCCTGTCTTGCAGCCAGCCACTTCCTGCAGCTCAGCGTGCATCTTCTCCTTCTGCTTTAATGTCCAACTGATATGTTTTTCCCCAAAAGCAGAAGAAAAAAAAATCTGCAGCTTCAAGTTTTGTGCCTTACATAGAATTTCTTTCATAAATTAGTTAACATATACATTTTTCAGTAATCAGACATATACTTCCATATATACAGGACAATAAAATGCTTTTTTCTTGTTTGTTTTTTTAGAGAAATCCCTGAGAGTGTGTGTTGACAGTTTTCATTAGAGCTCCGACATTTGTTGTCAGGGTTTTGGGGTGATGGGTTTGTAGAGTGAGCGTCCTGAACGTGGGAGACAACGCTCTAAAGCCTGCCGACGGCAGTAAAATGACTTTTCCCTCCAGTAGATGGACCAGGAGGGGGAAAGGAATAAAGCTGGATCCCTTAAAGAGGTACTTGTCACTTCAGATGGAGGGGCTCCATTTGGTTTAAAGCCTTTTTGTTTTTCTCTTTGAGGCTGTG
Organism: Aphyosemion australe; assembly: GCA_006937985.1. Taxonomy (NCBI): domain Eukaryota; kingdom Metazoa; phylum Chordata; class Actinopteri; order Cyprinodontiformes; family Nothobranchiidae; genus Aphyosemion; species Aphyosemion australe. The sequence continues at coordinate 1,261,021 of SSNS01000017.1, forward strand.
AGCGTTAGCTGAGGGACGAAGGAGGAGTGCAAAAGTCAGCGGGACCATATTCCAGATACACTCGGTGGATCTCTCTCTCGGGAAACACGAACATCCAGGAATGGTCAAGAAGCAGGGATCAGATGCATAAACTCTGCTGTGCGTAGAAAGCTGCACCACGCCACGCGTTATAATTATAACACTGTTTGGCTCAAACATGACTGAAATGAAAAGAAGCTCAAATACATGTTGAGAAATATTAATCACAAAACTAAAGTGAGAAATTTAGCCATTTAAATGTCTGAAAATAGCATCACTACACCATAATGTTTTGGACAAAATTGTCTGCCAAATACATAAACGTATATAACATCTTCATCTGTATATATTTTTTTAGTTTAACTTGTCTTATAAACATTAAATTCTGTTTTCTTCTGTCAGTCTTTCTGCAGTTTGCAGGAACAGCTAAATATTAGCTCACTGAGACACTCAGATTATTCTCAGCTTTAAACAATTTACTTTTTTAAATCACATTATTAAAAATTTTTCAATTTTAGATCTTTAGATCTAGCTACACTGTAAAAAAACTATGGAGATTAACTTTTAAACTCCGGCAGCTGTGGTTGTTGAAAATTCTCTTAAATTAGAGATTTTTGTTTTGTTTAAAACAATGTTTCAGGTCTCTGTCAGTCACGGGCCCTTAGAATCGTCCTAACCCTACCCCCCACCCCCACGGTGCTTCTGACTGTATCCCACACTGTGAGAAATGATGCAGATATTCAGTTGGAATGGGTTTAAGATGTAGCTACAGAGTTTATTTTGAGAGAAAATTTTTAATTCCAGCGGTTTGAGAGCGATTTCCTGTGACCCTCACTAACGTTACAAGACATTTTGGCAACTCCCTTGTTAACAGTCGAGTGAGATGCTGGCTTAAGCCAAGCTGATTCATTAACAATTTATTTAGTTTACATAAAAACATTCACTTTCTGGGGAATTCCTACTTTTATTTCAAAGCCCTTGTTTAAAGTGCCGAGGTATCTTTAACTTCCTCCTCACTTTTGGTCAAGTTTGCCTCAACGTTCAGCTCTGCTGAAGAAAGACACTAAATCTGCAAAACAAGCTAGCTTAAAAAATATTTTCATGCATTTTAACAACATTCCAACATAGGTTAACTATAAATATACTGTGGAAATAAAGAAACAAGAAAAGTTTTATAAAGTGGTTCTCTCGCATTTGTCTAAAAACCTCAGCCAATATGGGGTGCCATTTGTAAAGTCAAAGAGTCACAATTTAACAGCAGTTTTTTGGGTTATTTAATCTATCAAGAGAGAAAAAAATGGGAGTTAATTTTTCAAAGTCATATTTTCACCATGTTATTCATACTTTTATAAATGTTAAAGTTCCAAACTAAATATTTAGTTAGCAAGCTAAATATTTAATTTAAAGTTAAATATTTTTTTACAAACTAAATATTTAAATTATACCTAAACATTTACTTTGTAAAAAAAATATTTAATTTACTAACTAAATATTTAATTTGTTAGTTTACAAGCTAATAATTTAGCTCCTAATTAAATATTTGTTTTCCAAAAGTAAATATTTAGATCCCAGCTAAATATTTAATTTGGAGCTAAACATTTAGTTTGCAAATTCAATATTTAGGTTTAACTCCAAAATAAATATTTTGCTGGGATCTAAATATTTATTTTGGAAAATAAATATTTAATTTTGGGCTAAATATTTAGTTTACAAACTAAAATTCTAAACTCGAAATTAAATATTTAGTTAGTAAATAAAATATTTATTTTACAAACTAAATGTTTAGGTTTGACCTAATTATTTAGTTTGTAAAATAAATATTTAACTCTAAATTAAATATTTGGCTTGCTAGCTAAATATTTAGTTGGGAACTTTAACATTTATAAAAGTATGAATAACATGGTAAAATTATCACTTTGATGAAATAAATCCCTTTTTTTTCCTTATGATAGGTTAAATAACCCAAAATACTGCTGTTAAATTATGACTCTTTGACTTTACAAATGGCACCCCATAAGCCAATAACACGGTTTGGTCCAAAAGCAACTATTGGACCATCCGGTTGTTGGTCTCACCCAACCGCCGCACTTCCCTGGGTCCTCCACTCATTCCACACTCACGTATTTATCAACAGAACACCACTGGTGTGAGAGGTTCTCCGCTCAATAATATCAGAGGAGGAGAAACAGCCGGCTGCTACCACTTCAACTTTAGGACAAACTACCAGAGTCCCAAAAAGAAAAACACCATTTGAAGTCACGGACAACAAAAGATGTTTGGACCTAGAAAATGGCGACTGGTGTTTAGCGCTGTCTCGTTTACTCGGCTAATGCGCGTTCTGGTATTAGGCGGAAGTGGGCCGTGCTTGTGTTTAAATGCTAGCTTGTTTTGCAGATTTGCTATTGCAGCTTTAATTATTTTATCTAGTAAAGGGTGACAACTTTTCGCTCCATCTCTGCAACCACCAAGACTAACAGAAGAAGTGGGTGGAGTCAGAACATCCTAAATCCACACACAGGGTTATGCATCTGGCCCCTTGAAGTTGGGTTTTGGTTGTTTGGATTCAAACCATCGACATATTCATATATGTATATATAATGATGGAAAAACAGTCTTCGTCTGTTTTTGGTGTTTAAAAAGGGAATGTCTCATTTACAGAGGCTGCCATGTTTAATTTTTGGAGCCACAGTCTGGAAATTATGGTGATTTTTAAAGATCAAATAACAAATTACGTGTGAGAGAAAAAAATGAATATTTGTAAATCAACAGGAGTAGACCTCTGGAAAAAAAAATCATCATCCAATTTTTGGTCATGAAGAGGGTGGGGCTTAAGACTTGTACTGCAGCCAGCCACTAGGGGGAGTTTGTTTCATCCCAGATTCAACTTCCATGTTACATCTGTGTCTTTTTATAATATATGTCGATGGTTCAAACATGTCGCTTTTAGGAGAACATCTACTTTTAAAACATGTTTCGTGTCTTGTCCCTACTGCTTTGGACCACTCACGCTAACAAGCACATCTTCACAGTCTTCGTTATCTACCTTCAGGAAAATGTTCTTCATGTCTGACCCATCGGTCCCAGAGCACAAGGATAGGGTTCCCTTGAATGTCGTAAGTGGATTTCTGTTTCAAGTTAGAGAGGATAAAAATGGAGACTCAAGTAATAAGTTCATTCTATTTTTCTGATCCTGTTTCAACCAAATCTCTCTCGAACGAGCATCATGAGCTTCTTTTTGCCCTTGTATATCTGCTTCAGGTTGTCTATGAACTGTGTGAACTGAACGTGTCCATCAGGCGCCATCAGAAACGTCTCTCTGGCTTTGCTGAGGAACTCGATGAACTCGCTGTAGTGGCGCGGGCTGATGTGCGTTAGCCGAGAGTGCGTGGTGTTGATGTAGGCCCCGATCGTGGCATCCAGTAGCTGCCTGAGTGGAGCTTTGTCCAGAGACATCAGCTTCCCAGAGTTCCTACGGCTGTGCAGAGCCACCATGCCCGGTGTCGTCAGAGTGCACCGGCGCAAAATGTCAGACAGGACGGTGGCGCACTTCACACTCTTTACCACCAGGGGGATGACCGCCGCTAGCTCGTTCTTCCCTAGCGAGTGGCTGAGAGCGCACGCCCAGAGCACGTCGTTGATGGCCGGGTGTGTGTCTTGGTTGTAGCTGAGGTTCAGGTGTGTCATGGCTAACGTGGCCAGTTTGTACGCCCTCATGGGATAGCCACGGTGCTCCATGTAGCGTGCAATTGTAAACAGCTGTGTGTAGTTCATTCCTGTGGTGGCTGCGTCCAGTACAATCTGATAGGCTGTCTCAAAGGCAATGTGGTCCTTCTCGCAAAGCGTCAAAGCTGACAGGGCACAGTTCTGAGGGTCCTTCATGGCACACTGCAGGGCCAGGGTGCGGGCGGAGTTGGCCAGGTTCTCCTGCTGATGGCAGTCCAGATGAAGGCGAACGATGGTGCTGTTGGACATGACGGTGCTCGCCACGACGCTGGTCGCCTCAGTGGGGGTGAAGAGGGTGAACCAGTTTTGCATGATGCTGTCCAACGCAAACACACCTAAAGACAGCAAATGACATGTTAGTGTGAGGCTCCTCTATCTTCTGCCCTGGTTTGTTGCATCTTCACTAAGGTCTGAGCGTAGATTAGACAAAGGAAGATGATGATGTGAAATGGTGTTGTTTGTCAGTCACCTCTAGCCTAGAAATCTAGACAGACCGTAGCAGTAGTAAAAAGATTTTGCTATGTAGATCAGATAAAACAACTAGTCTAGGTTAGATTGAGGTGTTCCCCAAGGCTTAATCTTGGGTCCTCTTTCATTTTTGTGTTTGTGATTCCTTCGCACTACAAATTGAACATAAAGCTGCATCTATTAAGATATTTAGGATTGTTGTATCTTATATTCCATTTGCTTATTTTAGAGAAACCAGCTTTTAACAGCCAGAGAAGTAAAACACCAGCTTTGTGCTTCTTTATTATCAAGAACCGTTTACACCTGGGTCTGATGGTGGGATCGTTATTACCCAAAACTCCATCTTATCATCCTGACCACAGCTTAAATAAAAATAACTGGTATTTTATGCAGTTGTCTTAAAATATAAAGAAAACAGAGTAACCCTCAGGCTTCATTAGGGACATTTTTGTCCATTTGGACGCCATTTTAACAGCTTTTGTGCATATGATACCATTTTTTGTCGCAAAACCCCTCTCTCGACAAATTTTGAAATTTCATTTGGAATTTTGAAAATAGATAAAGGGAACACTGAAAAAAAAAACACTATACACTTGAGACTTTAGAGGACAAAAATGTCCCATTGACTTCAATGCAAACCACAGTTTTTGATCCTGTAGCCTCTGCAAAAAATAATGATGCATTCTGTGATATTAGGGTTTCATTTTTGATAAAAGTAGTCAAATTTGTTATTTTTACTGTTCACCACCAAAATCAGTCATTTTTCCATTAGTGGGCCCCTGTGAGAAAACGTGACATTTTCTTTAGATCTTCTGCTGCCACTAATGGAAAAATGACAAATAACAAGTTTGACTACTTTTATCAAAAATTAAACCCTAATATCACAGAATGCATCATTATTTTTTGCAGAGAGGCTACAGGATGAAAAACTGTGGTTTGCATTAGGGATGGGACGAAATATCGTTTGGTGAAATCTCGCGATACAAAACGTGACAAAATGCATCGAGTTTAAAAAAATGGATTGCGAAATAAAGACTAGATGGCACTGCTGCATGATTTGTGTATGGCAGGCATACAGTCTAAAGCCTTTTTTAATAAAAACAATGCCGCCAATTTGCCGCAAGGCCTATGAGGCAATCATGTCCGTTTTATAAAAGATTACGCGATGGTGGCATAAAGGAGGTATGGGGGCGGACTGTCACGGACTTCCGTTTATCTTGGACATAACTTGCTTTTTATTGCGATCAAAGCCGCGCTCATTGAGTTTTTTTTCTTCCACATTTCTCTACAGGTGTGTGTCCTCCACCATCACTGTGAACAGTCAGATGATCTGAGCTGCAGATCTAACGGAGAGACGCTCCCGGAGCTCCGCATCGCTCCAGTTTATCATCTATGCTGGTTTGAAAACGAAACTTGTGGCCGTGTTTACTTTCATTTTCATTTTGTAGTTCCCGGCCGGAGCTCGGCATTAATTCATCACGTGGTCATGACACCTCCCTCTGTTGAGTTAATGTGCGTTTATAAGGCCGGCGAAGCAGCAATATTACAGCAATATTACTATCAAGCGTGGCAGCACGAATGCCACAAAATTCGGTAATATTACGCTGATTTGCCAGCATGGTGTGTCTTATAAAAAGGGCTTATGGTGGCAGGCTGACAGCACTATCTGCTGATTAAGCAGGTAAAACTAAATGAAAAAAAAAAAGAATCCGGGGAACGGTGCAGTGCGTCGTGACGTCATCACGTCAAGTCACAGCGCCTGTTGCAACAACACTGCAGGCAGGAGACATTGTTTCTGCTCAAAGATCACTGATTACACCAGAACATGTTGATATGTTAGTTTTTTTGAAGAAGAACCAGTCCTGAGATAACTTAACCTAGGGTTAGAGCAGCACTAAGGGAGTGTTCTTGTTTGTGTTTGGCCTGTTAGGCCTTGTGTTTCCCTGTGTGCAACGCAAACAAAAATAAACAAGTTGTTATTATACAGTAATACTTTTTCCTTTTTTTTTCTTTTTTGATACCGTATCGTGACGTATCGTTTCGTGACTATGACATATCGAGGTGCATCGTATCGTTAGTTTAAGTGTATCGTCCCATCCCTAGTTTGCATTGAAGTCAATGGGGCGTTTTTGTCCTGAAGAGGCACAAGAGGGTTTAAATCTGCTACTGCACAAAAACTAAATGTGATATTTTAATCCATTCTTGACATGTCCAAGGCTGATTGAAAAAAATATATATATTCACTCACCCAAAATATGTTTTATGCTTTGTAATAAATGCCCCATGCACAAAAAAGTTTTTTTTTTTTTTTAGAAAATAACTCATTTTTAGTGTTTTTTGCATAAATTACAGCGATGACTTATAGTAATAAAACTGGCATTTCAAGGGTTAAAATTCTCAAAATGATTGAAGTTTGTATATGTTTGAGCAGGGCTGAAGTTGTTTCACAGATCTATGAAAAAAAGCATAAGAAATATGAATGTATACATTTTTTATAGCCACTTTTACGAGCGGACGTTTTTGTCCTCTAAAGACTCAAGTGTGTAGTAAATTAAAGTGAAGCCTGAGGGGTAATCCAGATAACGTTTAGGCAAGTCATCAGTGGTAAACATATAGTTAGTACTTAATAAATTGGATTAAAAAGGTTTGTTACATTTGTTGCTGGTCTAGTTTTATCCAAGAAGTCACAAATATAATAAAAAATAATATTTTCCCAACTCAGTTGTGTACAGAGGAACCAAAGAATATCTCTCCTATCGTGGCTTTTACCTTCTAACGGTGTAATTTTATTAAATACACAATGTGGCTTCTCTCAGAATCTCCAGCTGAAGTATTCTCAATAATCCAACTTTTACTCACAAATCTGGGACCTCTTATGATTTCTCTACATTCACATGAAATCCTCTGGGAGGAGGGTTTCCCTCTGGACACAACTTCCTGTCGCTGGCCTTCAGGATTCAAGTCCAAGCATAAAGACCCACTTGAGTCTCCTATAATTACCAACCCGCCGGTTCCTCTTTGCACCACGCTGAGAGGTCAGCAAACCCACATTTAAGGTCTCCTGAAACCTGACCTGCTGTTTCTTCACAGCCACTCACGTCCCAAAGCATGTGCAGACACGAACGTCCTAAATTATTTGTAACTTACTGTTAGTTTTTCATTTTTACCCAGCAGTCAGAGGCTGAAACTAAACCAATTCTTTTCAAACATTTGGCCACAGGAAGACCAAGAAGCAGAATAATAACTTTAGTTGAACAACACATCATGGCGGCTGTTTGTTCTTATGAAAATTTCTCTGGAAAGGAAGATTTGAACTGAAATTTACCTTCATCTTACAGAGCTTAATGTCACAAATGCATCAGTTAAATTCAGTTTTAACAAACATTTCATCCTGCTGATGTTTCTGTTTGATATCAGGGTCAAACTGAGTCTGAAAGTTGGCTCCGAGGGCTGAAAGTGCTCCTGTTAACACTTAATATTGTGTGTTTGTAACGTTGAGAGTGTATTTCCTCTGATGAGAAAACAAACTCACCAACTTCTGTAGCACAGGTGACGAGCCAGCGCACCATCTCCCTCCTCCTCCAGTTCAGCGTGGACAGAGTCATCCTCATCACCTGTGACCAACACAAGGTTAGAGGGTCTGTAGTGTGTGTGTGTGTGTGTGTGTGGGTGTGTGTTGTTCACCTGCAGGCCCAGCTCCAGCGAGACTTTGAGCAGCGTGAGGTCCGGCAGGCTGTCCATGAGGGTGGCGATTTTGAAGGCATCCTGAGCCAGTTTGAAGATGTGAGAGGACGAGTGGATGTTCTTCTGGATGGATTCCAACACGGTCTGAAGCTTACAGGTGTCACCTAAAAGCAGCCAACAAGCAGGAATAGAGAAAACTGTTTTCTTCTGAACATAAATCATGTTTCTACTACTTTAAATCAATTTAAGTGGCAGCTGATGTCGGGTCAAACTGCTCCGTCCACGGCTCCAGCTCTAACTGACGAAGGCCGTGTCCTTGTTCTGTCTCATGAACTCGTACAGAAATGTTCTCTTGAAGGCAAGCATTTGAAAGTTATGCTGCAGGGAGGTAATTTGTACCTTTCATTTGTATTTTATAGTTCTTTAACATCAATGGACACTAGGATTTTACTGCACACTCCCTTTTTACCCTATCTCTTATGAAAGGCAGTGATGTCAAACAAGATCTCATCACATATATAAAGTGCAATGACAATAAAAAAATATCTTCTATATCTAAAAGTCTAATTTTCCTGGGATTGTCTCATCCCTGGGATTTGCTGCTCAACATTTCTAAAAGCTCTCCTTCACTCGTTATTTCAATAAATCTGATGTGGTCTCTGGTCAGAGCGAATGCCGAGTCGAAGTAGAAGTTAGCCGGACGAGTGGAGAGTGGATTTGGAGTCTTACTCATTATTATTCATGACATTCACACATCTCTCCTCTGATTGGCTAACAGCAACACGACTCTACCACTGACTCTGTTTGCTCTGCAACGTTGATGTTTCATCTCCACAAATAACACAAGCCTGGAGGAGTTCTGCTGTGTGGTGGAGTTGCTAATGCTAATGGTTAGCTTCTACTAGCCCAGACGTTCTCTGCTGTTTCCTGGACGCTAAACCAACAACAGCCTTCCCCGTCGTGAGTCAAGATGGGTGAGTCCATGAATGTTAAGTGACAGTGTGACGTAGATCTGTCAGGATTCTCTAATCCTAGAGTTTCACTTAGAGTCTATTTTCTATCAGAAGCTAGTGCAGGAGATAGGTGGAGGAGACTATTTTCATGTTCAGCCTGCATGAAAAACTCAGAGCAACTGATCTTTTTTCACAAATAACAAGAAAAAATACTTCCCAGGGAACTTGCTCTTTAATATTCTAAGAGTGAAAAATCAAAGAATTCCAGTTCTGAGAAGAAATCCAGTTATCCTTTAAATTCTATAACATTTAAAGGGATATTCCACCTTTAAGTGAAACTTGGTCTATTTTTGTATTCCCCAGAGTGAGATAAGTGAGAAAAAAGCATTTTGTAACCAGCGCAGAAATTCTCCGGGTCTGGCAGCAGTCCGTTTGCTTTAGCTTAGCATAAACAATGGAAGTCAATGGCAAGTACTAGCATTTTGGGTGCAAAACGCCTCCGGGTTCCGTAAACAAACACACACATACGGCTACTATCCAGTTACTTGCTACACAAGTAACTGGCATTTTCTTATTTAATGCATAAATGCTGTGCTAATCGTAGTAGCCGTATGTGTGTGTTTGTTTATGGAAGCTGGAGGCGTTTTGCACCCAAAATGCTAGTACTTGCCATTGACTTCCATTGTTTATGCTAAGCTAAAGCAAACGGACTGCTGCCAGACCCGGAGAATTTCTGCGCTGGTTACAAAATGCTTTTTTCTCACTTATCTCACTCTGGGGAATACAAAAATAGACCAAGTTTCACTTAAAGGTGGAATATCCCTTTAAGATTTAGGGTTAAATTAGTAAAAATCAAAAAGCTGGATCTTGCTTTCCACCATCATACTTCTGACTAACAGTTGTGCCGATGGGATCAAATCTGCTTTTTTCTCCATTTTTAACACAAATAGGAAAATACTCAGAAAACTGTCATAAATATCAGGGATTTTAAAAAATATATTTTTTAGGAAAAAGCTGATGAGCTGCTAGCGTGTGTACCTTTAGCAGCAGTGAGCATGGTGGACGCCAGCTCACACTGCTGGCTCTCTATGTGGTTGAGGGTGAACCAGCGAGGGTAGCGGTTGGCCACCACCGACACGATGTGCTGAGGCCGAGACAAATCAGCAGAGGGGGCCGTGGAGTCGAGGACAGGTAACCTGAGGACAGAGGGAAACTTCATTAGCTCTTCGTCACACTCAGACACACCGTTTCTCTGCTCTGATGAACGTTTCGCAGCTAAAGAGATTATCAGAGTGTAATGTTCTGGTAGGATCGATCCGTGGCTCTCCCTGGTGCGTCTGCACACCTGAGCTCAGGTGGATCTTTGCCCCGAGCTGCAGGACTCAGGAACAAATGGATTTAAGAGAAGAAAAGTGCAGTTATATCCCGTTAGAGGTGCTGCACTTTAATAACTGGAATAACGGAATAATTCCAGAAAAGAAAAGAACATCAGAGCGGATTAATTTGTGCCAAAGGAAATAAAGGTTTTGTGTGGCGGTCAGGGAGAAAATCATCAGTATGTATTTATTATTAAAATGTTTTTCTGTCCAGAAGTGTTCAGTTCTTCTGAGCAGCAGCCTCCTGTCTCCTGCAGCTCATGAATCTGCCTCCACCGGAGCTTCAGACCAGGAGAGAGTTACAGCTGAGAGGTCTCACTCTTCCTCCCACCTGCCGTCACACAGAACAAGGTCACACAAGATCCAGAGGTATTGTGTGAGATCGAGAACGTCGTCTCTGCTGAGATTTGATTGAAAAAGCTAAAACTCATTTCTCAGCAAAGCATCTTAGTTTAAACCTGTGATGTGAAAGGTGGTGGACAATATCCATTCCTTTAAGAAATACCTTTTATTTAGATTTTTGGATTATTTTTTTGTATTTAAAGGAAGGATGTAAATTTGCCAAAATGTGCATAATGGGACAACACAATGGGACATAACCTTTATGGACAGGATTTCTAGGTGCAGCCAAGGTGGTGAGGTGATCTGTTTTGGTGGCCTAAGGATCAGGTCTCTGCTTTTTGTTTTGACTTCATCAGAACGTGATCTCCAGTTTTTCCTGGAGCGGTTCGCAGATGAGACGAGAATCAGCTCCTCTAAATCTGAGACCATAGTCTTGAGTTGGAAAAGAGTAGAATGTCTTCTCCAGGTCAGGACGAGGTCCTGCCTCAAGTGGAGGAGTTTAAGTATCTCAGGGTCTTGTTCACGAGTGAGGGAAAGATGGAGCGTGAGATCGACAGGTGGATTGGTGCTGCGTCTGCAGTGATGGGGGCGTTGTACCGGTCTGTCGTGGTGAAGAGAGAGCTGAGCCGAAAGGCGAAGCTCTTGATTTACCGGTCGATCTACGTTCCTACCCTCACCTATGGTCACGAGCTTTGGGTAGTGACCGAAAGAACGAGATCGTGAATACAAGCGGCCGAAATGAGTTTTCTCCACAAGGTGTCTGGGCTCTCCCTAGAGATAGGGTGAGAAGCTCGGTCATCTGGGAGGGGCTTGGAGTAGACCCGCTGCTTTTCCACATCGAGAGGAGCCAGTTGAGGTGGCTCGGGCATCTGATTAGGAGGCCTCCTGGATGCTTCCCTGGTGAGGTTTTCTGGGCACGTCCAACCGGGAGGAGACCTAAAGGAAGACCCAGGACACGCTGGAGGGACTATGTCTCTCAGCTGGCCAGGTAACGCCTTGGGAATTCGCCTGAGGAGCTGGCCCAAGTGGCTGGAGAGAGGGAATTCTGGGCCTCTCTGCTTAGGCTGCTGCCCCCGACGGTCCGACCGGACTCCAGATAAGCGGAAGAGAATGGATGGATGGGACAAAGCAAAGATTGTGGATTTACTAGATGTAACAAACAAAAAGCCGCTCCGAGAGCTGAGGTTAGGCCGTTCGTCTGACGGTTGATCCAAAAGAGTTGCCGAGATATTAAGGATATATTTTTAGAATTTATTTATGGAAAATAAACATCAGATTAATTTTGCTCAAAGTGCAAATTAACAGAAATAATAACAATGATTCAATCAGCTGATGCACATTTTGACAAAACAATTAGTAAAACAAATGTTACATAAAACACCAACCCGTGAAGTACCAAGGTACATACCAAACGGTATGATAGGTGCACCAATACAATCCTAGTTGTGATCAGAGGACACGTGCAGCTGATAAACGGCGTGTGACTCACCTCATGGCCCTCAGTGCAATTCTGTACGCCAGCTCGGCGTCGTGAGGTAGCAGGGAGGTGAACAGGTACTTGGCAAACGTGTGCATGGGGACGCTCTCTCTGTACAGGATCTCCCCCAGACCGCTGTAAGGACCAGCTGCAAGGAACAGGAGACACGAGGGAGCGGTTTAGTCTTCACATAACGGGACAGAAACCTAATGCACGGGGCTGGTCCCCATCCTGACACGTCAACGAGTCTGACGCGCCTGATTAAACCCCGGAGAGCGGCGGCATGAGTCAGCTGTGTATCTGAGAGGCATTACTGGTACTCAAGTCACGACTTCCTGTCTGAACAGCGTCGGCTACGTCCTGAAACTAAACGTGGACTTGCATGTAGAGTAAAAAGAAAATCACAAAGTTTAACAGTCGTTTTTCCACCTCTGGTGCGGCGGCAATGAGAGAAGAATTCATAAAAATACGTCTGCTTGTGTTTTTTCTAACACTTTTGACTCATTGTGGGTAAAGGTGACATGAAAGTAGGTCAAACTCCCACTCTTCATTTAGTATCACATAGAAACCATGAGAAATATAAAAGATCCAAACAACAAGCCGTAGCTAAAGGACTATAAATAAGAATATGTTTATTAACACCTTAATGGCAGAAATGTGTAGTAATTTAATAATAATAATTATTATATATGTAGGTTTTAGGAGGTACAGCAGGATGTCCAGCAATTAGACGGTTGTAGGATCGATTCCGGCTCCCAGCAGAGAATACTGCTGTTGTGTCCTTGGGCAAGACCCCACTTTGCCTGCAGGTGGCGCCTGTGCTTGGCAGCCTCGCCTCTATCAGTGAGCCCCAGGGCAGCTGTGGCTACACTGTAGCTCATGTGAATGGATGAATGATACACTGTAGTGTAAAGCGCTTTGGAGTCCTCTGACTCTGAAAGGAGCTACACAAGTGCGGGTCATTTATCATTATCATTAAATGCTATTAATAACTATTTAGCAATCAGTTTTATTTCATGTTTTAACTGTATAACAAGTTAACATCAATAGAGAAATAAAATGGGCCCCTGCTACCAGTAGATCCTCCAGCAGGGGGCAGTAGACATGTATAGAACTGGATCTGGCAGGTTTCTGATGAGGGAACTAATCCTGATCCTCCATCTGGAGGCTTTAGGGCCAGAAATGGTTTGAAGAGAATTTGTGAGAATAATCTAAAATGGGTTAATAGTCCAGCCTCTTTGTTTTCTATATTATGAACTCAAATTTATTGTGGTAGAAGCAGAGGGAGTGTGAAGGCACCATCAGTTTCAGTACCTTCCAGAATGAGCCGTTTCAGGGTTCTGTCACTCTAATGCAAATAAGCTGTCCCTGGCCACGCCCACCCACCCACCCCCTGATTGGCTGTTATGATGTGAGGAACTTGGATATCCAGGAGAGGCTCAGAGTAGACCCGGGCCATTTCTCAATATGTGTACTTGTCTGTACTTGTGTACTCCCGTCCTTGTGAAACGTCATCAACGATGGTCCAAGTACTGTTCCAATCCTAAGTACATATAATGGCAAGTTCGCTCAAAGTTCCCGGATATGTTCTTGCTCCGCCCATTGTATCGAGGATGCACTGATGCGTCCTTCTGCGGACTTGGGACAGCAAAGTTTCCCATAATGTATTGCGCCGCTAACCATTATACTCCGAACGGCAGAGGAGAAAGCTCATAACTGTTGTGTGTTATATCAGAAATACAAATAAATCAATATAAAGTTGTCTGTTATTGTAAATAATTGTGTATAACCTGTAAAGTTTGCTGTGTATTTGTTTTTTTTCTTTTAGACTCTTCACAATCCCTCAAAATGCTAATTGGCTAACCCACTATCAAAATAAAAGCATCATTGCTTTGTTTTGATGAAAAAGAAAATTATTTCTTCATTTAACAGCGGGAAATGCTGATATTTTATCAGTTTTGATCAAAAGTGGGCCAAATATAGTACAAATAATACGCTGTCGTTATTTTGTTATTTAAGGAAATAACTAGACTTTTACTTTTATGTCAGGGACTTTTTCAAACAGAAAACAGATAAACGGTTTAATATGTCCCCCTTAAAATACCATCATGGTCTCACACACACACACACACACACACACACACACACACACACACACACACACACACACACACACACACACACACAGAAGTACATACTACAAAAATGTACAATACAATTTACCAGTTCCTGTTCGTTTATTCTTGTAGATTTTTTTATGATGACCCCACCGTTTCATCCTGCCTGTGTGTCTCCATGTTGTCCCGCCCATTCCCCTCTCCCTCTCTGTCCCTGTTTTGTTGTATTTCTCTTTTCTCCCTGCCTGTCCACGCCGGTGCGTAAGCGAATGCGGTCTAACATGCAACAAACATAAGATCCCACATCCCTCTTCTCTAGAGTAAAACTGCTCTGGCATGTTATGGCGCCCAGATCAACCATTCTGTCTGCTTTAACTGCCCGGACAGGACAGGTTAAAAGAAAAACAAAAAACAAATACCATCCTGATCCTGCTGTAAACAGGGTATTGTAACTTCATAATGGAGGAAGACAAGATGTCTGGTCTAGCTATTATGAGTAAACAATGCTATACAACTGAAATATGTGGATCAGAGTTTATCGGGAGTGTTTTGTTTTATTAGACGTTTTCTGATTGTTAACAAGCACTGACCGTCTGAAACGCTCAGCCAGAAAACCAGCAGGGGTTTCTGTCGAAGTGAAACCAAAGGAAAGGCCTTGTGACTACCCCAAACTGAAGACAACTCTGAGTGATGCTGCTAATGCCTGAAGGGGGGGGCTTCATGACCTTTCCTGAACTATTTTTAAAGCAGTCTTGAGAGATTTTCAATTATCTTTGAAGCATAAAAATCACGAGACGGCTGTATGAGGAGATGAATCACAGCAAATTGGTTAGTAATTGAGTGTCAGTTAGAGTGTCTACACAAGTTTAAGACGACAGCAGAGCAACAGGTAGGATGTGGAGCTGGGCTCGGCACACAGTAATGGTTGGTTGGATGGTTTCAGTGGAAAAACAGAAGATCTACATCCTTTACCATTGTTTAAAAGTGCACAAGAGCCACTTTGTGTTGAGCCTTTTCCTCACTAACATATGGTCTCTGACTTCCTGTGGGCCCCCGCTTTATAATCACAAGCAACCAGAGACAGCATGGCCAGATGTGGGGGGGAAGCCAGCACTGTCATTAGTGGGACTGGGGGCCAAAAAGCAAAGAACCACTATGAGCCACAAGCTTATTCTAGTCACACACACACACACACACACACACACACACACACACACACACACACACACACACACACACACACACACACACCAGTGTTAATTTTGTTGACGACATATTTTCACTTTTTTTGTGACGAATGAATTTTTGCAAACAACGGAATGAAAACTTAAACTTGTACTTCTATTAATGACATTTTTTGTTGACGAATAAAAGACGACAATAAAAACTGACAGTAACAAAAATCCAATCATAAAACGGAAAAGATGGGAGAACGGAAAAAAGAACCAATCAGCAAATGGAACAGGCGGAACTGGACGAGAAGAGAACCAATCAGAGTCCGGAGCCGGCCGCTGTTTGAACAAGCTACCGCTAACCACAGACATCATATACTGATGTCTGTGCCTGTAACAGTTGAACAATTTAAGCCTAAATGGAGAAAATGTCCATGACTGGGAGGAAAAGCATTAGATGTGACCATCTGAAAACAATTTGCTTGGTGAGCACACATCCAGGGTTCCCCCTGGTTTTAAAGGTGTTATGGTGGTAGCTGAACCAAACCGAACCAACAGAGCGGCGCATCTGGTTGGTTAATGTTTTCATGGCGCTGCTACGGCTGATAACAGCGTCCTAGCGGTGTTTTTGAGAGGGAAAATAACATTCAGACAATCCAGAAAAACATTCAGGCAGTCCACCTTGGTAAATTCGTCTAAGGAAAACTTAGACACAGGAGTGGACCCAAAACAGAGCCTTGGTGTACCCCACAGAACAGATCGGTAGAATCTGACATAATTGTACAGACACTGAAACTTCTGTTAGTAAGGACTTTATGTCACTGTTATTTAGGACTTTTACACAGAAACACTTCAAAATGAACAAAATACTTCTTGAAATGATGCCTGCAAAAGCTGATCAAGTAGGGCAGTTAGCAAATAATAGCTTCAAACCCCTTAGTAATACACCGATTACCAGCAGCTGGTACTTGTTATGAAGATATTAGCTGATAAACTAAAAATAACAACAATGCCTTTTTTTACTTTGCTTCTTTTTTTTCTTAATAAAAAAATAATAACTTTAGGAAATTGTGTTGATTTTGTTCCTGATAAAGCATTCATTTGAAGACCAAACAAGCACATTCGCTGACGACAATAACTGACCCACTTTTTGTTAATTTGCCCAAGTTTCAAATCAGAAAATATAAATTTCCAGATAAACAAAATAGGTCAAATCTTCAGCAAACACGTTTACAGCCTTGCACTGCGTCTATAAAGCTTTACTCACCCTCTAGCAGTAATGTGGCTTGCTTCCGGAGGATCTTCACCAACATGTCGTCTAAGCTGACTTCCTGAAGCCTGGCCAATAGCTGCTCTTCGTTGCGACACACCTTCTCCTGGGCGTAAAGGCCGTCTGGCATCACCCTCTGCTGCCCTAAACCAATCAGAGCCGTCTCCACAGCCAGGGACACGAACGACTCGCCTTCCTCCAGGAAAGGCTGCGGCGTGAAAACCGGATTCTCCGTCCTGATTGAACCCAGGGAGCCTGAGGGGGGAGAAGAGGGAGATGACTGAGCAGGAAAAAAAAAAACATAAATCCCCTCTGGGCCGCAGATCGAGACGAGTATTGATAGATCTATTGATCTATTTGTTCATTCTAGTGATCCGTTTTCACAGCATGTATTCTCCTGAGTTCTGTAATCGTGTGTTAGTGGTTTAATGATGTCTAGGTAGACCTCCCTGCTTATCCCGGGAGAGATGACAGTCCCTGAAGAATTAACACACACACACACACACACACACAGATAAAAATAACAAAGGCTTAATTGAAACCTTTTACAGCTCTTTCCACAGAGACAAAAGTTCAGCTACAGCTGATTCAGAGCATGTCAAACGAACATTTTTCTAAATGACTATTTTAAATATTTTATACTTGTCTAAAATTTCTAGTTTTAATCCATGTTTAGGTGAATTTGTTGAGTTTAAGTAGGGTGACCAAACGTCCTCTTTTCCCCGGACATGTCCACTTTTCACCCTCTGTCCGGGGCGTCCGGGGGGGTTCCTATATTGATGAAAATGTCCGGGTTTTCATCCAGGAGCCGGGTTTGAATTACGGGGAGCTGGAAGCCCTCAACTTACACACCCAGGGAAGCCCGAAAAAGATCCTGTTTTATATTACATGGACTCTCGGCGCATTGTGGGTTTTTTTGTGCAGAGAGGACAGATGCTGCTGATTGCTGAAGCTGCGTCCTGCACGGCCACAGTAACATTCTCAAAGTGGCGCCACCACAAAATATAATTAACACGCGATCGTTCATGTCCGTTCATATAATCTTCTGAGTTACTTCTGTCTTTTGATCGTATCTTTTATTCTTGTCTGACGCGCTCCGCAGCCGAGCGCGTCACCGTCCGGTGATTTCACCTCACCCGCGTGGCTGCGCAGCGCACACTCCACTATTTTTCAGCCGGTAGATTCATTTGACCCGTTTAGTTCAAAAGTAACTCGAGGTGAATCAGGAGGAAGCAGGAAACAGTTTATTCTTGTGGAGTGAGAGAAGAAGCAGGAAGATCAGAGCCAGACAGGACAGGAAAATATTCAAATAAAAACAAGAAAACAAAACAAAGTTCTTGAAAAGGAAAAATGTTGGAAGATTTATCCACTACATCTTTTGACCTTCATAAAGCAATAATTCATAAGCATGTAATATTTATATATTTGATACAACTCATATCAACTTCTAAATTCAGTCCCACGTCCAGGGCCGTATCAGGGCATTTTGGGGGCCAAGGCAAACAGACCCCCCCAACCCCTCCCCGTCACTGGGCGCCCCCAGAATCCTCTGTGTAATTCAAACCCTGCCCAAAAGTATTAATTATAGTGTTTGCAAAAACACCTCAGTTTACATATAAATTGTTTTATACAGCCATTTTGTTGGCAGAATCTGATATTCATTTTAGCTCTAAGCCAGGTGTTCTGACAGAACACTGGGAAAAAAATGGGTCCCAACATGGTTTGTGTGGCATTGCCAGAGTGTGACGTCATCGGTAGGCACAGATCCCCTGTCCTCTTTTTTGGAAATGGAAATATGGTCACCCTAGTTTAAGTAAACCAAAACGTCAAATGTCAAAATATAACGTGTTCTACATCAGGAAACAATGGTACACATGTAGAACTGTAAAGGTCTCATTTACCGGGAAACCATGTAATACTTGTTCTTTTTGAAGTTGCATGTGCATGCTAAACCCCCATCACCTGCATTAGCTGCAAAAAAAAATATTTTGGAAAATGATCAGGTCAGAAAAAGCCAGGGAAAATTAGTATTCATGGCCCCGCCCACCTTGGCTTGGGACCACGTAACGAGAGAGCAGAGCTAACCATTAGCCATTCTACAACTTGTCAAAATAAGAAAGGACTTTTATTTTGGTGGGTAAACTACCCATTATCCACGCCTGCATGGTCACACTTAAACAAGACCTGGAGGTTTTAATGAGATATTTGAGATTTGTGTTTTAGAAAGAATTGAGTCCTCAGACGGATCTTAATGTGGACACTAATGACAAAAATGACAGATCTGCCCTGCTTACATTTGGTCTAAAACCACAGGAAGTCAAGGGGCCCAGGGTGCTTTCTGAATCAAGGGTGCTCTACAAGAGAAGCCAACGGAGGACTCGTGTGACGTCCTGTCTGGCTGCGGCGCGCTGAAATTCGTCTCGCTGAGCACCCTGCATAATTAATGCCTTTTAATTGGAGTGTTATTCCTGCTGCATTTCTTATTCATGAGCTGTTATTGGAGGATGACTGGAGGCCAATCAGCACGTCTGTGTCATCTCTGCTGATTGCGACCTGAGGGCCTGCCGTTCTGACAGGAAAGACACAATCACTGCAGAGTAAAGGCACACCTAGAGACGGAATGTGTGTACCGTAACCGTAGCAACCAGAGTCAAATCTATAGGTTTAATGACTGGAGTCCGCCACGCTGCATTTGTCTCTATGGGTTGAGATTTTATCATCTCCGACGCTGTTAAATGTATAAAATACACAAAGATTTTTTGGATTAAACCAATGATTGTGTTGACTGACTTCTATAGCGATGAGTACGCCTAACTAAACGGCTAAACTGTCAACAAAACTATTAAAAGTAACACTTTTGGGCCAAATTAATCTTTTTTTTAATTAGTTTGACATAAATATGTGCAAATGGATGTTTATCCACCTGAGTAGTCGAGCATCACTCCGTCCTCGCTGCCCCTGCCCGTCTCCACCAGGGTGCTGAACAGAGTGCCGACTGGGTCCAGAGGGTGGCCCACCCAGCCCTCCAGGTTGGTGACGGATGTTACTCCTCTGTGGAGCAGCTCTACGTGAACACAAACACAGACGTGTTACGAGATAACACAGAACGTGCACAACCTGATATGTTCTGTTCTGAGTTTAAGACGTTCACTTCACAGTCAGAACAGACGTCTCCTAAATGCTGACCTGGTCCCTGCAGAGCGTTGTTAATAATTTCACACAGACCGAACACACTGAGAAATCCTGAATGCACACGTTCCATAGGATGCAGCTGCAGATTAGGAAGATTCATCAACCAAACTCCCAGTTCTATGATTTTATTCTGTTTGCATCGTTTACATTTTATTTTACTTTCTCTTTATAACAACCAAAATCTCTAAGTTTACAAAAACTTGTTTTAAACAAGATAAACCCGATGGCTTTCACTTCCAGAAACATCCGCATGAACTTCCTGACCTTCATTTTGCCATCGTGTCATGAATAACACTCAGGTAAGATGAGAAAGACAAAAAGAATCCTGGTTTAGGAGATGAATGATTGAGGACAAACAACCTTTTTTGTGAGTTTGGAAGAGCTCCAGCTGTTTCTGCTGCTGCCTCCTCAGCGTGTTGACGATGGAGATGGCTAGCCTGAGAGCCTCCTTCGGGTAACCGTGTGATCGCAGCGCGTCCACTCGGGCACACGCAGTGGGGACGTGTTCTGCGGAGGCAAAGTGAGAGGAAGAGATTTTATTCTCTTTGTCATTTTTTGTTTTATTTCTTTCACTTCCTTTAGTGACTCCCTGCTCCCTCACCGTGCCACAAGGGCCACCCTCGGGCATCAAAGAGGGCGCTGTCGAGGTTGTCGTGGTAACAGTAGTTGGTGTAGTGGTCCTCTGTGAGGATGTGCTGCAGGTGGGGGTCCTGCCAGTGCAGGTCGCAGGCCTCGATGGCTCGGGTGAAGACGGTCCGGTGAGGCCTCGTCAGAGCGTCTGGAAAAGAGGAGATGTTTGTAAACGTCACTCGCTGATTCTCTAATGAGAGCAGGAGCAGAGGGGTTAGCATCACCTGGAACTGACAGGCAAAAGGTGGGTGATCATGCCCGATGGCAGAAACTCTCGTGAGCTACAGAACAGATTCCAAAAAAACTCAAAAATAATCACTGGAATCATTTTTGGAGCGAATGCACACCAGAAAAATCTTCAAGTGGAAGTGATTATTTCTACAATCAGAATTTTTGTAAAATTCCATCCATTCATTTATCTATCTATTAGGGGTGGGACTCGATTAAAAATTAATCTAATTAATCAAAGGCTTTGCAATTAATTAATCTTGATTAATCACATTTTAATCATTAAGACAATTTGTGCCCAAGCAATTTTTTAAATCAAAAATAATGTTAGTGATGCACAGATGATTTACCCACACTTTAATGAGCATATTTCTGTAATCACAAGGTCTATTTGATTACTTTGGTCTGATTATGAAGGTAACCATTGGTGGATTTGTTGGGATGTGTAAATATTAGTATTAGGGTGCTCCGATCCGATCACGTGATCGGAAATCGGCCCGATCACATGATTTTAAAAAGATCGGAATCGGGTGCAAAAGATCAGATTTAGCCTTTTAAAACAACAAATATGACTTTTTAAATTCACCCTGAGACAGAGATTTTCAAATGGAATAACAATGGTTTAGTTTTAATTTTAGCAAGTTCCTCTACATCAGTATTCTTTGTTTCTTGTACGAAAGCAACACAGTAACGTCACACAATTTGCAGCAGGCAAGGATTCAGACACCAAGGCACAGCTGTTAGCAAGCAGGCTAACGCTGAGCTAACGTGTCTTCTCAGAACTAAAATGTCTGCTAGGTGGTATTTTAAACCGGACAGCAAAGGCAGAGCTACAGCCACATGTAATGTGTGCATTCTGGGCATTCAGTGGCAGAGCTGCAAGATACACAGCCTTCAAAACAGACTACTTTCACTTTCGGTTTTTCCCTTCGGGCGTCAACAAAGCGAATCACCTGTTTCCATTAATTCCTGGTTTGCCACCAACAGTCCCAGTTCACAGCGAACTCGGACAAAAACGCAGAGTCAGCCAACATTAAAGATAGGCTAATAAACAAAGAGAAATTGCCAACAGACTGCAAAAAGTCGGGGTTTTGTCTTCTGCAGCACCCGAGCTGTGTGTTAGCTACAGGTGTTATACAGGGAAACGTTAGCCTGCCTGCCGAGGCGCCGCGTGCCTGCCCCGTCACGCATCGCTCAACACAGCTGCTGATTGAGGGAGTAAACAACTTGAAATATGAGCAACGCTGCTACTTCTAAATTTGTTCGTAACACGTTTTTTAATCAGTGTACTTTCTAAACAAGTGAAAGTGAAACTTAAAGGACAACTTGGATGTGTTTTCTTTTTTCCTTCTTATTTTAATGCTTTCCTGAAAAGTATCGGATCGGGACTCGGTATCGGCAGATACTCAAAATCAAATGACTCGAAATCGGATCGGGAGCAAAAAAACGTGATCAGAACATCCCTAATTAGTATCTGTGTTATTGATGAAGTGGAACATTGTAAATGTACTGACTGAACACTAGGTGGCAGCAGATCACTGCTAATAAATACAGAGGTGTAGTGTAGAGTTCAGGGGAAGTTCTGCTGAGGGTTACAGGATGAATGTTGCGTGTATGCTTGTCCCTCCTGCTGTAATAAAGTTCATATGGATAAAGTTACTGCCTGTTTTCTACTAACTAGAAAACATAACCGTAAAAAAGTTGATTTTTTTTTTCTTCTTTCTTTGTTTTTTTCATGAAGAGCGATTAATCATGATTCATTTAATTGTACTTTTAGGTGTTTTTAGCACACATAAAAAAGGTTTATATGGTTTTGTAGCCCAGGCTCTGCTGTGTTTTTAGAGGTGCAGCTTAATGATATTTATTAATATATACAAGTGAATTTCCCTAATGTGGCATCAATAAAGTCTATTCTATTCTATTCTATTCTATAGGACATAAACTGTGATTCTAAAATTTTCCATATATATATATATATATATATATATATATATACATATTTTTTTGTTCTAATTTAATCTTTTTCTTGTTTAGAATAAGTAAGTTAAATATAAAAAAAATTGCAAACACTCTTTTGAGGTGTTAAGCTGAAAACAGGAAGCTCGTAAATCCAATCTGGCAGACATAACAGTTTAATTTAGACTAAATATAAACTAAACAAAATCCAATACCAAACTAATGGCTGTTATTCTTGCTCATTTTCTCCAGGACCAATAAAATAATTAGGATTTTAAAAACTGTTTAAATTGAACCGTAGAAGGAACAGTAGCTTTTCCAGAGACGGAGCTCAGTGGTAAAAATAACTCTTCATTTCTCCAAACATTTAATTATTACTTGACAGAAATGTTCATGAACTTGTACTTTCTCTGATTTAGATGAAAGAATAAAGACCTGGAAAAAGCTGCAGGACCTCAACTGTGTTATTAGGCTCATTCTATTAGCCACACTGGAAAGGTAATAAGGCTCGCAGGCACCGAGACCGAAGGAGGGAGACTTGATTAAAAGATGGGGGAGGAGGGGGAGGACCGAATCATATTAATGCAGGACGGAGGAGGAGACGCTGCAGGACGGAGCAGAGAGAACAGATAAGATGTTAGATAAAAGGAAGGGCGGCCATGCTTGTGCTTCAGCGGGGTGTCATCTCACCTGGGTTGCCCGGCGGGCCCTGGGGTAGAACGTTGGTCAGATTGATCAGCTCGCTGCCGTGGTTACCGTCCTCCAAGGGACACACGTCCACGTTGCTCCACCTGCGGAGCTGAAGGAGCCACAGAGCCTTCTGCTCAGGTTTACAGTGAGGATTCAGCACTATGCACATCCACAGGGCGCCTGCACAGACACGTCCACAAACATCACACTCCAGTCTGAGACCCAGGATGACAAAAAACACAGGAAACTCTGGTGCTGCTGCATTGTGTCTTCTTTAGAACTGATTCAACGTCATGTTTGTTCCTTAAGATTAAAGAAAAAAAAACAAAAACAATGAAGAAAACTGCATGGAGAGAAGCACAGTTGACGTTTTTAGATTAAATAATGAATAAATAAGTAATGTGCCACCCTGCAGATTGATCAAATGACTAATCATTGCTAGTTTTGAGTGAGATTATCCACACTGTTGGGCTAAACCAGGACAAGAGCCTGAAGTAGGAAAACAAACCCTTTTTTTTTTACATCTGGCCCGGCCCGGTCCGGCCTTGGTAGCATCGTTCCGCCTCCGCATGGCCACGTTTTGTTCACACAGCCTTCTCAGGAACGTGGTTGCACCGTCACGAGTAAGTGCACGGGGCAAAAGACGCACAGAGAAGTCCGTGTTGTCCTCCTTAAATATTTTTTTATCCGACAGCACCATCTAGTGGCTGAATAATGTATTGCATCTTAAGACATTTCCACTTCTGTATTTACGGCCAAAAGCAACGCCTCCCATTCATGAACGCACACCTCTAGCCTGCAAACAGAGCTGAAACTGAGCTATTATTTTCATGTTATGTTTATTCATATATATTTTTTAAATACTTACTTTTGCGTGAGAAAGGTTGCAAACTCTGCATCTGTCTAGGTATGTCCTCAAACGATCACGCACACTCTGACATCTGTACGTAAGCGGATGTCGAACGCTACTGGCTAATGCTGAGTGGCACTCTGTTCAAATTGCATGGCGCTCTATGGGACGGGGGACTGGCTTAGAAAAACAAAAGACATACTGCCTACATTATATAACAGTTCATGATAAGTCTATAACTTTGATGGATTTCTAAAACATCATGCATAATTCCTGAAAGGGAGAAACTCCGAATTGCAGCTTGAAGTTAGTAAACAAAGGCGGCTGTGAGCAGCGTTGCTTTAGGAGACTCTGATATGAAGCACACTGCTTCCTACTGTCTCACTGTAGGAGGGCCAAAAAATCCGGTCAGCTGAGCTCGGAAAACGCACAGATTACCCAGATGTGAAAACATTTAACCTACCAGGGCTAGGCTGGGCTGACCCAGATGTGAAAGCCCTATAGAACAGAGAAGGAGGAGGGGAGCCGTGAATGTGTTCAGCGGTAAATAAAGGATGACAGGTGACAAAATAAAACAGGAAGAAACAAGAAAAGAGGTGAGAAAAAAGAAGATGAGGTAAAAGTGGGGGTGGGGAAGAGGAAGGTACAGGAAAGGAGGAAAAAGAGAGTCTGTCTTTTGCTAAAGGGTTTGCAAAACCCAACGGAGGAAGTAAAAAAGCACAGAAAATGCAGACAAAAAAAGACAACCAAGATGAAAGGATGTGAAACTGGTTTGATTCATGTCAGTTCTGCAAAGAGGAATCCTTTAGTTTCATACAGGAGAGACAGATGATTCATTTAGTCTCAGAAACAACGTTTCACCTCTGTGTTCAGCTGTTGCTTTATCTTTTACATGCAGACATGCTCTGCACCCGGCTTCAGTAATTAGTCTGAGCTGCAGAACGTTTACACAACAGCTCACAGATTCTCCAACAAAGTCGCGCACGGAAAATATCACAAAACGATGCAAACGTTCAGTCTCCCTTCTTTAGATTTTGTGAAAATGTATTCAACAATTATATTATTAATGCTGAGTGTTTCTGAGACACACAAACTTTCATTTTATGCAAATTTTCCTTATTGTGACATCACAATAAGGGACTTTTTCAAACGATTTGTAGAAACAAATCATTCTCTGACAGAAAACAGACGGACATCTCTAATTCATGATCGGAGTGTTTATAGAGGCAGTAGAGACCCACAGAGCAGCACAAAATAATGCAAAAGTGAGTTTTGCATAACTTTCCCCCTTTAAATGAGATGCAGAAAAAACTCTAAATGCATCTTTTTTCCATCCATCAATAAAAAAAATCTATAAAAAAAACTTTCAAACTCTATTTTGTCTGTAGAGACTGAACACATGAACATCCACTCGAGAGAGCGAGAGTCTGAAGCCTCTTATCCAATTAACTCAGCTTTTAATGCATCATCATTTTTCTTTGAAGAGGATCAATGCTTCAAGGCCTGAAGGCCCACAGCACTGGCTCAAACAGTTTCATATTTCTGCAGCAAACGCAGCTGACGGTGAATGTGTTCAGGTTCGTTCTTGTTAAGTAGAAGAGTTTTAGGGAGAAGTTTTTAATCTTTAGGTGTTTTACTACTAACAGCCTGTCACAGAGGCACAATCTGTTGTCATTACTTTATGAACACCCCCCAAACAACAAAGTTTAAACAAACTGTGGGTCAAGTTACATGGAGATTTAATTTCACCTTCATAACGCCAAAACATCAAGTGTTGGTTTGTTACCTTGGTGAACTAATGTGTTCAAAGTTAATTTTCATCTTTACCTGATTACTTCAAAAAGCACCTTGGGCTTCTGTTAAGATGGTAGAAGGTGCTATACAAATAAATTTGATTTGATTATTTTTACCTGATTACTTAAAGAGTCTCAGAAATGTCTGGCTGCTCTCTGACATCCCAGTTTGCTGCTTGTGAATCAGTGTAAGTGTGTGTTTGTGATTTTATGTTTTGCTGTTATTTTTGTACCTAATTCATCCCACAGCTGCCGGTACTTGTCAGTCATGATGGTTCCCTGCTGCCTCCACAGAGCCAGCCGGGGGTCGCCCATGAACTGCTCCGTGATCAGCGTTAACATACGAGCTCCGTTGGAGTCCCTCATCTTCAGCATTTCTCTCACCTGGAGAGACGGGGGAGTTGGGGTTAACAGATTTATCTTTGTTTCTGAAAATTAGGGTTTTGGTTGAAAATCCAGACAAATTATGATAAGGAAGAAAAAGGTTTTAGCTGAGTGAGGGAGCTGAGTCACGCCAAAGTTTCATGGATAAAATATCATAAATATAATACACACTTCAGCTGGTGGAAAGTAGCTGAATGCACAAAATACTTCTTGAGTTA
The DNA here is from genome assembly GCA_006937985.1 of Aphyosemion australe. Classification (NCBI taxonomy): domain Eukaryota; kingdom Metazoa; phylum Chordata; class Actinopteri; order Cyprinodontiformes; family Nothobranchiidae; genus Aphyosemion; species Aphyosemion australe. Next base: position 1,287,562 of record SSNS01000017.1, read on the forward strand.
TAAAAAGTAAAAGAAATCATAAAGCTCCAAACACACATCCCTGTGGTACCCCCAAACATGTTTTCTACCACTGTAAGAAAGAAAAATGTCTGACATCAGTGGTTCGTACCTTGCTGAACAGCAGGTTGAGCTGCTTTCCTGAGCCATGGTACCCGCCCTGCGAGAGAAAGAGCTTGACCTGTTCCTGGACTTGCTCCTCATCCAGATGCCAGCAGTTCTCATCATCGACACTCGCCCCTGCGGTCGGATCTGGAGCTCCTAGAGAGAACAAAAAACAAGAGCTTAGAATTTTCTAGAGGAAAAAAAAAACTCATAATAATAAAATACATGTCAAATAGTAATTTCTAAATGCAACTATTGCTAAAACAAAATGCTAAAATAATTTTTGTTCCACAGAGCAGCACATGTGAATGTGCACACATCAGCAACAACACTGGCTCACCTTCTGCATTAATGCATTAATGGAACTTTGGTTAATCCTGAAGACTGATCAATAGTATTAAGTCAGCAACAATAACCAGCCATTTGTAACACTTAACAAACGTGTCCAGAGAGAATTACATCATGCAAAAAAAAGGTTCTTCCATTTTTCACACAGAAAAGGAGACAAGGACAACACAGCAACCAGAAGACAGGAAAAGCTGCAGACCGACAACACTGTCATGTTGTTCTTAGCTAAATTAGATTCAAATCCCTGCATAATTTCAGTCATAGGAAGAAATTCTATGGAAGCCTATGGAAGCCCATTCCCGCCACTCAAAAAAAAAAAAATTATCTCAGAATTATGAGATAGTATTTTTTTTTGAGTGGCGGGAATGGGCTTCCATAGAGATGGTATCACAAGTTCTACAAACATTATCTTCACAGCAGAGAAAAGTACAATAAAAATGACATGTAAAAGACCACAGATGTGAACTTAAGAAGAGGTTCTTACCCACTCCTGAATATACGCCCCATATAAAAATAAGCTGCACCTGTTAAAAACAGCTGAGTCTGGGCTAAAAGACCATTGAAATGTTTGTAGGAGCACATTCCTGTCTCATTCATGATGCTGCAGCTGGGTGATGTCACACCCTACCCCATGCCCCAGCTGGAAGGCCCCTTCCAAGATGTCTTCAGGAATTTTCTAGTTAAATGAATTATCACAAATTGATCTTCATAAGGCACCACTGTGTGAACTTTTCTGCAACATTTCCATCTCTAATTCTTTGTTTCAGAACACTACACTTAGAGTTCATAAAAGTTTCTTACCTTTGATGTTTTGCTTTGAAATTTTAGTTTTATCCATCTTTTATCATTTACCATTAGCCTGAATATAACTGAATACGGTTCAAACAGAAAAAAGGGGAATTAGGACAGAAAACAGAGGCTCAAACATCTGGAAAGACTCGCCTCATTCCTCATCCTCGCGTGTCTGCATTTTGAAGAGTCTAATTGTCTGACTGTACTGTCAATCTCATTTTGGCAGCAGAGCTTCATTCTATTACCAGCTCCGGTGGCCTAGTGGTTGAATGTCCGCCCCGGGACTGGGAGATCAGGGTTCGATTCCCGGTCGGGTCATACCAAAGACTTTGAAAAAATGGGACCCAATGCCTCCTCGCTTGACACTCAGGGGTTGGATTGGGGGGTTAAACCACCAAATAGTTCCCGAGCGCAGCCACAGCTGCAGCTCACCGCTCCCCACCATGGGGATGGGTCACATGTGGAGATGTAATTTCACCAGTGTGTGATGATGACTTGGGACTTTAACTTTATTGGCCCTAATGATTCAGAAGAGGTGTCAATCTTCTGAATTGACCAATCAGACACAGATATTCAAGACTGCATAATGAAGCTCCATCCTGAAATGAATTACTTTTTTTCCCAGGTAGAGAAGAAAAAAACAAAGTTTTTACAATGTGCCATGTTCAATTATAACAAAAATATACCACTCATACAGATATTTACACATCTTAGCTAATCTCACAAGGGTTCCCTTCAATGTTTGACTAAAAGTAATCAAACAGACCTTGTGGTTACAGAAATATACTCATTTCATTATGGGTATGTCATTTTGGAGCAGATCACTGAAAAAGAGGCTTAGGGCTCTAATGGTTAAAGGTCTCATTCACTCTCTTAGGTCTCTAGTATGAATTAAAGCTTTGTGAGCCTTTTGTTTTTGTAAAAAGCAAAAAAAACAAAAAAGCTCTGGTGCTCCTGTTTGTGGAGATAGACATTTGCCAATAAGGGGAGGGGCAACAGGATTTAGAGTTCTACTCATTAATATTCATGATATACAAAAATCTGGACCCTGATTGGCTAACCACAACGCGACTCTTCTGCTGCCTTCGTTCACTCATCTTTCTTGGGTAAAAAATAAATTTTTCATGTTTTAGCTCTACAAATAACACAAGCCTGAACATGTTCCCCAGTTTTGTGGAGTTGCTAATGCTAACGGTTAGCTTCTACTTTCCAAGATGTGCTCTGCTCTCTCTTGGCCACTAACTCAACAACAGCTTTAAGCCTAATTTATACTTCTCCGTCAGCTCCCCGAGGCAGAGACACGCATTGACGGAACCGTTTTGCTCTCGAACTTCTCCGTCACCTGGAGAGCGCTGCAAAGCAGTTCCCCGCCTGGACAACAGAGGACGTATCGCTTTTCTGGGGTATCCTGTCATGTATCCGGTCCAAAATAGTGCATTTACAGTTTATATTTGCAGTTTGTATTGTGCTTTTTTGCATTTAAGAGACTTTTTAACACGGACAAACTTGTCCCTCATTCTCCTCCACCTCTTCATGCGCTTGTCACCTCTAAACCAGGTTTCCCGTCATTTCCGTCCACAAATAAAATGCTTGCTATGCACCTTTATACTCCTCCAGTCACGGGTGAATAAACGTTCATATTTTCGGAGTTTTATTGCGAGGTATTCTTCAAGCTGCTCCGTGTTTGCCACTAGATATTGTCGGCTCTCTTTTTATTTTTTGAGGCGGCGAGGGCGGAGCTGGTGACGTATTTAAAGAAGAGGCGTTCTGACCAATCACAAGCTTCCTCTCTCCGTCTCGTTGGACGGATGTTTAGAAAAGAGAGCTCGACTCCGTCCGACCTTGCAAGCCTGCTGGAGAGCTCTTGCAATGACGGATCATGGCGGTCTGTCCGTCCGTACTGACAAAAACGGAGAAGTATAAATTAGGCTTTATGCAGTCGTAAGCTAAGGTGGGCGGGGCCATGACTAGGAATTTCCCCTGTGACGTGGAAGAGGACAGCCTGCACCTCCTAAAACAAGTGAAGGCCTTTACTGACATCTGGGTAACAGGAAAAAGGCGGACATAAGCTTATGTAATTTTCCGTTTACTTCTCCCAGGACGTCAACCTCCAGGAGGACTCCTCTGCTGTGCAATGTAGGAATTCTAAAACATCTACCTTCAACTGTTTGTGTGTTTAGGTGTACACAACACGCATGTTAAAGTTTTAAAGTTCACCGTGACACCACCAACAGCAGCTCCTCCACTCACCGTGGACCTGGTTGATCTCTGAGTTCTGTGACAGTATTTCATCGGCCAGCTTCTGCGCCGTTGGCAGCACATCTGTGTGATGCACGGTGATCAGGTACTGGACGAACTTTTGCAGCTGATCTCTGTTCATTTGGAATAAAGTCTCTGAGATAGGCAGGCGCAGTTTGACCTGCTCTGGTTTCCGTACTCGATACAGCGACAGCGCCACAACGTGGGCGCAGTAGAAGATGTCCTTGTTGCCGCAGCTGCATGTTACCGATGTGATCTTGCAGCGGTCGAAGCTGACGCTCACGTTGCACAGTAGCTCCGGCTCCGAGGACGTGGCGGGTTCCCGGACTGTGCCGCTGAGGTGAAACCCTGCAGAGAAACAGACAAAAACAAAAACAGGACAGTTAATCACGGCTTTGGTGACGATCCTCATGCAGGTATCACTGGGTTTTAACTACACATTTATTACTCAGATTTTTAAATGACTCACAAACATTTCTTAATAAAAAAAGAGGAAAATAGGAAGAATATACTTTAACCCTCTGATGTCCACGCTAATTAAAAAATAATAATTTATTATTTCGTTTAGTTAAGTTCAGATTTAGGGACTAAAATTTTGCTTTACCAAGTGGCTGACCTGCTGATCAAACGACTAACTTTTTAATTAGGGTTTAACTAACATTTCTAGTTGTTGCCTATTTCTAGGAACGTCACCCCTAAAATAGTTCTGCATTATTTGCTTTAGAGACCAAGTTCACTAGTTTGTTTTTTATACATTTGCAGTGGTCTCTAGTATAAATGAATGCCTCGTGAGTTGATCTTTGCAGATAAAACAGCTCTGGTGCTCCTGTTTCATGAAGAAGAAGTTATAGTGGAGAGGGGGAAGAAAACAGCAGGAGTTGGAGTCTTATGAGGCTTTCACATCTGGGTCGGCCCGGTCTAGTCCTGGTAGGTTAATTGTGCCCTGCCCACGTGGTCGGAGACATCCGCGTTCCTGAGAAGGCTGTGTGAACCACAGACATCACGGTGTGAACAAAACCTCGCCAAGTGGGGGCGGGCCGACGCTACCAAGACCGCCCAGGTCAGGCCAGATGTGAAAGCCTAATTTATCTCCTGATATGTGGACATCTCTCCTCTGATTGGCTAACAGCAACACGCCTCTACCACTGACTCTGTTTGCTCTGCAACGTTGATGTTTTATCTCCACTAATAACACAAGCCTGGAGGAGTTCTGCTGTGTGGTGGAGTTGCTAATGCTAACGGTTAGCTTCTACTAGCCCAGACATTCTCTGCTGTTTCCTGGAAGCTAAACCAACAATGTCGTGAGTCAAGATGGGTGTGTCCATGAATGCAAATTTTCATTGTGACGTAGATCTGTGTAGCTTTTCTAATCCTAGAGTTTACCTGTCTATTTTCTATCTGCGGCAAATACAGAAAATATGGGACTATTTTCACGTCCAGCCTGCATGAAAAACACGAGATCGGTTGAATATCTAAAATAACAAGTAACAAACGACTTCTCAGTGAACTTGCTCTTTAATTTCCACATGAAAGGAGCTTATAAAACCAAACTCGCTTCTAATTTAGTTTGCTTTAAAGGGACACTAGTCAGTTTTGGCTTGTTTTTAGCCCCCCCCTAGTGTTTGTTGGCGAAACCGAAAGTAAAACGTATCTCTCCTCGCTGTGTGTTCGTCTTTTTAACACCTTAATCTAACGGCTGAAATGTCTCCTCAGCCTTCATTAGTGTCTACAGGAGCGGTTCATCACTAAATCAAACACATCAGCTGTGTTCATGATCTAAAACATACAGGAAACATACTGCAGATCCAAGTATGTCAAGCTCAAATTGTTCTAAGTCCCAACATACCGGACCGGCAACTGTGAAGTTGCAAGTGTAATATTCTGGCCACAGGGGGTGGCAGGGTCTGGGTGGCCTTTCATTCAACCTGTAAAGGGTCATTTTAGCACATACTGGCTCAAGAACATGATTTACAAATATTAAAAAGTTGCAAAGTGTCCCTTTAATGTTCTACAGCTAGATTTTGTCTTGACCACTTAGTGATGCACTAAAAGGCTGCATGTTCCTGAGTCGGATGGGATTCCCTGTAAACCTAAAGTTCTGCACCACCTTATTTATGGAACTTTTGTTGATTCTTTATCTTTTATTTACAGATTCTGTCCACATTCTTTGGTGAACTTTACGTTCACTCAATCAGAAAATTGTTGGCTGGGTGAAAGGGCATGCTAGTCTCCTCATTTCCTTTTCATTTCCCTTTCACAACATCTCCAGTGCTTACCTGACCCTAATCACCACCTCCCCCCGTCAGCGCTGACAGGATCGTTGCACCACAGGCACATATAGTCCTGCTATTGTATTCTGAACCGTCACACCTCTGACTAGTTGAGTCCATAGACGAGTATTAGATTAACATAGAAGATAAATCTTCATAAGAATGTTTGTAGTTGGAAATAACATATTCAGCATAGCTACAAATAAAGAGTAAACTTTTAGATAAAAAAACAGCAGATGGACACATTTTGGCAAAAAAAGGGATGGTCAACAAATACTTCACAAGCTAGAGAGTCCTGGAATAGACAGTCTGATGGGGTTAATGGTTTAACAGGGAGAACAGATGGTTTCAGAAACTTGGTCAGAGCTAAACTGATACAAACAGTTAGTCCGTCCTGTTTTAGTTTCACTACACGGAGCGCACGCACAAGTTCACTCTGACACACACAGCTTGTTTTTTCTGTCCAACACAAACACACGCAGGCAGAATAGTTGCTTTTGGTCGTGAATCACAGGAGCACGATGTGCTTCTCGCATCGCGCTGTCATGCAAACTGAAAAACACGTACGGTGGCCAAAATGAGAGGCTGATAAGCCGCCATGCCAGACAGTGACAGATGACAGGCGGTGTTATTAGATGGACGTCTGAGCCAAAGAAAATGGAAAATGCGTCAAAGATCCGACCTTCTGTCAAGTCTGTCGACGGGGGAGGTTTAAATGAGATGAAAGCTGTTCACACAAGCAGGTCCAAAGAGGATTTGTGCTTCGATAGATGTTTGTGTGTTTTATGATGAATTCAGAGTCACAAGGCCTGGCCAGCAAATAACCAGCAGGTAGATGTAAGCTCAGCTTTTTTATGCCAAATTAAAGTGACAGTGTGTAGTTTTTACTAGGGATGTAAGAAAATATCGATATGCCAATATATCGTGATATTTTTTCCTGCAATATTATATCGATATTCAAAAGCCGTGTATTGAATTTTTAGAAGAATTTACATGCAAACATTTGTGCATTTTCTTTTCTTTTGGTGCAATTCCAACGCCGACTGCTAGCTGGCAGCAGCTGCCTCTCGTGTGGGTCGTGGAACACCAAGCAAGGTTCTGAGATCTAGTTTAAAGACCAAGTTCACTCGTTTTTCCAACACATTTTCAGTGGTCTCTCTGAATGCCTTGTGAAATGATCTCGGTGGGAAAAAAGGTCTCGCGCTCCAGTTTCAGGAAGTAGTTTACAGTTTATTAAAGCACTTTCCACAGAACATAAGAGCCCACCAAAGTGCTGTACAGAGAGAAAATGCAATAAAACAACAAAACAGGGTCTACCTAAAACAAAAAAATATGAGGGGATATAAAACAACGGAAAACAAAGAGCTCCATAGAGAAACAATATAAAAGTACAAGTTAGACAGAGCAGAGTAGAGCAGAAGACGGCAGGATTTATAGTTTCATTTCCTGATATGTGGACATCTCTCCTCTGATTGGCTAACAGCAACACGACTCTACCACTGACTGTTTGCTCTGCAACGTTGATGTTTTATCTCCACAAATAACACAAGCCTGGAGGAGTTCTGCTGTGGTGGAGTTGCTAATGCTAACGGTTAGCTTCTACTAGCCCAGACGCTCTCTGCTGTTTCCTGGACGCTAAACCAACAACAGCCTTCTGGGTCAACATCTCCGAGTCAAGATGGGTGAGTCCATGAATGCGGATTAACAGTGTGACGTAGATCTGGGTGGCTTTTCTAATCCCAGCGTTTCCCCGTCAATTTTCTATCGGTACTAATGCAGGAAATATGGGTAGAGGGCTATTTTCACATTCAGCCTGCATGACTCAGATTGAAACTCAGAGTAAAAAATGGTTTCTGAGTGAACCTGCTGGTTAATGTTTAAGTTACAGGTCAATACTGAGACAGCAGCAAGCAACCAGGGGGCAGTTTGGTTCCTTTCTGCCTCATCTCCCTTCATACTCTTCTGTTTCTAGATTTTATGTTTGTCGATGACGACACTCTTGTAGGATGACTTCTGAGAGACTCATCTACCGTTGAGAAAATGGACGTTTGAACAGAAAGTTTCTATTTTTGCGACTGACACAAAACCAGAAAAACACAAACATCTAACACTAAAGGGAAGGCATCGTCAAACAGGAAGCCACTGACCAAAGCATAAAATAAAATGAATGAAACTGTAAGCAGCGGCTGCACGGTGGTGCAGTTGCCTTGTCCCCTTGCAACAAGAAGGTTGCAGGTTCGATTCCCCTCCACCAGACAAAAACATGCATGTTGGGTTAACTGGAGACTCTAGGTGTGACTGGTGGACTAGAGATATGTCCCAATTACTGCTGGAGTTAGACACCAGCTCCCCGAGACCCCACCGAGGAAAAGCGGTTTGAAAAATGAGATGAGAAACAGAAAAGATGAAGAGACCAGAAACATTTTTGTTAGTGGGTTCCAACAAATGCTAGGACTGTCTGACAAATTCAGGTTATGACTGACTTCCAAACTGACAGTGTGACCACAGCTCACTTTTAGTATCGTTCGTTAGGGTTAGACACGGGTCACTGGTCTCTTTGTGGCTAGACCACATTTAAGCTGGTTTAAAGGAAACAGCCGGGCATCATCGCTGCCACCAGCGTACCCCAGCAGAAGCAAGAATCTGTTTTAGTTTTTAAAGTTTGGAGAGTTTTAGACACCACAAAGCTCAAAGTATCAGCTGACTGCAACATTCAGCAGGACTAGAAGAAAGAGAACCAGTAAAAACAAATCTGCAGCGCTGGACGGACCTCTACTATTACTATCGGAGTGTTTAAACCACCTATTGTACTCACACGAGGTCACATATATTCCTTCCTTTAGTTTTACCTCTGCTGCAGCGGCGCAGCTGGTAGCATCACAGCAGGGTTCTGTGTGTAGTTAGCATGTTCTCCACATGCATGCATGGGTTTAGCATCTGCTAAATAAATAAACATAAACATACTCGTCATTATTCATGATGGAGTAGACGACTAATGTGACTACAGCTGCTTTTCCACTCAATCGCCCTGCTGGGGGGTTGGGAAACACTCCAGTGGAGTAAATGAATAATTAGAGGATGGATAAGATTAGGCTCTTTTTGGTAAATCTGACTAAACTTAAATTAGAAGCAGTGCACACACACACACACACACACACACACACACACACACACACACGCACACACTGGAACATGAGGTTTGATTTCCACTTTGCTCAGATTTTATGTGTGACACTCAGCACATAGCTGACACATATCACCCTGTCGGGTGGAAGAACATTGTAAACTGTGTAGGTGTTTGTTTGCAGATGTGGGTGCTGCTGTTACACACACACACACACACACACACACACACACACACACACACACACACACACACACAGGCAAAAATCAAGAAAAGGTGGCAAGGATCAATAACAGAGACAAGAAACTTGTCTAGAATCAGAGACAACGCTGTTTCAGTTCTTACTGCTGCTTTGCCTGCCAACCACACGCGCGTCCACACACACACACACACACACACACACACACACACACACACACACACACACACACACACACACACACACACACACACACACACACACAGATCCACATCCTGTTTTTTTATAAACACACACACACGCCCTCTCGGTTACACCGCCCCGCCCCAGTCATGCCTGGCCCACAGCTGAACCTCTGACGTAACAGAAAAGGAGACAGTGACTCGAGAAGAGGAAGGAGGCTGGTGTGCCTCTGGAAAAAAAAACCTGGTATGCCCTCAGCTGAGAGTGAGTGTGCACATGTAGGAGTGTAAGCTTGGCAGCAAGCCAAAGCCCTGAGCTCAGCATTTTGTAATGCACTTCCTTTCTCTCTCTCCCCCTCTCTCTCTCTGTCTGCTCCTCACAGCTTGCATAATACAGCTATGTGCTCCACACAGCAACCAAACTTAACTCCTTCACCCCCGACCTAGCCTGCAGCATGGATGCCAGACGGAAAAAAGTTACTTTTTATGTCTAGTATTTGATCCTTTGACCTGATGAAAACTTTGGGACGTCAGTTTGGAAGTTTTCCTTGTCATGATAAAAATTTCTGCCAGATATCTAACGTGCTGGAAGTGCAACCAACAGCTAGCTCTATGGAAGTCTGTAAATAGATCATTATATTAATATATGTCTATTTATATCAAATGTTACTCAACAAACACGATGTGATAAATTAACACCAGGATGGAAGTTTATAAGATGGTTTACATAAACATTTTTTCAGTCCTTTAAAAATGGGAAAAATCTACTTTTGTCCAACTAGCCGTTAGCTTATCAATCAGGTCAGAATAAAATAATAAATTTAATAAAATAATAAAAAGTTTTTTCCAAACTGAGATCATTCAACGAGTAATCTACAACTCATAAGATATTGCTTTTAATCTTTCTTTCTACAGATCCACACTTTAAAAGACCTCAAATGTAGCTTTAATTATTTCTAATATACGTGAACTTGCTAATACTCTGTCTAGTTTCCTTTTTCAATTTTTTTGTTTGCATCTTTTTCTTTTCTTTCTTTCCCCTCACAGTGCACTGAAGTTTCTGTCACCTTGTGTAATAAAATAAAATTACTGTCATAAAATTTGCAATAATTTGAATGTAATTCTCAGATTATTTACTGCAGAAACTTTCAGAAATGATCGTCTGCATGACCTTCGATAACCTTTTTGTTGAACTGGTGCCATCTGAGGTCAGATCACTTGGAAGGAATTTTTATTATTCGGGTGTGAATGTGACTTTAGCCCTTAACACCGACCGGTTAGGTAAAAGTGGCAGCTTTTCAGCCCAGGTGTGCTTTGTGCGAGCGAAGTGTGTGCTTCGTGTGTGTTATTGTTTTGGTGACAATGTGGAAGCTAATCTCTGCCCCCATGGAAATACAGAGCTTCCTCTGGGGCTGTGAGCGGGACCTACAAACAACCAATCAATAGTTAGTTACTCTGGTCTGCTCACAATCTAACAGTTCCCAGATCAGTTTGATGTTAAAGAAGAGTGAAAAACATCTGATAACAGATTTATTATGATTCCTGTGATCATTTATTTATCCGTTTATTGTCAAAGAGTTTAACTATTACGAGTGTTTTTGTCTGAGCAAATAAAAGGCAGACGCATTTAATGGTCTATGGAAGCCTGAAACTGCCAAAATTAAAAATAAATGCTGAAACATATAAAAGCCTTAATTATTTAATTACATCAATAAATAATTAAATCTGTTTTTAATGTTCTTTGCACTTCACCCCTTTATTTTCCTAAACTCATTTATTCCTTTATTTGTTTATTTTCGTTGTGGCTGGTCAACCATTGGGTGCCATCGACACATCTGACCACCATCAACATTCTCACACAGGTAAGGCAGGTGAAGCGTCTTGCCTAAGGACATGATGGCAGAGTGACTGGGATGGTGCTGGGTTTAAACCAACAACCCTTTGATTATTGGACAATCCGTTCTACCTGGTGAGTCGCTGCCGCCCCATTGATGTGTTTCCCTTTTATGTTCTGCATAAACTAAAAGCTTAATTATACAAACGAGGGCGTGTCGTGTGAAACAGACAACAGCAACAGAAACTGAGAGGGTCATACCAGAACACGTCAGTGGCTTCTGGCTCTGCACTGGGATAAAATATTAATGCTGCAAGTTAATGACTTACATAAAATAAACACAAAAATCAAAGATGTTTGATTTTTGGTCAACATTTCTGTCTGTATGAAATCTTAAAAGTGGTCACTGGAAAAATTAATAAAAGGATGTTAAAGGTAGGGTCGATGATAGGGTTGTAACGATGCTTCGAGAATCGATTTAAAATCGGTGCAAACTAGTTTAAATATCCATCATTGTAGAAAAAAAAAAATCGATTCACATCGGCCTGCCAGAGACATAAATGCAGATGACATTCAAAATAAATAAAACCTTTTTTGAGCATGAAAAAATTTGCAATCATTTCCATATCATTTTTAATTACCGCTATTACTTTGTTCAGTGTTGAGTTTTGATAGTAAGACCAAAGAAAGTTACAATTTAAAACAAAAACTAAAGGGCAATTGTAAAAAATGATTTATTTTGCCATTAAATTACTTAAAATTATTTTGTTGTGAAAAATCGTAAAAAATCCGAATCGTGAACTTAAAATCGGCCATCGAATCAAATCATGGCTTGAGTGAATCGTTACATCCCTAGTTGATGATCCTGGAAAAAGCTGGCCCAGCAAGCTACATTTTGAAAATACACTGACTCAAGGGTCCAACCCCTTTTCTTTAGGCTTACCTAAAAGCCACGCTTCCAAGAATGCAGGAGAAATACGGACGCAACTGATGCCATTAAAACAACCATAAAAACACATTTTCAACCTGTAGTCGACTTAGAATTCCTAAGGCACCTACGTTAATGCCAGGGCCGGTCAGGAGTTCTCTGGACGTGTTGCTGTTAGCCAATCAGAGGAGAGATGTCCACATATCAGTCTGTCGTCTGAAGAATTCTCCATGCTGATACAGGAGCTTCTGCTCATATTAAACAAGTCATTTTCTTTTTGATAATTCAGTATGTTTTGGTGATGGCACACAAGCCTGAGTCTGATACAGTAATTCCAGTGTTTATTTTTAAAAGTACTTCCTCTCCTGCTTGTGCACACATGGACAAGTGCACTTTAATGACAGACTTGGACTCTGAGGTATAAATAATTCAGCCAAGAACCTCCAGAGTTCATAAATATAAACTTCCAGATAAAGCCAGTCTCTCCACGGAGGACCAGGCACAACCTGCAACCTCACTGGTGTATTTTACGTCAGCTTGGAGGAAGAATAACGATCATCCGAGGGTTGAGAACAAGCTTCTAAAGGGACGGCAGAGGATTTGTGCCTTTCTGTGTTTTCCCATTTAAAAGCATTTGTTTGAGTGCTATCTTTTCCCAGTGTGCTTGGTGAGAGTCATTTGTTTAGCCTCTGAGGACTATCAGCAAGCCAGCCAGAGCTTCTTCTCTCCAAATGCATTTGTTACCACTCCAGAGATACGGCTCGTCTCAGCAGAGACCCTCACAGATCTGCGCCACCGCTGCTAATGAGCTCAGGAATCCCATAAAGACACCAAATCAAATAAAAGCTTTTAGTGTTTGCTTACAGGTTGATTTGATTGTACTTTTGCAACTTGAGCCACGGATATTCTCTGAAGAGAGGAACTTCAGAAACTTCTTTTCTTGCTAAGCTGGTGGATATCCTTGTTGCCCGTGAAATTAGCTTCCTGTTTACGTTTCATTTTTCTCTCGCTTAACGCTTATGAAAACGACTTTTTCAACACTTTTGTTAAGAAGCAAAAAGTTATTACCAATATCGTGCTTACCTAAAGACAGGTTAGTATAAAAGTCACCAGATCTGATTTAGAAACATATCTCATATTTTTCATGCTAATAATCAGGTGTGTAGAAATTCAAGGACCGCATTAAGTACTTAAAGTGACAATGTGTAGTTTTTACCATTAATCTCTGGAAATATCCATCAAAATGTTGTTGAAAATGAATAAAATGATGTCCAGTCGTTGAAAAAAATTGGTGGCTTCGTAACATATAACCATAAAAATCGGGTGTAAATACATAGGGCACGGGGTCAATGTCTCTGGGGTACGCCATATTAGACGCCATGTTTCCTTCTACGTGAGCTGGCTTGGGATCCTGCGCCTGCCGACGTCACACTAGATGATTGGCTGGACGTACGACTTACGGAAGTTACGTTACCACGGTCGAAAACTTTTAGGCGGTAAGAAACATGAATTTAATAACAAAACTGATAAACTCTTTCCTAAACCTATGTGAAAGAACAGAATCGAAAAGAGATGCGATATATTTTGGCCGAGTGGTATTGCCGTAGTTTGACGTCATCGGCAGGCGCAGGACCGCGAACAGATCTGGAAACTACCTTATACAGCTATACAACATTTTTTTACTTTCCTCATAAGTGTTTAACAAAAAAAGAATTAAAGGTTAAATATGGAACACGAACACTCTGGCAAACTCTAGTGTTCAGAGGTGGTATTGCAACAACAGAACTAATTTTCCAGCCGTCAGGATGTTGGTTTACTGCTGATACGCGAAGTCACCAGCCAGCACCATGTCCAGTGATGAATCGTACAGGGTAAGGACTAATTTCTACTAATAAGTTTACTTTACAACAGTATTTACCGTTGGAACATCTTCTGAATCAGCTGCTTGACGAGTCCGCCATTTTACACAGTCCCAGCCTCGCCTTGCTGAGCGGACCTTTTAGTGCAACAGTGCCCTCTAGTGGCTGGTAGATGTAAACATAAACCCAGTGTCGTGCCCGTCAAAATAAAATTTTGATTTTTTTTTTAAATATAGCTTTTAAAGGAAAAACTGTACCTTCATTCTGCACACCTCTAAACGCCCCGTGGAGGTATTATTTTTAAAAAAAATATAGCTTTTATTAAAATGTTCCATATTCCACCTTTTAAATGGAAAACAAATGTGAATCCCAGTCCTTTGAATTATTTATCTTTCATCTCTGATCAGATCGGATCTGACCAAAATAGCCAGAGTGAAGCTCGGAGTACAAACACCAGGAAGAGCAAATGGGCCGGGGAGCGTCGGCCTCTGAGTGGATGAAGTTAACTTAGAGCAACCTGAATGTTTCCTCTGCTCTTGTGGGACCACAGTGGAGCATCTCCAGCTGTTTCTGCACTCTGTTTTCTCCATAACATCCCAAGCTCCCATCACTGGATCAGCACTCACGTCCAGAGGATTCGGTCTCCGCTGCACCAACGCATCAGAGCAAAAATATACCTGAAGAGCTCTCCATTAGAAATGACTCATGATTGATTTTATTCATTATTTTGTGCTGACATTTTAAAAAAGTAGAAAAGAATAACAACAAACGACTCAAACTGCAAAACACATTGAACTTAAAATGCTTGATGCTAAAAGATTTGTTGATTTCGCGATTAAATTGTTTTTTTTTATATCAATCATTCAAGCTTTATTTATAAAGCACTTTACACACACACGAAGTGACCAAAGTGCTGTGCTTTTGTTATAAACAAAAAGAAAATTTCAGACTTCCTATTTGATATTATGCTTTTAATTTATGCAGAGATTTAGTGACTTCAGCTTTGAAATTTCCTTCCAGGCTGGTAGAATGAACCACAAGGGACAAGAAGTCAACGGTAGGATGCAGCAACTTAACCCAACAGTAATGTTACAGAAGCAGCAAAGAACATGTTACATTTTCATACTTAAAGATGCTAACACTATTAGCTTTAACAGTGTTGTAGAGGGGATAAACAAAAACAAGTAGACGTCAAGTCTCCATTTGTTCCTGTACACACGCAAGCTAGTGTTAGCACTAGCTAGTCGCTACAGGAAGTTGGAGACTGATTAGTTTACAACTCACAAGTTAGTGGTTTAAAAGTGAAGTTGGGATTGTTTATGAACCTTTCGATCATTTATCCCCAAAAATGTAAGGCAGGGGTGTCCAAACTTTTTAAGACTAGGGTCAAAATCATCAAATAGTCCTCGCACGCCAAAAATATGGGAAATATTCTTTAACAAATGCTAAATTTATTTTCATTTTTACTTCTCAAAATAGGTCCAAAATAGCTGTATTAGTAAAACATTTGAATATAAATGTTAAAAAGGATTACTCTACATTCTCATTCTAGAAATTCAATTGAGGGCCGCACTAAATCACTCAGTGGGCTGCAAATGGCCCCAGACCTGTATTTTGGACATACCTGTTTTAAGGGATATTCTGACTATTCTGAAGTGTGTTTCAGTGCAAGTGTTATAAATAATTCCTATCTACCAACTACCAGACTCTGAAGAAATAGCTTTTACATCCTACAGAAGTGATGAAATAACAGCTAGCCATAGTGCAAACAAGATAAACGTGCTGCTAACAACTGAAACCTGCAGCGCTTTATGCCAACATTACTTATTAACCCTTTCCTTACTTTACATGGTTAAGTCATCAGAAATGTTCAGTAATTTTTAAAAGGAAGTAAAAGTAATAAGTAGGGGTGCACGATATATCGGCATCAAAATCGGTATTGGCCGATGTTAGTCATTTTTTAACATATCAGTATCAGTCCGATAAGTAAAACTGAGACTGTATATATATATATATAAATATATATCAGCAAATATTGGTTATCGGCAATAACAGCGATATTAATATCGGTATTGGCCCAAAATTTCATATCGGTGCATGCCTAGTATTAAAAACTTATAATATTTACCTAAAGAATTGGAGAACAGCACAGGTTGGTAGAGGGTGTGTATAATACACACATGCAATTTGTATGAATAATACATTTCATGTAAGGTCATTTCATCAGAAGTAAGCTGCAATGTGTTTCATTTATGATGGTCGCACCATAAACTTGGGTTTTATGCTGATGTGCATCTAGAGTTTTTACGTCCTGATATGCATCTACGCTGTAGAGGTTTTAGCTCCGTTCATGTTTTTGTTTTCCATTTTGTGCAGCGTTCTATAAGTACATGTATAGTCTTGCTGAATGTTTTCCCATCCAAGAACAAAGTGAAGAAGTAAACCACGTAAGGTGTGGTTTGTGGCTTCATACCCTACTTGTCTTGTTGCAGATAAATAATCGCTAGTGAAACTGAGCATGTAAATGTCCCCAAAGAGCGTGTCGAACGCCTCCACCAGAAACGTGCTGGGCTTGTTTTTGTCTGTGTAACTGCCAGCTGAAGTGACGTGCCACTATAGGAGGAAAGAATGCCTTCCCTCAGCATTACGGCAGTGTGTGTGTGTGTGTGTGTGTGTGTGTGTGTGAGGGGGGTGCCTCCTTGGTGCCAAAACAGGATGTAGGTCTCACCTTATCATGGCAGCGCATCACACCCTCAGCCTCTTTTCTGTTTGGGCTAAACAGACAAACAGCCAATGAGGTCGGGCTGGAAGACATCTTTACTTCTCATCAATCTACAATTTAACTGTTTATCTTGTCTGGCGTTATCTCTCCGTCATGACTGAATAACTGCTCTCCCTCTCTCCACACATCTCATTTACCAGCTGGACTTGTCTTCCTGTTCAGCCGCCACGTGACTCGACGCATTACCTCCTGGTTGAGGTTAATACCGAGACAGAGAGCCTCTGTTTAACCTCACCAGCTGCATCTGTCACTGATGGACAGCTGATTTCCTCAAATACCCTAACTAAACAATCAATGAGGGACACTCAAATACATTTATTTCACAAATTCAGTTGGTGGAAATATTGGTTATTAATTTGAACGCTCTGAAACCTTTTTTAAAGCTCAGCATGCCAGCGCAGGTTTTGGTGTGATCATCACGTCTGCTGCCACTCCTAGTTTAAACTGCTTTAAAGCACAGTTGATGCGGTTGGCCGTTGCATCCTACTTCCGTCACATGTACTGATATTATTCATCTTTAACAGATGAAAACAATGACTCGACCTGTAGGCACATACCAGGCATACCCTGTGTGTTCTGAGACAAACCGGATGAGCTTACGGGGCTTGTGAGGGCTTGCGTCCTCCCTGAAGTGGTTTGGAACAGACTGGAGCGATCGATAAATCAGACTAACTCAAAAAGCATCATTAGAGTTTCAAATGTTGTTGGTTTTACCACTAAATGTACACTCATGGTACATAATAGAGAAATTGTAGCAGTTTCTTAGATTTCAAAAATTTATCGCCAAGTACATGCACAACTGTATATGGAGGGTGAGGATTTGTTTTGGCGTTTTGGCGGAGGTCATTGAGTCAGGGCTGATAACAGACAAAAACCTCCTCAAGCTGGGTCCACACTAGAGGCATCAGTGGCACGGAACGGCAGCAGAACGTTGCTGCTTCAAATAAAATCCATTTTAGTTTATGGGGTTGATCCAAACCGGCCGTAGCTTGAGCTAGACAGGAAATCAAACACGGTTTCAGTGTAAAACATCTGTAATTTTCAAAATAAAAGACTACTGCAGTAATACGATTTCATATCTATGTAGACTACGTCTATACGTGTGACCAAACGGCTTATTTACTTCCTGCATTGTTCGAAAAGTGCAGCGGTGTGTTTTTTACGGCTTTAATCCTGGCAGTGGAGGGAACAACATTATATATGACATCAAACAGCGATATCACACGAGATTTCCTTCTTCTTGCTGGGCGATGGTGGCAGAGGAGTTAAGTGGCCGCCCCGCAATCGGAAAGTTGCAGGTTTGCACCCCGCTCAGACTGTCACTGTCATTGTGTTCTTGGGCAAGACACTTAACCCACGTTGCCTGTTGGTGATGGTCAGAGGGACCGGTGGCGCCAGCGTACGGCAGCCTCGCCTCTCTCAATGCGCTCCAGGGCAGTTGTAGCTACGATGTAGCTCATCCCCACCAGGGTGTGAATGTGTGTGTGAATGGGTAATTGTTTTGCCTTGGGGGTTCTAGGACTCCAGAAGGTGCTATATCAAATACAGGCCATTTACCATTCCTTTTTTGGTTTTGATGGCGGATGGCATAAACAAACCTTTTCTTTTGAAGTCTCCAGGGATTTTGTGATCTCACAAGTCCAGCGAGGACCACGGCAAAGCCGCTCTGCGGCTAAGGCTCTCCTGGTGTGGATTTGCGGCCAGCGAAGATCGCGAGTAAACCGCTGATGCCTTCAGTGTGAAGGAGGCGTCAGTCTGCTCCTGCCCTTAGCAGAGGAGGCAGCATTCTATGTGCAGATGGCGTTGGTGAGGATGGACCCTATAGTAGCGGTTAGCTTGGTAATGTTGAAAGCTATTGACCATAATGTTGTATCTTCACCTTCCCTTCATGTCAGGGCTTTTTGTGATATAAGAAAATATTCAGGAAACATGTTTGAATGTGAGACTGTGCCAGTTAGGTGTGCCTCACAATAAAAGAGACCTAGCAGCATACGTGGACTCCGTTTTAAACCAAAGTTGGCTGACTGAGGCTCTTTCATGACGGACAAAGAGCTTTTCAGAGAAGGTTCTGCTTTAAAATCAAACTTTTTTAAAATCACCTTTTTTAGAATTAAGACAGAAAGATGAAACCTGCTCATGAGCAAAATACAAGCGCAGGGTCAGAATTGGTCCTTGGTCCGTCTCCATTCAGCTCTCTGTTATCAAATTAAAACCAAACAACTTCTACAATAAAGCAATAAACAGTTTGGATTAAATCAACATCCAAAGCTCTCTGATAAACACAATGTAGGCTTCAACTGGGGGAAGAAGATCATTCTTTATCATTTAACCTCGAGCTGACTTCTCAATCTGAATCTAAAGTCAGAAATGTAGGTTCACATGTTCGATATCCAAAAGGGGTGTCGCTGTATTCTAAGGACCTAGGACAAAGATGTTTAAGGCTGTTTGTCTGTTTTGTTTCTCTTTCATTTGTTATATTAAAGGAACACTTGGCAGTTTTGGATTGTTTTTAGCACCCCCTAGTGTCCGTTAGTGAAAGAAAAACGTATCTCCTCGCTGTGCATTGGTCTTTTTAACACCTTAATCTAACAGCTGAAATGTCTCCTCAGCCTTCATTAGTGTCTACAGGAGCGGTTCATCACTAAATCAAACAAATCAGCTGTGTTCATGATCTAAAACATGCAGGAAACATACTGGAAGCAGACTGCAGCACCAGGCATGTCAGCTCCACTTTACTAAGTCCAACAGGGACCAGACCGCCACTCTGAAGTTGCAAGTGGCCACAGAGGGCGGTGGGGGTCTGAGTGACATTTCATTAACCCTGTAAAGGGTCAAGAACATGATTTAAATATATGAAAAGGTTGCACAGTGTGGCTTTAAAAGTCCACTTTACTCATATTTTTGATACACCTGCAGTGGTCTCTAGTAGGGATGAATGCCTTGTAAGTCATTCTTGGGGGGAACAAGCTCCGGTGCGCCTGTTTGAGGACGTAGAAGTCAGCCGGTGGAGCAAGTAGCTTCAGACGATTTTTGGACATCTCTCCTCTGATTGGCTAACAGCAACACAACTCTACCACTGACTCTGCAACGTTGATGTTTTATCTCCACAAATAACACAAGCCTGGAGGAGTTCTGCTGTGTGGTGGAGTTGCTAATGCTAACGGTTAGCTTCTACCACAGGGGTAGGAGACTATTTTCACATTCAGCCTGCATGACAAACTCAGAGTGACCGATTATAATCAGAAATAATAATTAAAAATGGTTTTCCAGTGAAGTTGACCTTTAAAAACTGTGGATCATATACACGACTTCAGGAAACATTTGAATCTATTCAAGTGTAATAATGAAGAAACAGAACTGATCCACAACACCTGATTTAAGTCACAGAAAACTTTCTCTTGGAAAGTAAGCGGGCCGTTCGACAGGTCTATGAAATCCACGGTTAGAAGGAATCTTCTCACATGTGCCAACAGCAGTTTGCCCGTAGGTCTTAAGTCAACAGTAACACAATCAAATAGTTTCAGGGGCAGCTTTAAAACCTTGTTTTACTTGTCTTTACTTCAACATGCTGCAGCGTCGAGGCTCTGAGGCACTAGCGTGTCTGAGTCAGACGTACTCTAAAGCCAGGCTGAAGGACGGGTAGAGGCCCGTAGCTATGGTTGGACCAGGAGAACAAGATCATTTGCTTTTTATTACAGATACGGACAAAAGGGCTAAGGTGGAGCATGCAAAGTGGCAGAATAATAAAGTGAAACCAGGCAGGATCTCCCGGCGTGTACAGATCCCATGACAGCAGTCAGAGGGTTTATATTATGTGACAAACAGTCTGAGCACTTTGTAAATTTGGCTAAGCAAACACTGTGAAAATTTCTGTCCCTGGCTCCAACAACCACCGGCAGATATACGCCGACAACAGATGGCAGGAATATTATCTGGTAGAGCAGGTTCCCCAGCAGGAAGGAAGCGCGCTCATATGGACATTTGTATTCTACACACTTTTATGTCAAGTGTGCTGTAAAACGTAACCGCAGACACTTTTTAAAATCCCAATTGCTGAAATGGCGCTCGGCTTCTAGGCGTGTGCAGCTAGGAGCTGCTGCTGTGTAAAGGTTTGCAGGACCACACAGCCTGGATCTAAACTGGTAGTGAGAGAGTAGTTTTTATTTTACTCCAAATAAGGACACAACATAATTCAGTAGGTGGAAACTGGTTATGATTATACGTGATTCCCAGTAGACATGCTTCTGCTTCATGCTGCGTTACGGACTTTCTTTTCCACATTTTGAAAATGAAATTTAAAGATTTTCAGTTTCATTGTCTAATAAACGATCTAAAAGCAGCAGATTGACCGAGACCTTTTTTGTACTAAACCCTGGCTCCTTGTTGACCCTTGAGTCAGGAATGCTAAAACGCACCATCAGTGTGACAGACTCACAGACAAAGAGAGAGCTGTGAGCTGACGTTACGGCCTCTGATGGGTGACACCTCTAAGTTCCCGTTATATGGTAAGCATTACTCATAAGCAGCTTCTGATCAGTAAACGAGAGAAACAAGATAAAACCACTGCCTACTTCTGTCTGCGGCGGTTGCCACGAGCTCTTTGGTTTCCTTTTATAAAAAAGCTCAGCACCAGAGAAAATTTCTCTGGTGGAAATTCTCAGAGGACTTCACCTGTTATTAACACAACTGCTCTGTTTGCAAAGCCGTGACGGTCCGGAGGGCCCTCCTCTAAAGGGACCAGCCCGCTGGGCCCCCTGGTTCCCATGAGGCTCAGGAGGCGACAGGCTTTGGCTTGCAAGGTGAAGTTGAGTAAAACTCCCCAGACGTTGCCAAGAAAAGACACCACAGTTTAATCTGAGAGGCAATCTGATTTATGCTTTATGTTATGATCAGTAGCTTCTAGAACAGCCCTTTTCAGAATAGACTAAATTCATTTTGCTTGTTTAATTGGGAGCTTAAGGCTCCTCCCCTTCTGGTCACGGGTACCTGAACGGGGCTATAAAAGCTATATAGTAATCCGCTTTGCCTTACGCCTTGAATCACACATATGTTGTACTTCAAGTTAAATGAAAAATAAGTGTGTTTTTTGACTATGTCTGTCACGTAATTTGAGATTTATAAAAAATTCGTAATTAAAATGACTACAAATGAGACGTCGCATATATGACGTCACAGCAGAGTCTCTTCTCCCCCAGCGTAGCTGCAACGTACCACACATCCAGATTTATGGTGGCTGTCTTCATCTTTAATGCTCCTTTTAAACTGGAAGAAGGATGCAAAGCTCACTAAACTCTCAGCCGTTTTTCTTCTCCTCTTCTCCGTGTCTGGTTTGATTACGTAAATTTTGCGAGATGAGCATTTGTAGTCCTCTACGTGTTTTCACACAGAACCTAAAGTAACTTTGTCGCATGTTGAAAATTAGCGCTTTCTTGGCATCAAAATGTATCTTTAAAATTCAGACATCATATGTGAAATCCATGGCACATATCAAATGAGATCAGAAAATAATTTCAGTGATTCCCATCCATTGTCTGGAAGTAGATGGGCGTGACTTAAAGCAACACAGAGCAGTTTCATGCTCCTCCGCCCTACTGGTTGAAAGTGGAATTACAACTCTCATGAACACCCCTGCTGCAGCCTGCTGTAGCTAGTGCTAACATTGAGCTAACACTAACATGAGCCAACTGATACTAAACTAAACCACGAAGTAAAACGATCCACACTGTTGGACAAAAAATATTATTTACAAGTCCAGTAGCAACAAAGCCAGGTCACCATCAGTCCGTGATTTTGTAGCCTCCTTTATTTCCCTCAAACTAGCGTAGGCTGTGCCAATGTTCACTCTGGTTTTAGCTCTTTGCTTCACCTCCGAAGACATTACTCTCTTACTTTTACTTCCAGGCTCCACCATGATGCCAACAGGAAAAGCAACCTTCTTTTTTCTTCTTCTTGTGCTTTTTCTTGATGATTGGCGAACTGAAAAAGCTAACTGCTAGCATTACAGCTAACATCCGTAAAGCAGGTAAAGAGCTCTCCCTATATGGCACCTACCCGCTCCACAAAACTATCAAGTGCGATTTTTGTTCAGCAGAGGGCTGCTGAGTGGTGCCAAATATGAAACTGGTCAAGTTTCTAAGGCAAAAAACACTGAGATCAATGTTAAAGTTCTAGCTTAAAGTTTAAAACACTATTGTTACTTTAAGCTCCCTATTGGACTGTTTAAATATTGAAAAAAAAAACAATGCTTGATCAGAATGATGCTTAGACCAGTAAACATTTATTAATGTTAATTGTGTGTAAATGATCTAATCAGTTGACCAATTCAAACTTTTCCCCCTAAAGTCTGAAGAATGTCTCCTGAATCTACGCCTTTTTGAGGCATATTTGCCTTTTACCTGTTTCATGTTGTGAAACTAAATAAAACAACTCTCGACATCTGTCCACATAATCACACCCCTAGATACTGAATTATGTACAGAAAAAACAAGATATGCGAGGATGTGTTTTTTACCCTAAAAGTTGTGACTTTTTTCCATTTTCCCCAGTATTTCTGCCATGCAGAGCAGCTATGATGATAAATTACACTAGTAATTGGCAGCTGAGTTGCTAATGAAGCACCAGCTTCAGGATTATGTGGATAGGTGGGCATGTTGGGTGATGACAGTAAGAAGCTAGTTGCTCCCATCCTCCTCCTCCGTAGGCTGAAGGTTAATGATGAAGAGCTGATGAGTACCAATCAGATCATGGAAGGATGTGGGAAGATAGCGAGATCATTTAGGAGCTACGACAATGTGAGTGAACAGGGCGTCCTCCGATCACATGGAAGCTAACTGGAAAAACGCCGTAGCATTCCAGAACTTCCATCAAAGTAAAACAAGGGATCAACACAACCCCCCCTATGTCTCCTTATAAGTTTCTAATTTTATGCAGGTATGCTCACTGTAGCGTAACACCATTTTTCATAATGGCAGCTTTTGCCAAAAGCCTGTCTCAAAGCATGCGCCTGATGTTGCTCCAATAAAAATTGATCTTGCAGAGCTGCAGCGTAGCAAGGTGATGCGCACACCCCATTAATGCTGGCCTACGAGCTGAGAGGCTGAGCGAGGTCGTCCCCTCGGCATACTCTCAAAGCTTTGCATGATTCAGTAGGCCAGCGCCAATTCATCGATTCTTCATAAACTTGCAGATGAGAGGCAGTAATCAGCGTACACGGAGTCCTAGAAGCTTTGTCTATGCATCTGTGTGTGTGTTAAAAACTGCCTACATCAGCATTTTGACTCACATCATTATCTGAGACTTTTCATGTAAATTCATTATTATTATTCCAAAGCATAAAGGTGGAAGTGAGGCCTCTCACGCTAGAGTTTTAATCATCAATCATCTTATGCTGAGAGATTATGGTGTTAGTTGTTTAGCATGATCTCACACAACATGCAGTGGGATCTGGTAGCTCGCAGAGCCTGTGTGGTGTGATTGTGAATTTTAGGTGAATATCTGTTATAGCACTTTATGGGGTGGCCATCTTGAATTAAGTTGATGCCAAAAGTTGATCAGTTGCAGACGTACGTGTGATGACTGCCTTCTGAGAGTTTCATTATGCTTTTTCTTGTTTCCCTGGTGACAGTGGCCCTCACAACTGACCCACACAGCACCATTCCTCTGTCCCCTTTAGCTGTAGGTCCACAGGACAACGGAAGGACGCGAGGGCAGAGCTACAACACGGTCCGCTGATCTGGGGGACAGAAAAATGTCACTGCTTGTGACAAGCGCAAGACATAAACACCAGAGGGTTGTTGTTTCACCTCACCTCGTGGTATACGGACGTGTGCAAGAAAAATGATGATGCTGAGCAAAACCCAAGCTCCAGCTGCAATCTGGACTCTGCTGTTTTATAGTTTAAAGGGATATTCCACCCAAAATTGAAATTTTGTCTGTTGACATATTTCCCAGAGTTAGATAAGTGGAAAAAAGCATTTTGTTACCAGTGCAGTAATTCTCCTGATCTGGCAGCAGTTCGTCTGTTTCAGTTTAGCTTTAGCTTAGCATAAACAATGGAAGTGAATGGCAAGTAGCATGCTAGTACTTGCCATTCACTTTTTCCCACTTATCTAACTCTGGGAAATATGTCAACAGACAAAATTTCAATTTTGGGTGGCATATCCCTTTAAAGGTGTGGATCACTGAAAAAACATCAACGTTGCAGAGCAAACAGTCAGTGGTAGAGTCGTGTTGCTGTTAGCCAATCAGAGGAGAGATGTCTAAATCCAAATCCTGTCATCTGAAGCTATTTTCTCCTCCAGCTGACTTGTACTTCCTTAAACAGGCACACCTGAGCCCCTCCCCTCCAGTACGACATTCCTACTAGAGACCACTGCAAATGTATTGATGAAAGGAGTGAACTACATCTTTAATGTGCTGCATTTGTTGTCACAGCACTATGATGCCACGGTAATGGTTAGGTTTAACCTCGCCTGTCCAGTGAGAGTCCAGCTGGCGCTCTGATACGCCGGGCCATAAAATAGCGCAGTGGGAATAGAAATTCTACAAGCCCAGTCATAAAGAGAAAAAAAATCACCAAACCAAAGCTAAACCAGCAAAATGTGACTTTAAAGCATGATTAGCCTTTAGCCTTCTGTTTGGTCTGCTCTTCTGGGCGGGGCTATACTCATCCACAGTTTCAAAAACATATTGAATGTGAACTTTCACCGTAGGACCCGAGCATCTCATCCAGCCACGACACACAAAAAGAAACATTTGTCCTAGGACGTGGCCCTCATCGGCTGATCGCTGAGCCTGAACGGGCAACATTTGGCTGGATCCCGGTTGGGTTTCATTCCAGTGGTTGCAGAAGTGCTCCAGAGACATTTCACAGAGTGGTGTTGCTTCAGATCGCTGCCAGAGGACTCAAACCGAACCCAACTTCTGAGCAAAGGAACAGAATGGAGAGCCTCTTGAATATCACATGATGAAATGTGAGGAAAATGACACACGCACACACACACACACACACACACACGCACGCACACACACACACACACACACACACACACACTGTCAGGCTGCAACCATCACTGCCCATCAGCCCCAGGGTTCATGAAGCAACAGGCTAGTAACAGACCTGAGAGCTGAAAGTTAAATTCTGCACTTCTGAGGGCTCATTTCAGATGTGAATGGTCCATTTTTTACCTATTTATGGCAAAAATTGTCGCATTAAATGCAGAATGGAGATTAAAACAAATTCCAGAATGTTTTGTTTTCTCTTCATAAATAAAATAAATCTTCTAATGACAACTGGGATATTCTGGAACCTGTAATAGTTATTTTATTCATTTTCTGAACCGATTTTCCTCGGTATGGTCACAGGGAGCTGGTGTCTGACTCCAGCAGTCACCGGGTGGGAGGAGGGGGACGCCCGGGACAGGTCTCCAGTCCATCACAGGGACACACACAGACAACCCGTCACACACTCACTAACATGTAGGGACAATTTACAGTTTCCAATAACATGCATGTTTTTGGTCTGGTGGAAGGAAACCAGAGTACACGGCAAAAACCCACGCATGCACGAGGCTGCAGCCGGGATTCAAACCTGCAAACATCTCTCTGGGAGGCAACAGAGCTACCAACTGCACCACCATGCAGCCCCTGTAATCAACTTTCATTTTGAGGAAAATCATTTTAAAACAAAATTATTTGTACCAATTAAAAAAAAGGGAAAATGAGAACATTTAAAGTTGCATTACCCAAATTTGTGGCTTGTAGCCTCCAAATATAAATTCCTAAAACACATTTTACAAACTAAAATGTCTTGTTTTACATTTTTTTGACAAAAAAAACATGCTATTAGGATCTTTTTCTACATATTCTCCACACACTACCCTGCAAATAAAGCCGACTCTTTAGCTAATTACATCATCTGTATTGATGTCTAACCAGACAACTAAATATAAATAGGTGGATTTCTTATTTCCCCAACAAAAACAAGCGCCGAATACAAACAACGACGATGCTTGGAGCCTCTGACCCGAGCAGCTGAAGCAGATGGAGGATCAGTGGAAGACACTCCGAGAAAAACCTTGACCTCCTGCAGAGTGCAAGCAGCTTAAAGGTGGCCTAATAACGGAGTAACGCAGGTAGCAAACACATTACGCTCCGTGTTTTCTTTCCACATATAGAGACGGTGCGTTTCCCTGTAAAGTAAAAATAATGCTGTTTACGTCTCAGAATGTTTCCCCTACTGAAATAAGCATGTTCAGGGCCTGTATAATCACAGCAGCCTATACTTCAACCCCCAGCTATACTTCAGCTCAAACCTGTAATTCAGACCAGGCCTACACGCAATGTGTTCACGTATGAGCCGCTGTGTTGCTGAAGAAAGCTTCAGGGGTCA
Organism: Aphyosemion australe; assembly: GCA_006937985.1. Lineage (NCBI taxonomy): Eukaryota > Metazoa > Chordata > Actinopteri > Cyprinodontiformes > Nothobranchiidae > Aphyosemion > Aphyosemion australe. The sequence continues at coordinate 1,314,631 of SSNS01000017.1, forward strand.
CACAGCAGCAGCTACAGACGTTTTCCTGAGTGAGGTCATGTTTTCATCTGCTTCAAAACGCTGAAAGCTTGTCCTAATTTTAGCACCCAGGTGCAATTAAGATGCATTTTATACTGTATGATACCCGGTAAAATGCATTTAATCCAGAGGTTCCCTGTAATATGGTGATGTGGTTGGACGTGAAGCCTAAACCCAGTTAATAGTAATAGTTAAATATAAATATAATTATATAAAATAAATAACAATTTAAAATAAAAAATCCCAACAGGTGGGCTAGAAAAGTCCCAGTAAAATTACAGATTAAAAATCAGATTAATGCGATAAAAAGAAATAGTGCACTAAATGTGGCTGTGATTAATTAATCTCAATTAATCTCATAATTTGACACCCTTATTTATTATGCAGATGTTATTAGTGAACGTAAAAATACATTTAAACTAAATTCTGCAACAGCACCGGGCTGCCCAAGGATGTGCCTGACTAAATTGGCTTTACTGAGGACAAATATTGGCATGATATATCGGTCTACCCCTACTACACTGCACAAACTGATTTCTAAGAAAGAAAAATGCCAAATTTTTAAACATTTTATCATATTTTTAGTCTAAAAAGTAAATAAATTATTTTCTAGAAAAACAGCATTACTTGAAATAAAGTAATATCCTTAAAAACGTTTCTTGTTTTGTGTGAAACATTTGCCAATTGGGTAAGCATTTTTTCTTAAAACTAACAAAGAAATCAAAATTCTGATGCTTGTCCTAGTTTTAAGAATTCTAGCCAAGTATTTAAAGTAATGCTATTTTTCTAGAGAAGAATTTATTTTCTTTTTAGAGTGAAAATAAGATAAAATGTATAAAAATTGGGCTTTTTTTTACCTTCTTAGACATCAGTTTTTGCAGTGTATGCATATTTGTGCTGAAACACCACCATCCCAACAAACGCAGACCTTTGAATCGTGTCTCGTTGGTGATGGAGCTTCTCTCGCTTTGGGATTTAAATGTGTTTCCTGTAGAAACAGAAGCAAGAGGAGGCTAATCTGTGGACGGCCTGAGCAGAGAGCACCCACAGCTCAGGATAACAACAGCTGGTGTTGGTTTGTTCGTTATCGCCTGCTTATCTGGGTGGCGGGGGCCGCCGATCCAGCAGGGGGGCCCAAACCGTCCTCTCCCCAGAAACCTCCACCAGCTCCACCAGTGGGATACCATTGCCTTCCCTGGCCAGCTTCCTCTTCTCTTTGGGCTTGTCCCTTCGGGGGTGGCCACAGGAACTCCTCTATCTCCATTTAGTCTTCCACATCCTCCAACCTCAGCATCCTTCTACCCATGTAATCATCGTCTCTCCTCTGGACATGTCCAAACCATCTCAGTCCGGCCTCTCTGACTTTACTGTCCCATTCCTGATCCTATCCATGCTCAACATCTTGAGCTCTGCAGCCTCCAGTTCTACATTGTTGTCTGTTCTGTATTATATGTTTCTGTTTGGTGACCCTGAGTGAAAAGACTTTTGTCTTTTATGGTGATTCTCAGCATGAAACCTGCTGCTCTGTCTTCACACTCATCTTCATCTCAAGCTTTACTGAATACTTGAAATTGAATATGACATATTTAAAGAAAAGGTTGGTGGTAAGCAACGAACATGTTAATGATCAGGTGTGAAGGAATAATTACATCTAAAAAGGGTCCATTTTGTTTGTAAAAGATCTGTTTCCTTACCAGCTAAAGCGACGTTTCTTTTCTTGATGAAATATTAAAAGGACGGTACCTTGTCTAAGTTACGCCTACTGTTACGTTTGAAAATCGACGTCACAAAGCACTTGAGCGATATAGTCAAGTCACCAGACCTGCTGTGATGTCGGAGGCAAATTAACTCACATCAACCCAACACGTAGAGATCAACCAGTCACAGTCGCTCTTGCTCACTCATGGGAATCAGACCACCCAGGGTTGGGTTTGGTGAGATATTGTTGTTTATCAATTTCATTGGCGATTTGATGCGTCAATCAAGAATCTACAGCGTCATAGGTGAGAATAGGGGTGATACTTTAGACCTATTGATCACTAGTTTTTACCCCAGCAGAGGGTAACCCTTCACCTGTTAGCCCGGACCACACTGTGCGTTTTTCGTCCGTCTTGGACAAATCCCTCATCGTGAACAGAATCATGACAAAAACGGTTAACGTGAAGGTGATTTGCAAGTCCATGGCCATCCAGTGTGACCGGCTCAGCGACAGCTTATTGAGCACGCTCACAACCAAAGTCAGCCTCCAACAGTCCAACGGCCGAAAAACGCAGTGTGGTCCCGGCTTAAGATGTCCATAAAGCGTTTGAGGCTAGTAAAGATGCTAACGGACGTTATGAATAAAATTGTATAACTGAAGGAAGTTTTGAAGGTTTTCAGCTGTATTTTATGTTGGATTGTGGACGTAAGACTTGTTGTGGACTATTTTATTTGAGGGAATCAATTGAATCTAGGGCTGGGCGATATGACCTAAAATCTATATCACAGTATATTGAGGAGTTCACCTACATAACGATAAATAATATAACAAAAGTTGTCCACTAGATGGGGCTGTCATATGTGCTACGTTGAGTCACGTTGTCATGTGACTCGATGTCGTACAGCTTCTTAAAGGGACATGAACGTCATCAACCTACACACATCTTTTAATTTTTTTATTACTAAATTTATTGACATGGAAAAAATTATATCGGTTAGAGTCAGAGATTTCGATAACGATAAATTTTCGATTTATTGCCCAGCCCTAATTGAATCCTTGTGGATGTAAAAAGACTGCTTTTGTTAGGGATGTAAGAAAATATCGATAAGGTGATATATCGTGATATTTCTTTCCTGCGATATTATATCGATATTCAAAAGCCGTTTGGAAGAATTTAAATGCAAAGATTTATATATTTTCTTTTCTTTTGGTGCAATTAAAACGCTGATCGCTAGTTTGCAGCAGAGACTGTCTTTTATTTTGAAATGACTTTTGATAATGCAGATGTTAATTACTCCTTTTATTTTTTACTTAAAGAGCCTCTATTATGGTTCAGATACCTCATGTTAAACATGTTACGTATCAGTTTGGACTGAATTTTCCTAAAACAAATTCAGTCTAAAAAATCGCTAATACAGGAATGTATCGCAATATATCGTGATATATCGTATCGTCTCCCTTGTATCGTGATACGTATTGTATCGCCAGAATTTTACCAATACACATCCCTAGCTTTTGTTCTAGATAGTGCTGTTCCATAATGATATGACGCTTCAAACTGTGAGTTGGACATGGTTTAACAAAAGTGTTAACTGTGTCTACTGTTATGATTGTGTGATGTTGTATAAAAACGCCAATTTCACCCAGAAGCATACGTCACAGTGCTATTCAAGTAATCTGCCAATTCCTGTATTTTTCATTATCACAATGTATGTCGCAGGATTAGAAAAAAATTACAATTTTAATATTTTCCAATATCGTGCAGCCCTAATAGAAATAATAAAGATTACTAACATTTCTTTCTTCCATGTGCTTTAAAATGTCGACCTAAATATTGTCGTTAGATCAACAAGAGCTCCCTTCCTGCTCACATGTAGACTCCACAGTGGGTATAATCAGGGAATAGAAAAGGTGTGAGGTCTACATTTCAGAAGCTGCGCTGTTAGCTCTGATAAAAAAACACGACTAACCATATCTCTGCACTGATTAACAGAGAGGGTTTGTTGTGGAGGGCGCGGGCCTGCAGCCCATGTGTGTGCCAGTTCATTTCCTCAAGGTCTGCTGTGAGAAAACCTCCCTCCTCCGGTGCAGCCCACACGTGGGGAGATTACATCTTTTATTTATCACTTCTTGGCTCTATTTTTCCAGCAAATTCCAGGTTGGAGAGCAATCAGCCAAGAAACCCTCCCTGCGAGTGTGTGGACTACTGTTATTCCTCGGAGGAAAAGGCGGATCAGGCCCAGATCTCGTTTATTTTCCTACGCACACGTTTCACCTATATCCAGGGACATAAAGGGTATGTTGTTTATTCACAAATATACAAAGAGGCTCCTGCTTCTGAGGGCTGGGAGGAGAAATCCAAGCATTTAGATTACATTACAATTCAAATTAAGCAGGCAGAGTAATGGGATTACAGCCCTCTGTGAGAAGGTGTCCTGAGCCCGGTGAACTCACAGGTGACAGACTGCAACACAATCAAATCCTCCTGGCTGACCGTGTCAAGATAACGGCCGTAAGCCGAGGACCGTCTCCATTAGCGTGGGCCACTGCAACACACACAAAGGCACACACCGACTGGCAACGGACCGGTGTGAATCGTGGCCCATGTGTAAGAATAGTTGAGGCCAAAACGCTCCTCTTATCCAAATCTCTTCTACTTAACAAGAGAATGAAAGAGTGCTTTTGTTTGCTTTCCTTCTGGAAGCGACAGGAAGCCTGAAAAGGCAGAAATGAACATGAAAATGGGAACAAAGTGCCAAACTCACAATGGGAGAATCACTGCAATTGATATGTGCCCCGGCTCATTAAAATCAGAAAGGAAACAGCACATGAAGTATTGATTTGTGCTTGTTGGTGGACAGAAGTTGTCAAGTTCAGAGGTGTCTGTTCCTGTTCCAAACGCCACGAACAAGCCGACATGTGATAACCTCGAGGGATTGTTCTCGTTTTCCCTTTTAGGACAGAGAAGCCTCCTACTTCAGCACTATAAACATTCCAGGCACTTCCCTAAGATCTAAATTTACAACAGGCCTGCTTGACTTCTCCCCGGTTCAGCAGTTTGTTGGTGTGTATCAGTTCCTCGCTGCAGGCCGGCGTGTCCCCTGATCAAACTCCAGGCCTGCTGACAAAGCCACGGTGCATTTTTAATTATCACTGAACAGCACATCAACTGTGCCACACAGAACGACTCATTCAAATGTAATGTGTGTCAGTTGAGACCCACCCTCAGCACTTCCCCTATTACTCAACTGCTTTGTGTAATTGTTTTAAAAAGTGATTTAGCAGGTATGTGGTCTGGATAAGTGTGGTTCGTCACGTTTTAAACTAAAACCAACCATAAGGATTTACTTTAAAGTCCCAGAAATGCACAAAAAGGTCAATTATGCTGATTCTGGTCAACTTTATCAATAAGTTCTGGTTTCTAAGAAGTTTTTAGGTACAACTTAATTAGTTTTTCTCACCCCCCCCCCTATGGGCCCCAAACTAAACAGGATTTAAATGCCCCAGTCATACATCCTCATTCATGCGCACAGCACATTTAAAGCCCCATTGTAGCGTCTCCACGACTCTGTCTCCCTTTGTTGTCACTTTATCTGCTGGCGTTATTCACCCACACATCAGCGTTAATCACACTGCTGCTCTAGGATGTTCGGTTCGGTACAGCCCGGTCCCGGATCATCACTCACCGACTTGCAGAACGTTGTCCACGCAGCCGCTCTCCAGCAGAGCGACGCCTCGTCGGAACGGCAGCCGCGTCTCGTCGCCGCTCTCCCCGCTACTTCCGATCTCCTCCCCGCCGGTGTTGAACGACGAGTACATGCAGATCTCCCGTTCGCTCCTCGGGAAAGACCAGTACACGATCCGCCTCTGGACGGGCTCCGGGATCCGCTCGAAGCGCTCCTCCACCCGCTGAAACGGCCACTTTTCCGCGACTCTCCTCGCCGCGATGTCCAGCAGGGACTCCGGGCTCAGGGTTCGGCTCGATCCGCCCTGGGTGGCAGCCGAGCCGCCGCACGGTGCCCCCGCGGCCCGCTGGCCTTGTCTACATGTTGCTCCGAAGCCCAATCTACAGCAGAGTCGCTTGGCTGGGGGCTGCTGTACGCGCTCCGCCATCATAGCTCCGCTTTAACGGCAACGGAGGAAGTCAACGCACCATATGAACGGGATGGGAAGAAGAAAAGGGTAGCCACGGCTCGATTGTTGGCCGTGTATGGCCAAATTATCCTTTTAAGGGAACATGGGGGCAGGGCTTCTAACGCTTGTCAAACCCCTTTGTTGACAAATTAAACGAAGGCGGGGTTTGTTCGCTCGGCTGGCCCCAAACGGAACACCTACTGGAAGGCGAAATTCCCGCACGGCCCCTAATCCTGGTCGAACCTAAATCCAATAACGGTTAGCTGTCGAGTCGAGCAGCTTCCAGGCGGTGGTTTTTGCCGGTAAGGAGAGAGAAATGGCTTTGTCTGGCACCGAGCCGGAGCGAGCGGAATGAATGTGGGGTGTCTATGGGCGGTTACTGGCCTGTCAACAGTCGAGCCTCGTGGTTTTAGGGGGGAGGGGGCAGTGAACGCAGCACCGCCCCTGTGACATTTACGGTCCACTGGAATGTGGAGGGTTTATGAAAACACAGATCATTGTATCAAGTATGGAAGCACATTGCTGCCAGGAAAAACAAAAGGGGAAAACAGTTAACAGAATAATAGAAGTCAACATTAATTTGGATTTCAAGGTAAAATTTTCTTAAAAAGACAACTTAATCTAGTTTAGTCAAAAATATGAATAAAAACAGAAATATGTATTTGTATTAAAATTTGTTATGGTAATAAATTACTGTGTATTTTGTTTTCACCAAAGCCAGATTTTCCTATCAATTTGAAGTAAATTTAGCAACATTTGTACAAATATGCTTACTTAAAATTTTCCCTGATGAACTGTTTTATTTTTAATGGTAAAATGTAATTTTTTTAAATTATTTCATTGACCTTAGCCTTTATGTTTAGATTTTGTGCTCTTCTTAACAGAGTTTCAGATATAGAACCAATCATTTCATCAAACCTTTGGTCCAATAAAGATATTCATTCATTCAAACAATTCCTCATTCTTTCTAACAGGTCGAGTTTCTAATTGTAAATATTTTTCCACTCATTTTCAGCCCACTCACAGATTATTTTCAGCTAAATTGACTTGTGCTTCTTGTTTAACCAGTGGCACATTAGGCAACTTAAGAGCCCATAAAGAATGTTTTTAGGCAGGAGTCAGCTGCCTCACAGAGCTGGATTGTTCATGAATGTATTTGTAACTGTGTAACAGTGTTTTAAAGAACAATAATTGCAACACTGAAACCCTAACCATTTCCACTATTGGAACTTCTGGGAAATTTTACCGGACCTTTACGGTATGTGTGTATCTCTATTTCACTGGGCTGGCCCAAAAGGACATGGACCAAATGAGCACCTGCATTGGGGTAGGCAATGTACTCGTAAATGGCCCGGTACAGTCGCTGGGCGGAACTTGTGGTTAACTCATGCTGATTGGTTGTTCAGCAAACAACCTTCATTTGTAAATTTGGAAAAGTTTTTGGTGAAGCAGAATGGAAAGAAAAGAAAATAAGCTACGGCACTACGGACACTACGGCTCAGAGGACCAACCCACCATATTTTTCCTGTCACCTTCCCTCCTAGTGGAAGTGCAGCTATTGTTGCTGAACCTGGACCTGACCAACCGCAGAGGAGGGTGACTGTTTTTGGGCCAGGCAGTGTAGATGTAATCTGACACAAGAACTGGGAGATGTCCCTCCATTTCCATTTTTTTTTTTGGACTCATGTTGTTGGCCTCCATTTTCTCTCCCGGGCTGAGACTTGGCTATCGATTAACTCCTACTTGCTCAGACTGGTCCTGGTGGTTTGTAGCCTGCACCAACTTGTCCAGTTGTGTCTGCTTAGCAAACTTCTTTCTAATTTTATTGGTTCTTATAGAACATGAAAAATCCCTGCATGTTTGTGAGAAATCAGGACTGGTAACACATATTTAAAAAAATCAGACATATCACATGAAGGTTTAAAACTGAATTTTAACAAATGAAGAACTTTTAATGTGCTTTCGGCAAAAATCAACCCTTCTGATCTCAGTGCAGTATTTTACACAAAATGAAACATTCCCTGCATCCAAAAGAATCCCTTGGTGCTGATCGGCACCAAGGGAAAAATTCAGACAATTTTAAACAGTTTTACTGAGCATAAACACACCATTATCTGTCAATATAATGAGTTTATCTGTCGTTTTCTCTTCCATTTACAGTACCACCTGCAGCTCCAGCAGGACAGCATTATCACCAACCTCATTTCAGCACGCTCGCTCCATGCTGCGTAAATGATTCAGGCCCCCGTGTTGAAAATCTTGACTATTGTCTCATTTTACCCTGCAGACAGCACAGAAGAAGGACAGTAATGACTGAGCCTATTCACTCAGCATGGTGGGAACAGTGGGTGGGCTGGGAAAGGGAGACAGACACGCAGAACCAGGCTGTGAGGAAAAATGACTCTGTGCAGTCTGGGTTTGTGATCATTTTTAGGCTTTTGGTTAGATCTGTTTCATAAACCTGAACTCGTACCACAGGTGTTCAATATTTAACATATTTTATACTCCATCATTTTTGGATTTATTATCAAGTCCACTAATTTGAGAGCATTAGAAACTAGATATGATTCCACCGCTTGGTTAATCAGTCGTTACAACAAAAAGTTGTATAGTTGTAAATAATAATTGGATGTATGGTATGTTGACATGTTGGTCTTTACTGATTTCTTGTCTCTATGTTATTTTAAAATTCATGATTTTTCAGAAAATGTAATATTAACGTAACGGTTCTGGCCTTTCAGTGTGGTTTTTGTGAAAATTGTTATAAACAATATCTCATCAGTTTCATCAGAGCGCTCCTTGAATGAACTCAGTTTGGAGAAATGGAAATTTGCTCTGGATTGATATGCTAATGGCTAGGGGCCTTTGCTTGGACTAACCGTGAGTAAACACTTACTGCATTATTAAGCATTAATAAACTATTAAATTACATATCAACTGCTTAATATTAATGTTAATATTAAGTCCTTTGTCCTAACCTTAAGGACACTTAATAGTTAACAATGTCTGGAACGTTAATAAAGAGATCCTTTGTTTATTAATGCTTAATAATGCACTAAGTTACGTTAATATACTGCTATCTTAAAATAGCTTAATTCTTCAACTCATTTGGGGGAAAATCTTAGGAAATAGTAATGAACCAGTTGATGTATGAGGAATTCTACATGTAGCTGTTGCTGAAGGTATTTATTCTTGTAAATAACAATCAAAATGATTATAAATAACTACAATGAGAAATTTATGGCAGCAAAAATGTTTTTTTATATTTAGGTATGTTGTAGAGATCTGAGCTGCTTTGAAACAACAACACTCCACTTTGGTCTTGGCTGTACTCAGACTAGCAGTTAGCGTGTCAGTCCTGTGGGTTATGAACTCTATTTCTTTAATCAGAAACCATCCAGGAGGCTATCTACAACAAGAAAAAACATAATTATTCATAACTTTAACACAGAAACATCAAAATGGACAAAAACCCTTTTGTTTACAAACTTTCCACTGAAGCTCATATCTGAATGATCCTTTAAAGTTCTCACAATGCACTCCTGCTCTCTATAGTTTCCCATATTTTGTATTTGTTATGTTTGGTTTGATTAATTGTGATCTAGGTGCTTTTTATTTCCAGTTTTATGATTTTTGCTCTTTCATAGCAACATTTGAAGCCCTGTTTTCTTCTTATTAATCACGTGTCTCCTTGATTGACACGTGAATCCTCTTGGTTTTTTTTTGTGTGTTCACACCCATGGTGCTGATTTATGCTGATGACGTCTAAGAGTTGAAGCACATTCATCCTGTCCACAATAAATAAGATTATTGTGTTGAGCGCTGGTTCTTTGCTTGATTTCTTTGTATGACTGTGCACCAAACCTTCACTGCATACTCGCTGTTTGTCTGCGTCGTCATTCTTCCTGTTTTGAACGGTATTGACGATCACATCCCACACGAAGAGATGCAAAACATTCTGGTGTTGACAATAAACATCAGCTGAGCCAACTCTAGTCGTGTGCAAAGTTCATGCTTGCTCTGGAGTTTAATGAGGAGTTAAAGATTATTGCAGCCCTGAGTTTTGTTCGTTTATGCTGACGCTGAACGTACAGAATTGATCAGTTCAGATGCAGCATTGATCACGGTATGTATGGAGGTCATTTAATATCAAAATGCATGCTGTAGAATAATTATATTAGCTCCCCAGCCTACACACACACACACACACACACACGCATATTCCTATAGTATAAGTGGAGTAACATGGAACCACTAACATGATTGTTATTTTGGAAGCACCAAGCGGCTTTTAAGGTTAATACAATGCTGCCTGTGGGGGCAGCAGATGGCTACACGTCACATGCAACAGGCAGCAAGTTTGTTTGTCCTCGTAAATCAGACCAAGACAATTTAACATCTCTGAAAGCCCGAATCTATGATTGGAGAGGTTCCAGCGTCCTTCTGGGCGGACCAGAGTGTGCTTAAAGAGGCTGTCTGGATGGCACCATCTAGTGGCTGACAAGCGTATCACACCAAGAGTTGTTCGATTCGGTTATTTAAGATGGCGACTGCACGTTTCTTGTTTATGAATGTGCTTCTGTAGGCAAACAGAGCTAAAACACGTTGTTTTACATTATTATTCTCATGTCATGTTGTGTTTTCATATATTTATATTTTAAAGACTTGTCCGTGAAAAGTTCATCAATGCTGCATCAGCCGAGGTGCTTCCTTAAATTTGAAGCACGTAAGCGGTAGTCTAACTGTCACGCTCCTCACCTGAGCTCCACAGCGTGAGCAGTGAGGAGGGATGTAGCGTGTGATTAGACCCAATCGCAGGGAGTGCTAGCGTTGGGTGACGTCTAACACACAGTTTATTATAGGAGCACCGACACGAACCTCGAAGTGAAACGAGGACGTGGCGGTGTTCCAGAAAGGAAAAAACGGGCTTACTGTTTGGATGCAGATGGATGAGGTGAGCGTAGGAGCTCTGGATCGTCTGGCGTGAATGTGGAGCCATGACGACTGGAACGGTTGAAAGCTGTAGCCGGCTGGCGTGGATCTGAGCCAAGGGGCTAGGAAGCTAAAGCGTGAGGTGAGCGCCGGAAGCTCTGGGCGCACGGCGTGACCTGCGGAGCCGATGCGCTGGAGAAATAAAAGTTAAGGTAGAACTGAAAAACGCTACTAAGCGAGGCGCCGTTAGATTCGAGACGAAACGGGAACGCCAAGGCTACCGACAGAGAAACGATGAGCCAGCGCTAGAGTTGCCGAGAAGACTTCCTGAAATAGAGTGGACGTGATGACGTGGAGAGGTGCGTGACGGTGTGGGGAATGCTGGGAAGTGGAGTCCTAAGTATGGTGCGGTGTCAGAAGGATGGCTGGAAGGCAGGAATCATGACACTAACGCTATTGGTTAGTTCTGACTGGTGCCTAGTTCATATTGCACGGAGCTCTACGGGGCATGGGGCGGGCTTAGCAAAAAAAAAAGACGTATTGCTTACATTATATCACACTACATGATAAGACAATCACTTTTACGGATTTCTGAAAAATCATACATAATTCCTGAAAGGGGAAAACTCCAGACAGCCACTTTAACCCACCACACACGGCAAAAATATCTGATAAGATTATCTTTAGAGAAGTTACAATAAAAAACTGATGTGTGAGGCTGAAAACCTGGAGAGCAGAGGAAAACCAGCAGATGACTGAAGCAAACAACACAAAGAAAGACAGACATGGCTGAAAAAACAACAAATAGAACTAAGCTCAAACAAAAAGCCCAACAAACTAGTTTTTGCGTGTGTGTTTTAGAGCATGATGAAACGCCGTTGTGTCTCAGTGAACAAATTCTCTTTAACTGCAGAGCGTCACACGGTTAATACCATCCAGGTACTCTGGCATGAAGAATGCTTTAAGCATCCCATTACCATGATTTCTCTGGATGGACTCTCTCTGCTCAACTAAAAAGGCTCACAAGGGTGATAATGACACTCCAGCTCACTCCTGGGGATAATCACACACACAACACAAACCGTAGTATCCGTTCACGCTGGGCTCATTTGCATCCTCATCAGTATGCATGAAATTTCTCGCTGAACTTTAATACCCTAACTGCTGCATAATATACTATAATGAGCATAAAAGTGAGGATGACAATTAAAACTCGCATTAATCACTAAATGCTGAGGGGTGGGCATGAGAGGGAGGAGACTGGGATAAAGATCGCCCCAGAGAGGACGGGGAGAGGATGAAAGAAAACGAGGAGAAAAATTAAGGAAGAATGAAGCCGGTGGATGGTGAGAACATAAAAAAGAGACGGATGAATAAAAGAAAAAAGAGAGGTGAATAATAGAAGCATCTCCACAGGAACAGCTGATTAATGAGAAACAGACAGATGAAGGCCTGCTCTCATTTCTTTGTTTTGTTTTTATTCCTCCATCGATTACCAGTCTGCCTCCCTTTGTTCCTCTTTAAAGCCTGACAGAAAATATTGCTCACAAAGAGGATTACATTTCTAGCTAATGAACCCCCCCCCACCCCCGGTTTCCTTTCCATCGCTGACATAAATGATTTGGAGGTGATGAATATTCAGCTGAGATCAACAAATATGAACTCATCTTTCTTTTTACACCTCTGACGTCTCCTCCCCTCAAAGCTCAGGTGTAAATTTATTCTTTCTCTCCCTTCAGCCGTGTTACATGTGTTTGATGCGGCTCGCTGCCTATAAATAAGCAGAGCCTGCAGAGACTTACTGCTCTTATTTATTTATTTATTCATTTTGGGGGGTTTATGCGAATTCCATACAAGTCTTCATTCATCTGATTGGCTGTTGTCTGTGTCCCAAAATAAAAGTCAGTGTTACTGTCATAAAATAAAATAAAATAAAACTCAACTAAATAAATAATATAAAATAAAATAAAAAACAAAATAAAATAAAATAGAATTTTAATGATCTCACAAACTAGTGGAAAAAACAAAATGATATATTTTTATATATATATTTGATATGTTTTTTTGTATCCATATTCATTTAAATTTTTTTATTTCCCCCTCGCCCCAAAAGAGGAAAATATTAACTTTTATTCAAAAATTCAGCAATGGATCAAATTGTATTTCAATATTTTTTAAAAGAATATTTTTCAGTTGATTTCTGAAAAATAAATAGATTTAAAATAGAACCTTCTTTAGGATTTTGCCAAAACAAAGGTATATTACTTCAAATGAACATTATTTATAATTTGACTTCATCTAAAAACTAAGAAAGTTTATAGAACCTGGAAAATGTGCTATAATAAAGCTGTCTTGCCTAGAAAATACACACAAATAAGAAGAAACAGTTTATATCTTTAATTAGGATCGTTATGGATAATAAAAAACAGTCATAAACTTTTGTGCTAACAGCATATTGGTCTTGGTCTTGCAGTGATGAGAACATATTTTTGTAGAAAATATTTAATATATTTTTTAAATACAACAAATAATACATGAAAAACACATTTCCTTGTACACTACTTCCCCAAATTCAAACCCAGTTTCCAAAACCCAAACATGACCTTTAAAGGTCGAATATGGAACACGGACATCTAGTGTTTAGAGGCGGTATTGCAACAACAGAACACATTTTCCAGGTGTTGGTTCACTGCTGACACGTGAAGTGACCAGCCAGCACCATGTCCAGTGATGAATCATACAGGGTAAGGACTAATTTCTACTAATAAGTTTATTTTACAACAGTATTTACCGTTAGAACATCTTCTGGGCTCAGAATCAGCTGCTTGAGTTCAAGTTCGCCATTTTACACAGTCCCAGCCTCGCCTTGCCGAGCGGACGTTTTACCACAACGGTGCCCTCTAGTGGCTGGTGGATGTAAACATAAACCCAGTGTCGTGCCCGTCAAAATAAAATTTTTATTTATTTTTATTAATATAGCTTTTAAAGGAAAAACTACATTCATTCTGCACACCTCTAAACGCCCCATGGAGGTATTATTTTATATTTTTTTAAATATAGCATTTTATTAAATTGTTCCATATTCCACATAGTTTCATCCACATGAAACCATCCACTACCATAATAAGCTGCTATTTTTCACACTAAATTAATATAGATTAATATGAGAATTCAATTTCCCTCACACACATTTTCACTATGGAAGACATGACTCTGACTTACACAGTGACTGTCTAGACAGATTAATGTCCTCACAACACACACACACACACACACACACACACACACACGCACGCACACACGCCACACACACACACACACACACACACACACACAGACGATGTTCTAATCTACATTTTTGTTGCAGAGTTGACATATTTCTTCCAGTATTTGACCCTCTTTTGTCCTTCTGGCTGTTCAGAAAGGCGTGTGTGTGTGTGTGTGTGTGTGTGTGTGTGTGTGTGTGTGTGTGTGTGTGTGTGTGTGTGTGCGTGTGAGTGTGTGTGTGTGCGTGTGTGTGTGTGTGCGTGTGTGTGTGTGTGTGTGTGTGCTATAAGGAGGTGTAATAAAAACCCCATCTGCATTTCCATAAATCAGACAGGCAGGTTTGTTGTCACCCGGCTGAGGGGCCTGAGAGCAAGGCCCCGGGGTCTGCAGGGATTAGAAGATGAACGTGTGTGTGTCGACTCATAGTGTGACACATTTCCAGTAACAACACCCACAGCTCATCATCACTGCAGTGTACTTAATGTTTAAAACATAAAGTCTGCATGTTTTTTTCTTTTCTCTGTTTTCTCTTTCTTCGTGAACCAAACTGTTCCTGTGTCTCTGGCAGACTGGGATGCTCCTGTCTTCCTTTATAGTGATTTATTTATGTTTTTTTATTTGGGCTCATTTGTGTCTATGGTTCTATTCTGTAATAATTTGTGTTCATGCTCTTGTTTCATGTTCTGTTGTTTTGTTCACAAGAAAATTCATGTTTAGGAATTTTTTTAATGACGTTTTCTCCAAATAACCAATTATTTATGTCATTATCTCAAACAGTAACTGCATTATTATCCCAGACTTTTAGTCATGCTCTGATCAGGAATTTTTTTTTCTCCCAATACTGACTCAATTGATTTAAACTGAAGCGTCCACTTTTACAGAGTTTCAGTCCAGTACTTGCATTATCTGGCTTTTTTCAGCAAAGACTACTGTTACTGCTCATAAGGATCAAGTATAAAAGTAAAACTCAATAGTTGTAAATTTCTGTTGAGGATCACAGAGCAGGGAGACGGTTTATCCACATAGATCACATGTTTGCCTTACTGCTCTTTATTTAATTTTTTGTGGTTCTTCATTATAAACGGAGCAAATAGAGATTGTTTTTACCTTTGCTGACATGTTTCGGCGTCTTCGTCAGAGCAGGGAAAGTGTTGGCAGAGAAGGCCGACTACACTGTGGTGAGCTGTGTTAACCCACGCTCTACCGTACTGTTGGAAAAATGGCTGGTCTCCCAGCCTGTACTGGAAAACCTCAGCAAATAGTTCTGAACTTGGTGGTGCATCTGGTCTTCAACCAGCCTAAAAGAGCGCACCTTTGTTCATTGACCTCCATTGACTACATTTAGCCACCTGCTTCAATTCAAGTCACTGATGTTAGCCCTGCAAAGTCCTGACTGGAATGACTCCCATCTACTTGAATTCTCTTACAAAGGCTTTGGTCACAACTCGATCATCAAAGGTTTGTCGGCTAGCAGTGCTGACACCACGCTGAAGACAATCCGAACCTTTTTTCCTGTCGTTCCACGATGGTGGAATGACCTACCAAAACTCTACCAGAACAGCAGCATCCCTGACTGTCTTCAAGGAACTCTTGAAGGTCCAACTCTTCAGAGATCATCTCCTACCCTAGCTCTTTCCCTTCTCCTTTACGCTTTCACTCTGTACTGTTACCTCTGACTGGTGTTCTACTTTCTGATTACTTACTTTATTTCTAAACTAGCAGTAGCTCAGGAGGAGGTAGAGTGGGTTGCCTCGTGAACGGAGGAGAGTGGGATCAGTCCCAGTTCCTGCCACGGGTACTCTGCTGTTGTGTCCTTGGGCAAGACACTTCACCCAACTCGCCTGGTTTGGTGGTGGTCAGAGGGGCCGATGGCTCAAATGGCAACCTCGCCTCTTTCAGACCACCCCTGGCCGACTGTGGCTACATAGGTGCGTTTCCTTTATCGGAACTTCCGGGTAAATCTGTGAGCGTGAAATTCACCGGGAGGTCCAAAGCCCCAGTCCTCTTAAGGTGTCCTGCCTCCATATATATTTGGACCTGTAAGGAATTTGATGAAACGTCAGCACATTGAAACCGCTGTGCAGTGAGTTATGTCGTCGATCAGCGCAAAACGCATGAAAAGCAGTAAACAAAGATCGACACAATGGAGGAAGCAGCAATGAAGAAAGCAACAATAGTCGTTTATGTTTGCTATGTTGTTATATGCAGCGATGGCTTCCTTCGCTTGTCTCTCTAACAACTCGTGTTTTCCTAAATAACGGTTCCCGCCATATATATGCATTTCCTATTTCCTCCTGAGTTGACATCATTTCCAACTGAGTTACAACCAATAGGCAGCGTTCCCGCCCAGCGTCTTCACCGGGCCTTTTATCGGGCCGTTCCGAGTACCTACCCCTGATCAGGTACTCAGAAGGTTCCGGAAAATGGCCGTTCGGCCGCCCCGCTCAAGTGGAGACAAGCGCATGTCGGGAACTTCCGGTAAATTTACCCTGAAGTTCCAATAAAGGAAACGCACCTATAGTAGCTTATTATCACCAGCAGTGTGGGTGAATAATGGAAAGCACTTTGGGTGCCTTAAAAAGCGCTATAAATCAAATCTATTATTAGCTTCCTGCTGGGCAGCTGTTTTGTTATATTTGGTTAGGGTTACCCTAGGGTTAGGGTAACCCTAACCCTAGGGTAACTCTAACCCTAGGGTAACCCTAACCCTAGATAAAAACATCTGCAAAATACTTCAACATATCGTAAACTTTACTCATTTAAATGAGCAACTGTTTAAAAAATCATGGGAATCACGTTTAGAATCTGTAATTTGAAATCCTATACACACAAATGTAGGCTTTTTTGGTTGAACAATACTAACTTGAGTAAATTCAGCTTCGTATCTCAAAATGACTTTTAGTAAAAACTTATGAATAATCACGTGGACATATCTTTCATTCCCCTCGCTTTTATCTCATCTATTATTTAAATAGCAGAAGAAATAGGGACAGAGGAGGAGACAAAGGGAGGAAAAGAAGACTGACCCAGAACCTCTGGGCATGTCACGCAGCAAATTAAATTAATTTGAGACTCAGAAACGTCTCCAAGCCCATCATTTAACTCACATCATCAGTGATGTTCTTTTCAATCACTCAAAAAAAAATTTAAACAGTTTTAATCCAAAAGCCTCTTCATCAAAAAGTTGTTTAACTCAGCGTGAGGAGACTGCTCCCCAAAAGACCTCCATCCTCTCTCTGAGGGCCCATACCAAAGATAGCAAGGGCACGGTACGAGCGAGCGTCCCATCTGATGGGATCCGATACGCGCCGACAGGCCTGAGGAGACGATGACTTTCTGTTTGTTCTGCTTTTAAATAATACAGCACAATAACAGCCAGCAAACAAAAGCATCAGTGTTGTTGTGGAGCGAATAAGATCCACAGAGGAATGCTTAAATTACCGGAGAGAATGTTTTGTTGGTTGTTAAACATTGATGGGAAGGGAAGAGTGAGACCAGAGGAGGGATTAGCTCCCACGCGGTCACCTTTTTTAATACTTGCAAGCATAAGACGTATTTTTATTTTACATTTAACGTCGTGGCTTCAGGGTGTGAAAAAACAGATGACTGCTACGGAATAGTACTCCCCATCCCTAAATGTGAAGCCTCAGCTCTGAGATTTAGCCCTAAATAATTGACAATGCTGTATTATATTGCCGTAGAAATTATTCTTCCTTGAAATGCTCATTTCACCCTGCATATGTTTTTTAACATTTATGCATCTGAAAAATAATTGAAACGCCTGTGTGCTGCTGAATATTTAATTCGCCTTCGCCACTTTTTACTAAATTTTCACAGGCTGAACGATGGCTTTTGCACCCCACCCCAAAAAAAGAAAGATATGAATTTTTCAGGCTTTTTAAATAATTAAGCCCAAAGTGTTTGGGGGTGGGGTGGGGGGGCGAAGCCCTGTTAAACTAATCTGAGATGGGAGGAAAGGTCCGAGAGGGACATTAGAAATTTATTATTTTATCAGCAGCTATTTATTATTAACATAGAAAGATCCCATTAGCATTCATAGACAAAGGGGCTCCTGGGAGGATGCCCTGTGGATTTCAAGGTGATGCATTAAAACAGAAAAGTTAAGGAAGGGCAAAGTATCCGCTGCAGCCACTGATCTGCATATTCACCAACGTCTTTCACTCAGTGAAGCCGGCAGGGTGTCTCGAGGTGGATTTTCTGAGTTACAGGACGCCTTCTTTCCATGTTTCAAGGTTTTACGTATCGGTGCCGTGTTTTAAAAATGTTCCATCACTGGAAACTATACTGTAGAGTGTGTGCAGATGCAGAAGCAGAGACTGGCTATTTAAATTATGATAAAGAATTTTGACCATCTGGAATTTTAACAGTTTGCTGGTCTGGAGCATACAGGCGCGTGTTAACACGACGCCAAGAAGATAAGAAAAGTTGTAAAACAGTGATGCGGGCCTTGTACCGGTCTGTCGTGGTGAAGAGAGCTGAGCCGGAAGGCAAAGCTCTCGATTTACCGGTCGATCTACGTTCCTACCCTCACCTATGGTCACGAGCTTTGGGTAGTGACTGAAAGAATGAGATCACGGATACAAGCGGCCGAAATGAGTTTTCTCCAAAGGGTATCTGGGCTCTCCCTTAGAGATAGGGTGAGAAGCTCGGTCACCCGGGAGGGGCTTGGAGTAGATCTGCTGGTCCTCCACATCGAGAGGAGCCAGTTGAGGTGGCTCGGGCATCTGATTAGGATGCCTCCTGGACGCCTCCCTGGTGAGGTTTCCCGGGCACGTCCAACCAGGAGGAGACCTAAAGGAAGACCCAGGACACGCTGGAGGGACTATCTCTCAGCTGGCCAGGGAACACCTTGGGATTCCCCCGGAGGAGCTGGCCCAAGTGGCTGGGCAGAGGGAAGTCTGGGCCTCTCTGCTTAGGCTGCTGCAGATGGAAATGGATGGATGGAAATTGTAAAATATTTTCCAAACAAATAATAATTTTATAATTTTGTTTGGTGTTGAATACAGACATGAGAAATATCAAGACAATTCCCAATCTTCTTGGAAATATGCATCCTGGTAAGACTTTCCAAAGTCAGACTGTGCAACACTGAAAATGTGAGTGAATGCAATCACCACAAACCTTTCTGCCCAGTTTGTGTGAACACCAGAACATAATTAAATGAACTCCCTTTGCAATAAAAACAAAATTTTATACTTCCATAAAAACATTCCAGTTCCTTTTGTGAACAAGGTGTTTATGAAAATCCATCAACACCAGGACTGTCCTCTAAAGATGATCCAGTTTTAGGATCGAAGCAATACAGAGCAGGGCTTACTCAAATGTGAGTTTGTCTGCAGCTCAGGCCTGGTTCACATGGCAGGATTTAAAAGTTGTCAGATCATTAAACATAAAAGACCTCACACGTGAAGATAAAAAAAATTATGAATATAACAGTTTTGGTCCAACACAACCCATATGAGCTGAGTTCACACATGAACAGGCACTATGCATGTGAAGGTTATTTAGCTTAGCCTCAGAACACAGATATGAATAAAGAATGGTACCTAAACATCCTCCAAGAGGAACGCCTCCCATTGACTCTTGCATAAACTTAATAAAATTGTCAGTATTTGAAACCTATGAATACCTGAAATATATGAACTGTTTACCAGCATATTTTTATAAGAGGTCATCTGTCCAACAGCAAATCTAAAATTCACTCTATTGGGTATAAAGATTAGCAAAACGTTTTAACTGTTTGGTTACTGTATTAGACTGTGATGAGTCCACTGTTATTTACTGAAAAGATAAGTGAATAACACATTTGCCAAACAGAATTTTACTTTTGACTTTCATTTAAAATCTGTAACGTCTTTCAGTAAATGTGTGTGTCTGACTCTGTAACAAGGTCCTGTGATCTCTGCAGTTTCATAATTCAGCCCAACTCAGTCAACTGTCCACAGGTACGAGGAGATCTCTGAGCTTTGTCATAATCTAAAAGACTGCTGAAAGTCAAGCATGATCAAGAAGACAACGTACGAGATAAAAAAAGATCCAATTTTATTTGTTTTGATGTGAAAAAGGACCAAAAATGATAAGTAGAGGAGTCTCCTCTAAATCTAATAAGAAACCAGCTGAGAAAGAGACCCAAACTCACTTCCAGCTCAGCCAGCAGCAGCCTTCACACACAGCAGGCACACGGCGGGCCTTTATAAAAAGATCCTCAAGTCAATCATGTTCTGCAAATTTCATGAGCCGGCCGTCCTCCTCCTGAATTTCTAAACAGGCTGTCAAAGTAACAGAGGGAGTTTAAGCATGGAATCAGAAAACCAGCTCTTTCAGACTGAAACCCTTTCACATTCAAAGCCCTTTTTTTTCCCTCCTTCTCCACTCTCTCACCACTGCCGTTGTACTGTAACAGCGCCGTGTGTCCAGACCCAAAATCTCATTACACTCTATTTTGGGGGAAAATGTAGCACCGCAGGATTGCCTCTTATCATGTGGTGCTTGAGGGGAATTGAAAAGGGAGAAAAAAGAATACAGAGCTGACAGTGATTCTAACAGCTACGTGGAGCTAGCAGGACTCCTCTGAGCTGAGGAGAAATAAGAAAAACAGAAGCAAGAAGGAAAGGTAAAACTAACCATCGTCAGAGAACAGGTGCCAAACCTAAGACTAGGACCTGAGATAAAAAGATACATATGGCCCACACTCTTTGTCAAAAGCCAAGTGAAAAAGTACCATCTAAAAATTTGTAAGGAGGTGTGAACACAACACTAATTAATGTGCTCACGGGACGCTAGGCTACAAGATAAAGACCATAAACGTTAAGGAGCCATATTCCCCGTGGAGGAGGAGGCTAGAAACTAAGATCAAGGCAACACAGAGAGAAATTAGCCAGCTGTCAAAAAGAAAAGTCTTTCATGGAAATACCACAAATTGTCTGTAGACAGCTCTGGCTACCCAACCAGAAGGAGCAGACGCCAGGAGAGTAAACAGTGTTCTTCACAGTAAAGTGTTCCATCAGTGGCAAGGCAATAACCTGACAATAGATCCTGGGAGGACTGAGCATGAAAAGTGATAAGGAGTAGGGAAGAGGGGTATTCATAGGTAGTTTCTGCTTGTTTAGCAACAATAGACAGCTAGACCCTCCCATATTCCAGTCAGAATTGACAAAGCTTCTCAGATGAGAAGCAAAATGTCTTCAAGAAACCAAAGAAGTCCAGTTGCCTTCATTTGAACCCCTTTGGATTAGACTGAAATTGACATTTCTTCAAGAACTTAACAGGAATGTGGGCGATAACTCTGGAGGGCAATTCAAACCGAAGGGGCTGAAGGCTTTGCATGATTCTGGAGTGCATCAGTAAGAAATCCCCAGTGATGAACCGCCAAGTGAATGTTTCAGGTAGGAAAATCCACTCATTGAAGAGGAGGAGCAAGAGGAACCATGATGGAGGGATGAGACTGATATCCAGAATGGAGAAGGCTGAACAAAAGGACGGCACAGAGGCACTGACCATGGCAGGGTCCACCACACCAGACAGAACCCAGCATGCAGCTGGTACAAAAATACCCCTGAGACAGTCCAGCACATAACAGCAGGATGTAGGCAGGCAAAGCGTGCATGGACCACCATAACCAAGTGACTGGAATGGTGTACAGCAGGTCTATTCAATTACTTTCTCTACTGGGCCAGATTTCTAAATCGTGGATCAGCTTAGGGCCGGATACCCAAATCTTTATTATGTATTTTACTGACAACATTTAAATATTACATTGATATTATTACCTCCACCACTACTACAAATACAACTAAAAATAGCAGCAATGCACAACGTCTTTTTATTGTTTTAATGATCTGCATCAATTCAACTGTTGCAGAGCTGGTAATACAAACACTTTTATGGTTTTTAACCTGCATTAACTCGATCGCAGCTAATAAATGAAAATAAACAATAATAGCATAGCAGCTATGCAAAATAAACACAAATTTGCCCATCCAATTTGGATTAAATCGCCTATTTTCCCCGTCAATTTTGCATTTCTGACCAGTCAGTGACATCTTCTCTCAGGTGAATCATTCAGGCAGGGCTGGGTCACTGCTAACATAGACATCAATACGTAGACGCCACACTATGGCAGCTCCAGTAGGCAGTGCCAGTCCACGGGGTGTCTACATATATATGTCTGTGATTGCTAAGATGGTGTTGCGTTCAAGTGCAATATCAGTGTGGTAATTTTGAAACTTGCATGCAAAAACTGTTTTTCAACTGGGTTCTTTCTGTTGGTAGTTGGGGGATAGGGTCAGGTGGCCCAGCTGGTGAGGGCCCGCGGGCCACATCCGGCCCCCAGGCCGCCATTTGAATAGGCCTGGTGTACAGGAACATCTGTGTCAAGCATGGAAGTATGGGCTGTAGGTTCCACACACACACACGTCCAAATCCACAATGAAAACCCTGTAATGGTGAATGAACTGGGCCTTGTTGTGGTCGACAAACTGCAAAACGAGTGGAAAATGATAAATGATCTGCACTTGTATAGCGCATTTCTGAGAACTCCAAAGTGCTTTACACTACAGCCAATCTTACATTCACACACTGATGGTGGTGATGAGCTATACTGAAGCCACAGCTGCCCTGAGGCATCCATCCATCCATCCATCCAACCAACCTCCAGAGGTGAGGCTGGGTAGGGACCACCGGTCACTCCGACCACCACCTGCAGGAAAGGACAACAAAGAGTCTTGCCCAAGGACACGACTGACACGGATGGGGCTGGGGTTCAAACCAGTAACCCAACTGATAAAGGAAGCTTTGTCAGTGGTCATTGGTGCACTCATGACCCCAAACTAGGAAAATGGCTCCAGTAGATCTCAACCTCTCTGACCAGAAGGGTGCAGTCATGGAGCAACTAAGATTCTGAGTAGAGCTCATAGGGCCAATAATTATTGTCATTAAGCAGAAAACAAACTCACGTTACTTTTGCAGGATGTATTTAAAAGCCAAACTCCGAAGATGTATTGTGTGACCACAAAAACCTTTAATCTGCAAGGTTTGGATCATTTTGAATCTGGACTAAATGAACCAATCATCAGTTTAAAAATACTGTTTGATGTTGAAACACCAAGGAAAGATAAAGCAGTTTGGTAAATAGAAGAAAAAATTTGGTTTGTTGACAAAATGTCACCAAGACGACACAAGGTCCTTCATTCATGAAAAGATAGAGCAAATGAAACAAAAGCAGGAGATTTGATAAAACTCATTAGCAATTATAATCCCGGGCACTTTAAGGAAACATTAAAGCTCCACTCTGCATGTTCTCAGGATCACGTTCATTTTCTATTTCATTTCTATCAATGCTCAGACTCCCTCTGTTCGCCCTGCACCCGCCGAAGAGGATGCTGGGTATTATCAGTGGTTTTGTGCCTGAAGTGGTGGAGCTCCTCTGTGACCAAATACTCATCTCCCTTCTAAACCCAAAAGAACCCATTAATATTTCAAATTAATGCAAATAACCTTAAATGATGAATAATTGCCCCCTGTATCAAAATTCAATTACTGTTAAACACTGTTGAATTGCTGATTGAAAAAATATGAATAATTTCTTTGACAGAGTGAGACTCAGAGAAATGTCGTTATCTTAATGAGAAGGTGAAAAAATATGGGATCAAGAGGGAATTTCACAATAAAAGCATGATGTCAGAGCGATATGAGCTATATTTTATATAAACTAAAATGGTAAATGTAATGATTTAACCTCCCAAGACATACGGCTCATTGCACTGTTACATTTTATTCTGTCATTATTATTATTATTATTATTATTATTATTATTATTATTATTATTATTATTATTATTATCATTATTATTATTATTATTATTATTATTATTATTATTATTATTCTGAGAAACTTAGTTGTAGTTTTTTTATTTTCTTTCTACTTCTTTAATTTGAGAATAATTTTTAAATTATTAAAAATGATCAAAATAATGTTTCTATGAATGAATTATTTCTTCGTGTTTGAGGTCCCACCATTTCAAAATAACTAAAGGAAGTTTAAAATGTACAGAAGACAAAAGCTTGAGTGTTAGAAGGTGAAAATCAGTAAAAATGTGTGTTTACATCTTATTTAGAAGACGGCAAGTATAAAAAGCCAAAAACAAATATGTTCATGCAGCCATGATGCTCGTGTGATTGGACATATCAGCTGCCCAGTGTTCGGTTTAGAGGTGTTTTATGAGCTGATTGTGGAAATCACTTCCTCCTGGGGACATTACTCAGACAAGCTCTGAGGCCAAAGGTTGAGTTTGATTCTCACACATGGCAGCAGCGCCATCTACAGGTGAAGCTTTTGCTGAACAACTTCACAGGTGTTAGTCTTCAGGTGAGGCTGTCTCTCACATAGAAGCAGTATGAAGTAGAAAGGAAAACTATAAAAAATGGAATCATAATATTAAAAAGCATTTAGGTTATGTTTGCATGCTGAAGTTGTACCCTGATGTTAAATTGATTCTCATGGCTCTGCTATTGGCATCAGATGTAGAAGGGTGAGTCCACAGCTGTGAATTTTGTCTGGGGAGGATGAAAGTTAAAGGAGGTGATCTGAAGATCACAAGTAGGGTAGAAAACAAATTTACTGAAAACTTTGGTCTTCATCAGAACCTGAAGAGAAACACTTTACAACTGAAGTTAGGTTTCTTTCACTTGATCTGTAATTCTTTTTCAGCAGCTGATGGATGGATGGATGAATAGATGGGCGGGTAGATGGATGTTGGATGGATGGATGAATAGATGGGCGGGTAGATGGATGGATGAATAGATGGGCGGGTAGATGGATGGATGAATAGATGGATGAATAGATGGATGAATATATGGGTGTGTAGCTAGATGTTGGATGGATGGATGAATAGATGGATGAATAGATGGATGAATAGATGGGTGTGTAGCTAGATGTTGGATGGATGGATGAATAGATGGGCGGGTAGATGGATGGATGAATAGATGGATGAATAGATGGATGAATAGATGGGTGTGTAGCTAGATGTTGGATGGATGGATGAATAGATGGGCGGGTAGATAGATGTTGGATGGATGGATGAATAGATGGGCGGGTAGATGGATGGATGAATAGATGGATGAATAGATGGGTGTGTAGCTAGATGTTGGATGGATGGATGAATAGATGGGCGGGTAGATGGATGGATGAATAGATGGGCGGGTAGCTAGATGTTGGATGGATGAATAGATGGGTGGGTAGATGGATGGATGAATAGATGGGCGGGTAGATGGATGGATGAATAGATGGGTGTGTAGATAGATGTTGGATGGATGGATGAATAGATGGGCGGGTAGATGGATGGATGAATAGATGGGCGGGTAGATGGATGTTGTGTGAATGGATAAATGGCTGAATGAATAATTAAATTATTGCTAGGTTTTAATATTTCCTCCCTTCATGTGACTTTAAACTCACTCATCTTCTACCGTAGAAATGCAGGTAGCTGGCGTCTAACTCCAGCAGCCATTGGGTGAGACAGGAGACACCATGCACAGGGCTACAGTCCATCATTGAGACAACCAACCAGTCGTACACACTTAGAGTCTCCAATCAACCTGAAACTCATGTTTATGGTCTGTGGGAGGAAACCAGAGTACCTGCAGGAAACGCACACATGCATGAAGAGAACTCCATGTAGAAAGAATGCAGCTGGGATTTGAACCTGCAAACTTCTCACTGCACAGCACCAGCGCTACTTACTACACCACCATTTACACTCGTGCCTTTAAAGCTGCAATAGCAAATTTAGAAAACAAATTGGCTCAAAATACGTTAGACCCTTTAATCTCCACCTGCATGAGCAGATGCACGTCCACCACCAAAGGTTAAAGACATTTCATATTCGCACAACTATCAAGTCTTTATTTTTGTTATTTGAATCATCGTAAAAACCAGAGGATTATTTGTCATCTTCAGAAAGTTTTACAATCGCTGTCAGAATTATTTCTACATTATTAACAAATTACTAAATTTAATTCCAAAAGAATCCTTGTATCAAAATATAGTTTAACCCTAACCCCACTGAAGCGTGACGTTTTTAATGATCCAACTACAAATACCATCCAGATCATTTAAAGCTACATCAATCATTAGATTTCTTTATTTATAATTAAATAACAAGTAATTATTACATATTTAACCTGAAAAGTACCTCAAATGATCATTTAAGGATAAAAACAGCTCATTTACTGCCCTATGAGTCCGGTCTAATACTACTTTAAAAATCAAAAACATAAAAAAAAAAAACTTGATTTGACAATGAAAGCGTCTGGTGATTCTTCAGAGGAACAGTAATTATAATTTGTACCACAATTATATTTTTACTAAAAAAGATCATTAAAAAATACCAAGATGACATTTTTCTGGAGCCTTTGTGGCTGAGCTCAGGTTGCTGGTTGATTCGTGAGCGATGACATCGAGGTTAAAACACGAGTTTCTTTGGTTGTTCCCACGGAAACTCCTTCCTTCCAAAGTGACCGTAGCAAGCGGTGGCCTGATAAATTGGCCGTTTCAGGCCCAGCTCTCTGGAAAAACAGGAAACAAATGCCCCACTAGCAGGTTTTGGATTAGAAGGCACGACAATTATCTATAAAAGGGGACACATGCTGCCATGTGAGTCTCTTCTGCGTCTATAATCACTCCAGACGCTAATATAAACTGTTCATCAGTTTTCTGTCAGATTTGGTGTCAGGAATCATTTGCTTCTATGACTTGTTTGAAAATGTGCCTTATTGTGATGTCACAATAAGGCACATTTGCATTGAATGCCCCCACCTCACCCGTCAATGCTTAAGGGAGGCTTCTGCGCTGGACGTGGAGGAGCAGCGGCTCTACTCCAAGCCCCTCCCTGATATCCAAGCTCCTCACCTCATAGCAGCCAATCAAGGGAAGGGTGGGCGTGGCCAGAAACAACCCTGAAATGGCTCATTCTGAAAGGTACTGAAGCAGTCCAGAGTAAAGCTGCTGGAATGGTTTTATTTGGGACTGATTTAGTGCAAAGACCATCACGAACATGTTTCGTATTGACTATAGAATCATCACAACTTGTTTAAAAAGCTAAAATATGTCCCCTTTGACACAACTTCACATACTTGACAATGACTCCAGGCCTGAGGTCAAAGTTCTTCTGCACAATCTGCAGCAGCTCGTCTTCATCTCTGTTGGATGTGCCGTAGTGAAACACCGTGATGGAGAGTGGCTGGCTCACACCGATAGCGTAGGAGATCTGAAGGCACAAAGTGTTTCAGCTGATGAGAAAAGCCGGAGTTGTACGTGCAGGTGAGGGAACGAATGGAGCAATACATTAGGAGATTCTTCACCTGGACCAGGGCCCTCCTGCACAGTCCGGCTTTCACCAGAGACTTGGCAACCCATCGCGCCGCATAAGCTCCTGAGCGATCCACTTTGGAGTAGTCCTTCCCAGAGAAAGCCCCGCCCCCGTGCCCACCCCACCCTCCATAGGTGTCCACTATGATTTTACGCCCTGTGAGTCCAGCGTCGCCCTGTTGATACAGACAGACTCATATTTTATTCGGTGTGATTTCAGATTAGCCGGTCCTCATAAACAATGAAAACACTTTGAGCTCAAAATTAAATGAAACCATTTTTGACAAATTTCCTGAAATAAATAACTAAAAATAAAAAATTTAAAAACGTTAAGATTTTCCAAATGATAAAATCAGGTCTTTGTTGGAGGAAATAAAATATTTTTATCCTCGTATGAGACCGCAGAGAACCCCTTTTGGCTGGGTTGTCACAAACCTGAGGGCCTCCCATGAGAAACTTCCCACTCGGCAGCAGATGATAGATGGTTTTATCGTCCAGATACTTGGCAGGAATGACGACTTTCACCACCTTCTCCATTAGGTTGCGTCTGATCTCCTCCAGGGTGATGTCGGGGCCGTGCTGGACTGAGATGACCACGGTGTGGACACGCAGAGGCTCCATGGCTCCCGTGTTGTCCCTGTACTCCACCGTGACCTACAGGACAGAACCAACAGGACTAAATGTGGACGCTCTCACTCACAACTCCAGAACGAAAACACACAAAGATTTATGGCGCTCCGTTGTTCTCACCTGTGACTTAGAGTCTGGCAGTATCCAGGGACACTCTCCATTAAGAGACAGTTCCTTCATCCTGTAGTTGAGTTTGTGAGCCAGCAGGAGGGTTAGAGGCATGCACTCCTCAGTCTCGTCAGTGGCATACCCAAACATCAGGCCCTGGAGAGGATTAAAGAAATCAAATAAATCAAATATTTTCAAATAGTCTGGAGAACTTTTCATCTAAAAACCATGCTTGCATCATTGGCTTGAAACTTTTGCACACAAAAATAATCCAAAATGAATCATATGAAATTTTTACTGTTTCTTGGCTGGGCGCAGCCTCCGATGTGCACACATCCTAACCACACCTCTGCATTTTTCTGTATGGGTGGAGAGCTGTTTGAGAACAGCTCGTGCAACCCGCTGCAGAACATTATGATTCACAATCATGCAAAGCATGAATGCAAAGTCTAATAAATGTCACTGCATTTGCATCATTTTTACCACCTTTTGTTTTATACAACATCCCCCCATCCGTGTGGAGGGGAAAGAGCGGAGCCTGAAATGTGGTCTGCATGGATTCTGAATCTGAAGTGCTGTTTTTTGTGGTGTAGAACATGTTGCAGCAAGCATCCACACAGAGATAAAGTTATTTTGAGTTCTCTGGTGTGAATTTGATGCACCACCAACCCTCTACCAGAAACATGGTTGTATTTGGATAAAACGCCTCACCTGGTCCCCAGCACCGATGTCCTCCTGATCCCGACCCTCAAACACACAGTCTGAGATCTCCTCGCACTGGGGCTCCAGAGCCACCAGCACATTGCAGGTCTTGTAGTCGAAACCTACAAATAACAGGTTAAAATTAGGTTTTGATTCTTTCAGGTTTCCTGGGTTGATTCCACAGAAACTTACAAAGGGGACATTTTATACCTCTTTTAAACAAGTTATAATAGTTCTAAAATTTACCATAATAGTTCTATGGTCGATGCAAAACATGTTAAAGGTCAACAATTTTTTAATGATTATTTCTGATTCTAATGGGTCACTCTGAGTGTTTCATGCAGGCTGAACATGAAAATAGTCTCCTCCACCTATCTCCTGCATTAGCTTCTGATAGAAAACAGACGGTGAAACTCTAGGATTAGAAAATCCTGACAGATCTACGTCACACTGTCACTTAGCATTCATGGACTCACCCATCTTGACTCACGACGGGGAAGGCTGTTGTTGGTTTAGCGTCCAGGAAACAGCAGAGAACGTCTGGGCTAGTAGAAGCTAACCGTTAGCATTAGCAACTCCACCACACAGCAGAACTCCTCCAGGCTTGTGTTATTGGTGGAGATAAAACATCAACGTTGCAGAGCAAACAGAGTCAGTGGTAGAGTCGTGTTGCTGTTAGCCAATCAGAGGAGAGATGTCCACATATCAGGAAATAAGACTCTAAATCCAGCCTGAAGCTAATTCTTCTTCTTCTTAAATGCTACCATGTTCTGCCACTCTCTCCTCCAGCTGACTTCTCTGTCCTTAAACTGGTGTACCGAAGCTTTTTTCCCCTTGAGTACGACTTACAAGGCATTCATTTCTACTAAAGACTGCTGCAAATGTATTAAAAATATAAGTAAATGAAGTTAATGAAGTTCTTTGCACAAACTCTCTCTCACATAAAACAATCTCTCCAGCTCTATTCTTGACTTTTTCAGTACCTTCCAGAATGAGCCACTTTAGCGCTCTGTCACTTTAATGCTAAAGTTAAAAGTTAAAGTCCCAAGTCATCATCACACAATTACATCTCCGCATTTGACCCATCCCCATGGGGAGTGGTGAGCTGCAGCTGTGGCCGCGCTCAGGAACTATTTGGTGGTTTAACCCCCCAATCCAACCCCTTAGTGCTGAGTGTCAAGCAGGGAGGCATTGGGTCCCATTTTTTCAAAGTCTTTGGTATGACCCGACTGGGAATCAAACCCTGATCTCCCAGTCCCAGGGCGGACACTCATACCACTAGGCCACCGGAGCTAACAAGCTGTTGCTGACCACACCCACCAATCCCCTGATTGGCTGCTATGAGGTGAGGAGTTCAGAAATCTGGGAGCGAATCAGAGTAGAGCTGCTGCTTCTCCACGTTCAGAGCAGAAGCCTCCCTTACCCTGGCTTAGCCAGATGCATAAGTGATGCATAATGTCTGGAAACACAATATGTGACACATAGCTGCCCTTATAATCACTGGGTTTGTTTCCATTGGGTGCATCACGGAAACGTGTCAAGGCGCTCTGCTTCTATTCAGGTCTATTTTTTATGAGCTACGCTTCCAGAGCAGGTCAAGCTCAGCAGTTCAGATCAGGCCAGACAGGAAGTCAAACACTGAAGCAGTGTAAAGCATCTGGCAACTTTCAAAATAAAAGACACATACAGATTTCCTATGTTGCCATCTTTCTAATTGCTTGTTATCGCATGAACTGTCAAATTCATGAGTGATCTTGCAGGACCTGCATCTGAAATGCTCCCCATTGCTGAGGTCATGGGGAAAGTGAGTGTCACATTACGCACCACTTATGATTCCGGTGGAAAGCCTGGATAAGCACTGACTAGTGAGGAGTGGCTCTATGCTAATTCTCCTTATTGTGATGTCACAATAAGGGACCTTTCCAAACAGCTCATAAAAGCAAATGATTCCTGAAACCAAACACTGACACAAAACGGATGGACGGTTTTTATTCACGTTTGGAGTATTTATAGAGACAGCAGAGACCCAAAAGGATCCAAATATGTCCCCTTTAAAGATTTGATGAGACAGACTGAGTGTTTTTATACTTCACCTTTAGAAGAGTCATCATAGCCAATCTTCTTGATGGTATCTCGAACCACAGCCTGGAGGTCCACTATGGCTTTAGATGTCACCTCTCCAACCAGTAAAATCATGCCGGTCTTTGCCACACACTCTGTAACAAAACATAAAAACAGTTAAGATTTATTTCCTTTATCCACGTTTTTAAATTAAAGGCACCAAATGGTGCATGTGAGTGTGTATTTTATGGAAATGCAAAAATTTTTTAATTAATTAATTAATAAAAGCAAATCAGAAACTGACATAACTGCAGATAAACATGTTTTCAGTTAAGTCAGACTAGTGACAGAATTCACATTGACTTTGGAGAAGCAGCTATTTCTGCACGTGAGATAAGCAGAAAAATACATATTCTGATATTTACAAAAATAAAAATGGCTTCTGTGCTCAAATCCTAAAGAGCAATCTAAATACAAGATGAGATAATACTGTGCTAATCTGTGATCTAAAGGCCAAAGGCTGTTTAATTATTAATTGTCCAAGCACCTTTGAAACTTAATAAAACCGGTAGAATTACAGTTTTCAAATTACCGTCTTCTCTTTTCATTAGGTGTTTGTTGTGTTTGAAGATTAAAAATAGATTAGATAAGATAAATAATAAAAAAAAATTAATGTTATCAAAAACTGAGAAAGCTTACCACAGGCCACCTTAGAGTCCGGGTCTTGAATCAGGTAAGCATCAAGTACAGCATCACTGATCTGATCACACATTTTGTCTGAGAACACAAAGTCAATATGTGAATACAATCAGTTTGTTAAAGTAACATTCCGCAACTTTTACACCTTAAAATTATGCTTTTTTGTAAAGTTTTGGCGTCATACTATCATTATGTTCATTTTTGTACCAGTGATAGTGTTGGGGGGTCCCACGTCTGTTTACCGCACTATACAGTTTTTGAGCTCGGGTCGCTACCGGAAGTACTGACTGGGTGTTGCTTTACGGCAGCATATGGCAAGCCAAAGGGATAAAAAAGCACGCGTTCTAAACGTGAGTTATGTCTGCCAAAACGCGCGTCCTGAACGCACGTTTTGACGACAAAGGGGGGAAAAACTTGCATGTTCTAAAAGCGAGCATTATGTCCGCCAAAACGCGCATCTTGAATGAGCGTTTTGGCGGACATAATGCGAGTTTAGAACGCTCAATTTTTTTTATCCCTTTGGCTTACCATAATTGTATAACGTAGACTCGCTGTAGCAGTGGCAGATCCACCAAAGGAAGCTAGAAATCCCTTATCAGAGGAATCTAGGAAAAGAAAAGGAGAACGTGATAGAGCAAGAGCAAAGACCAGAGTTATTATTGGGCCGTCTTTTCCTCGCTGGAGAGCTCTTTCAGAAAGAACGGCATGTACTCCGGACTCTGACCTAGCCGTGCTGCTAATGGATAGGTAAGTAATAAATGATTTCACCAGGTTTTTTGTGTTTGGTCGGGCATAAAGTTGTTATACAGTCCTGATAAAACTATTTATTTAATGTGTGGAGGTGGAAAAGTTTGTTTTCAATGTTTTACCTGACATTAGGCCCGAGAGAGAGATTTAATGTTACGACAGTGACGTTATGCAGCAAGCTCTTATACCTGCTTTATGACTGTTAGCTGTAATATTAGCATTTTCAGTTCGCTGATCGTCAATAAAAAGCACAAGAAGAAAAATAAGAAGTTAGCTTTCTCTGTTGGCATCATGGTGGAGCCTGGAAGTAAAAGTAAGAGAGTAATATCTTTGGAGGTGAAGCAAAGAGCTAAAACCAGAGTGAACATCAGCGCTAGTTTGAGGGAGCTAAAGGAGGCTACAAAATCACGGACAGATGGTGACCTGGCTTTGATGCTACTGGACTTGTAAGTAATTATATTTTTTGTCCAACAGTGTGGATCTTTTTACTTTGTGGTTTATTTTAGTATTAGTTGACTCATGTTAGCGTTAGCCCGTTGTTAGCGCTAGCTACAGCAGGCTGCAACAGGGTTGTTTATGTTAGTTGTAATTCCACTTTGAACCAGTAGGGCAGAGGAGCAGGAAACTGCTCTGTTAATTTAACATTTATATCGTCAGACTTTTTCCACAAGAGTTCTTCAGTCCTGTCTGCTGTAAGATATATTTGGTTCTCATTTTATTTTGTTGAGCGGGAATGGCGGTGCTGTTGACAAAAAAGCCCCCCCACCCCACCCCCCATAAAAATATTCCTGGTTCGCCCCTGGATGTTGTTGCAAGTTTGTTAAATGAACACAACTTTTTTTGCTCAATAATTGGCGTGCAAGCCTAATCAGTGTATTATTTAGTTGCTGTCCCTAAAGGCCTGTGAATGTTCCGACCGTGCGGCCATTGTTCCGTCCAGTGTGTATTTTTCTGAGTGAGTGAGGCAGAAGAGTGCTACAGTACCGGAGTGTCCCTCTCCTACAGACTCGGACGTGAACAGGAAGGTCTTCCCTCTGCGGGTTCCGCTGCTCGGGTTCATCTTCTCCAGCCCCTCGGTGGGTCTCTCTCTGCAGAACAAGTCCAAACGCGGCAGTGCAGCTCGGTTCGGCCAATAAAACAACCCAGGCGTTATGAATTTAGCGATAATATGAAGCAATGATTAACTTGTGGAGGCTGAAGCTCAGACACAACTTCGGTTGATGGGAGCTGGGCGGATACTCAGAGGTCCCACGGAAATGGATCACAGAGAACCAAAAGTGTTTCTTTCTGGAGTCTGAACAGCTGAGCAGAGATAAGCTGAAGCTTTTTTCTTTTCAAAGAATGTTTTCCAGAGGAAGGTGCCCCTCATGGCCGCTAGATGGCGCTGCTTTAACCTTATTCATTTACTGTGAACATTCATTTTCTGGTTTTTATTTGCCAAATATCTGTCAACCCTTAATAAAGTCAGTGTTTATTATGCATTGTTCTTATTCGATTTTTGGATGTTTTGTTACAATTATTTTGTTTTCCTGCGACAGTTCAAACTCATTTTTAATATTTTATGACATTTCTGTCTGCTTTTTTAAAAAGATGAATATGTAAAAAGGAAAATAGCGATTTTAAAACGATCCAGCATCCCACACATTTACAATTTATTCAGAAACTGCATTAATATTAGCGATTTGCGTTTAACACTAAATCTCCTAATTCTTCATGGATGGGAATTTGTCTCCCTCTGGAGGTGAAAAGATGAATTGTAAGATCAACATACAGACAGACTCAGATACAGCTCCTAAAACAAATACCTAAAAATACCAGATTAAAAATTACATAAAATCTCAGTTTCACAATTCAAATTGTTTTCTTCATAGTTATTATAACTTTAGCTTCATATGCAATAATATTTTGGAGTTTTATTTCTTGATATTTAGACATCTCTCCTCTGATTGGCTAACAGCAACACGACTCTACCACTGACTCTGTTTGCTCTGCAACGTTGATGTTTTATCTCCACAAATACCACAAGCCTGGAGGAGTTCTGCTGTGTGGTGGAGTTGTTAATGCTAACGGTTAGCTTCTACTAGCCCAGACGTTCTCTGCTGTTTCCTGGATGCTAAACCAACAACAGCCTTCCCCGTCGTGAGTCCAGATGGGTGAATCCATGAATGTTCAGTGACAGTGTGACGTAGATCTGTCAGGATTTTCTAATCCTAGTGTTATCACTGTCAGAGGCTAATGCAGGAGATAGGTGGAGGAGACTATTTTCATGTTCAGCCTGCATGAAAAACTCAGAGTGACTCATTAGAATCAGAAATAATAATAAAAAATATTTTTTCAGTGAAGTTGATCTTTAATGGGGAGAACATGCCAACTCTGAGATGAAATGCCACAGCCAGGATTTGAACCTGTAACCCTCTTGCTGCGAGGCAAATGCACCGCCATCTTTTTTATTTAGTTAAAAGTTTCTAACAATAATAAACCATTTATGTTCTGGTGTACAACCTTTATTTTCCTTGACACAAAAGTGAGTCCCAGTTTATAAACTAACTTTTAGATTAACAGACAGAAAACATCTGGCTCTGACAAACACAAACTGAAAATATTTTACCACTTATTTTAGGAGGTGCTTCATAGATCAACTATGATCATTCTTGTTCTCATAATAATGACAATGACATCACAGATGTAAATGTTTCACAGACTGAATAAACTGTCTTACAGCTGAAATTAACAAAGGAAAACAAAAAAAGTCAGAAAAATGTAAACATACTGTACCTTTAAACATGAGCTGTCTGCAATAAAGGACACATTTTAGCATCCTGCTGCACATTTACAGTAAAAATAATAAATATATACAACTTACAATGTTTGTTTTATTGAAACAGGCATTCATTTTTAAATGATTTAAAATACTATATTCATTATGAATGTTTGAACCATCTCTCAACATAACTTGTGAAGTTAAATATGGGTTCACAGGGGAGATTTCAGACTTAAAAATAATTTAATTGATTCTGTTCCAAACCTGTAAAAACCTCTGTTTCACTCTGCTTCAAGTCTTAGTTTTTCTGTTTCTCTTTCAAACAACTGAAATGTCAACAAAACATTTATAAAAAAAAACATGACTAGGATATTTTACAAGTTTTTTAAAAGGAATCAGTAAGAAGTCGAGGCTGTTCTAGTCCTTCTCTAAAATGTACATACAACTTGTCAAAATTTTAATTCTACATAAACATGAATAAATATAAACACATACCCTGTACAGATGCATAGATTATGTACACCTCTATATTTACAGATACAATCTTTCATATCATCAAACATATTAAAACTTTTTATAAATGATCTCATTCATTTCTATACTGATATTACGTACTCTATAGTTTTTCTTCTGATCCATTTCCCAAAGTCTCGCCGACAAAATGACCTGCTTGTAACAGTGTGCCATGATGGCTAGCCTGAGTTTATTTCCCTCTGAAATTCTACCTTCCCTCTATTATGAAATTAATTTTGATTATATTAAAGTAAATCGTTTCTTAAAGTAACATTCCGCAACTTTTACACCTTAAAATTATGCTTTTTTGTAAAGTTTTGCGTCATACTATCATCTATTATGTTCATTTTCGTACCTGTGATAGTGTTGGGGGGGTCCCACGTCTGTTTACCGCACGATAAAGTTTTTGCGCTCGGGTCGCTACCGGAAGTACTGACTGGGTGTTGCCAGTATAGGGCAAGCCAAAGGGATTTAAAAAGCGCGCGTTCTAAACGTGAGTTATGTCTGCCAAAACGCGCGCCATAAACGCGCGTTTTGGCGCCAAAGGGGGCAAAAACTTGCATGTTCTAAAAGCGAGCATTATGTCCGCCAAAACGCGCGTCTTGAACGAGCGTTTTGGCGGACATAATGCGAGTTTAGAACACACAATTTTTTTGATCCTTTTGGCTTGCTATAGTTGTATAACGTATAACATGTGCAGTCTTGAATTGACTCAAATCCATAAATGTATAAGTTTTGATTTACAGAAAAGTTGATTAGTGTTACCCACCGATATGGATCTTTATTGCTCTTTTATGTTGAGACCTTTTGTATGTGTTAGCTGAGACTTCAGTGCAATGATATAAATAGAGCTGTAACAGCATCAATTATTATATTGTCAATTTCCAATTTCACGTTTGTATGAAGTTCTCGATTTCCAAAAAAACTAATTTGGTTTTGGACAAATGTAAGGATTTGTTTCTATCAAACTTGGTAGTTTGGTTTTAGGAGGCCTTCACACTTAGATCCTGATGCTCTCATCAGCATCTTAGATCACTATAAACCTGGAAAACCGTCTTCAGTGTGAAGGCGATCAGGATGCTTTTGTGCTCTTCACAGGTTTCTTATTGCCACGATACTCTTCTGTGCATGATTAACCCTAACCTTATGTCCACATGAATTTGACCTGCATAAAGCCATCGTGCTGCTGGTTCAGAGCAAACACAACAAGGCAGAGGAGTTCAGTTTGACCCCATAACCAAATCCAGGGTAAAGCGGTTCGGTGAATGTGGTGTTGAAGGTGTGGAGGTGGATGAGTTTATCCAGGGACACTCTGTAAAAGGACAGGATCCCAGCGGGACAGTCCACATACACGGCTACTCTGTTAGGGACGGAGGAGGAGGAGGTGGGAGAGGAGAGGGGGATGAGGGTCCCACTGTTGTTGTGCCAAGCATTGTATCCCCCATCAGTGCAGGCCAGACACCAGGACTGGTCATTCCCTCCAAACTTGGAGCCATCAGTGTCTCCATTTCTCTTAATTCCTCTGTAACTCAATGCCACATAAACCTTCCCAACCCATTCCACCTCCCAGTAACAGCGACCGGTCAGGGCGTTTTCACACAGCACCTGAGGCCAGTAGTCAAATCTGTCCGGATGATCGGGATACAGGTGCTCCTTTCTCAGATCCGTCACCTTTCGGTTGTTTTCAGACAGCTTAAGAAACTTGTGAGCCGTGTTCGGGTCCAGCGTGAGTTCACAAAAATCTGATGAGACAGCAACATAAAACCCTTTTTGTCATTTATTCCATCATTTATGTATGATGCACAACTTTTTTAAAGTAACAACAGATAGTTTTTAAACTTTAAGCTAGAGCTTTATCATTGATCTCAGTGATTGTTGGGGTAGAAACTTGACCAGTTTCATATTTGACACCACTCTGCAGCCCTCTACTGGCCAGATATTGCACTTGATCGTTTTGTGGAGCGGGTAGGTGTCCTAGGGGGCGCTCTTATACCTGTTTTACGGCTGTTAGCGTAATGCACAAGAAGAAGAAAAAGTTTGCTTTTTCTGTTGGCATCATGGCGGAGCCTGGAGGCAAAGCAAAGAGCTAAAACCAGAGTGAAAATCGGTGCGACCTACATTAATTTGAGGGAGCTAGCGGTTAGCATTTTGAGTTTGCCCATCATCAATAAAAAGCACAAGAAGAAGAAAAGAAGAAGTTTGCTTTTTCTGTTGGCATCATGGCGGAGCCTGAAAGTAAAAATAACAGAGTAATATCTTTGGAGGTGAAGCAAAGAGCTAAAACCAGTGTGAACATCGGCACGGCCTACGCTAGTTTGAGGGAGCTAAAGGAGGCTACAAAATCACAGACTGATGGTGACCTGTCTTTGTTGCTACTGAACTTGTAAGTAATAATATTTTTTGTCCAACAGTGTGGATCTTTATACTTTGTGGTTTATTTTAGTATCAGTTTGCTCATGTTAGTGTTAGCTCAATGTTAGCACTAGCTACAGCAGGGTTGTTTACCACAGTTGTAATTCCATTTTCAACCAGTAGGGCGGAGGAGCAGGAACTGCTCTGTGTTACATTAATGTCTAAAAAAACACAAGCACACTCACATTTTCTGACACTTGGCTTCAACCACTGAGGTGCACCAGGATCAGCTCTGAAAAAGAGGATTGACAAAACTATGAATACATTATCTCTTCTGTTTTACTGGCACCATCAAGCACAAAAGAAATTTTAGTTGAAAATAATTTGTTTTAGATCATTTATTATATGTTATTCAGGAATGTAAATATACATTTAAAATAAATTCTGCAGAAGCACCAGGCTGCCCGTGGATGAACCTGACTTTAAATCGCCTTTATATCAGTCTAGCCTGAGTACTGACCTGAAAATATTGAGTCTCCAGTGAGGAGTCTCCAAACCATCAGACAGCTGCTTCCTTCCTGACTCTCCTAGATGGTTGTAGCTCAGGTCCAGCTCTCTCAGATGGGAGGGGTTGGAGCTCAGAGCTGAGGCCAGAGAAGAACAGCCTGCTTCTGTGACCAGACAGCCTGAAAGACTAAAGACAAACAGAAACGGAGTTACAGGAAACCTTTAATTGGATTGGCAACACCTAAATGTATATTTGTTATAAACAGAGACTTTCAGATTATGTCTATTATTTTCTTATTTTCAGCATGAATTAATAATGTGGTTTGGTCCAGAGTTTGGTAATAACACTGTGACTGGCTGAGTCTCCTGTAGATCTTATGAAAGGTTGTGTTGTGGGTATCCTGGTTGGGGATTAGGCTAGGTAGGTCCATGAGGTGGAATGTCCCCCTGCTCCAACACACCTGTTTAGGGTGTAGCCTAAATATGAGGCCAGCATAGCTAGTGTTGCTTTAATGCACATGTAATGTTGGGGGCAGGGAGCCAACCTGATCCCCATGCTTCACCTTTAGGACTCTGACACACTTTTGTGGATGTTCCAAACCCCTGTCCTGCTTTAATTGTAGTGAGGTTTTCATCTAGTGTTGAGGGGCACTTAGTGATGGCCATTAAGCTTGTTTCTGCTATTGGAACTTCTGGGTAATTTTACCAGATCTTCATATACTCCATTTCCCCAGGCCAAAAGGACCATTTTCCAGGCCATTTCGGGAAATAAAGGAGTACCTAAACTGGGGTATGTACTCGGAAAGGTCCGGTAGAGTAGCTGGGCTAGACTTGATGTTAACTCATGGTGATTGGTTGTAACTCAGTAGGAAATGACATCGGCAGACATCGCCAAAAAAACAGGCATTTGTAAAATTGGGAGAGTTGCTGGTGAAACGGTGCTGACGCACTTTCTAAACTCCCAACACCAATTAATGAGGAAATGCCCCCACAATGCACAAATTCACAGAGTACCGTAAAAAACTGTGTTTCTCCTGGTCATTGAATGCCGCTTTTCAATACCACACAGCCGCGCTCCTCGTGCCCTGAATAGATTTAATTAAGGCGTACTTTGACAAACAACAAATGAGATTCTGAGACACAACCAGGTCCATTTCCGATTAAACAAATAAATGTAAGGACAGAGGAAAGTCACCTTACCTAAGAGATTCCAGTTTACAATGTGGATTTTTCAGCCCAACAGACAGCTGCTTCACTCCTGGATCCCCCAAGTCGTTGTTACTCAGGTCCAGCTCTCTTACACTAGAGATCGGTGAGCAGAGGACTGATGACAGAGCGTCACAGCTTTTAGCCGACAGGTTACAGCCACTCAGTCTGGGAAGAAATAAATCTGTCATGATTCCACATCCTGGTCTGCTTGGCTGATCTCTCAGTACTGACCTAATCAATCAACTACGCTCACCTGAGATTGCTTGATTGTTTTCACCTGTGTTAGCCATAATATAAGCTTCCTGCAGCCATAGTTCAAGTACTGGATCATTGCAAAAACTCCCTACAAAGCGGGCCAGACGCAGCAAGTCTCAATCAAGTCAAGGAAGTCTAGTCAAAGTTGTTTAGTCAAGTCAAAGTCTAGACATTCAAACAGAGCTATGAACCAAGTCAAGTCACGTTAAACCGTCTTTTTTTTTATCAATCCTGGTTTCTATGTGCTTTAAAGTAACAACAGATAGTTTTTCAATGTTAAGCTAGAGCGTTAACATTGATCTCAGTGATTGTTGGGTTAGAAACTTGACCAGTTTCATATTTGACACCACTCTGCTGCCCTTTGCTGACCAAAAACTGCACTAGACAGTTTTGTGGAGCGGGTAGGTGTTCTAGGGGGCGCTTTTATACCTGCTTTACAGCTGTTAGCTGTAATGCTAGCGGTTAGCATTTTCACTTCAGCTATAATAAATATAAAGCACAAGAAGAAGAAGAAGTTTGCTTTTTCTGTTGGCATCTTGGCAGAGCCTGGAAATAAAAGTAACAGAGTAATGTGTTTGGAGGTGAAGCAAAGAGCTAAAACCAGAGTGAACATCGGCACAGCCTACGCTAGTTTGAGGAAGCTAAAGGAGGCTACAAAATCGTGGACTGATGGTGACCTGGCTTTGTTGCTACTGAGTTGTAAGTAATAATATTTTTGTCCAAAAGTGTGGATCTTTTTACTTCGTGGTTTCGTTTAGTATCAATTGGCTCATGTTAGCTTGTTGTTAGCGTTAGCTATAGCAGGCTGCAGCAGGGTTGGTTACAGTAGTTGTAATTCCACTTTCAACCAGTAGGGCAGACGAGCAGGAAACTCCTTGTTACTTTAAACCTTTTAAAATATTACTTCTGATTATAAAGGGTCACTCTGAGTTTGT
Source organism: Aphyosemion australe (assembly GCA_006937985.1). NCBI lineage: Eukaryota > Metazoa > Chordata > Actinopteri > Cyprinodontiformes > Nothobranchiidae > Aphyosemion > Aphyosemion australe. The sequence goes on from SSNS01000017.1 coordinate 1,355,546, forward strand.
CATCCAGGCTGAACATGAAAATAGTCTCCTCCACCTATCTCCTGCATTAGCTTCTGATAGAAAATAGAAAATGAAACAATTTGAAAATCCTGACAGATCTACGTCACACTGTCACTTAACACCATTCTGTGTGTTGGCTGAGTCCTTGGGTCCAAATCATCTGATGGTGAGAATATCATGCTTACATAAACAGCACTAGTCATCCAATCTTATACATCTAGAACTATTACAGCAAATCTACTGGTATTTAATTACTTACAGAGCTTTCTTAGAGGCTTTGATGACTGGCAGCAGCCTCATAAGAGCATCCTCTGAAGCCGAGTACTTCTTCAGGTCAAACACAGCCAGATCTTTTTCTGATGACAGTAAGATGAAGACTAAAGCGGACCACTGAGCAGGAGATAAGTTATTCGTGGAAAGACTTCCTGATCTGAGGTACTTTCTGATCTCCTCTTCCAGAGAACAATCCTTCAGTTCATTCAGACAGTGGAACAGATTGATGCTTTTCTCTACAGACAGATTCTCACTGATTCTCTTCTTAATGTACTGGACTATCTCCTGGTTGGTCTGCGGACTAATTCCCGCCTGTGTTGGCAGGCCATGTAGGAGCGTTTGACTGGACTCCAGTGAAAGACCCAGGAGGAAGCGGAGGAACAAGTCCAGGTGTCCATTAGGACTCTGTAGAGCCCTTTCCACGGCTGTTTGGTAGAAATGTTCCCTTGCTGGTTCGTCCTTTCCTGTTTTGTAATCCTTAAGGGTCATTTGTTGTTGCTTGAACAGATTGATACCAGAGTCACTGTAGGTCAGATGGACATAAAGAGCAGCCAGGAACTCCTGAACACTCAGGTGGACGAAGCAGAAGACCTTTTCCTGGTACAGTCCTCCTCTCTCCTCTCTGAAGATCTGAGTGAACACTCCTGAGTACACGGAGGCAGCTCTGATATCAATGCCACACTCTGTCAGGTCTGACTCGTAGAAGATCAGGTTTCCTCTCTGCAGCTGCTCAAAAGCCAGTTTTCCCAGAGACTCGATCATCTTCCTGGTCTCTGGACTCCAGTGTGGATCTGCCTCAGCTCTTCCATCATACTTGACCTTCTTCACTTTGGTCTGAACCACCAGGAAGTGGATGTACATCTCAGAGAGGGTTCTGGGTAGTTCTCCCCTCTCTCTGGTTTTCATCACATCCTCCAGAACTGTAGCAGTGATCCAGCAGAAGACTGGGATGTGACACATGATGTGGAGGCTTCGGGATGTCTTGATGTGGGAGACGATCCTGCTAGCCTGGTCCTCATCTTTGAATCTCTTTCTGAAGTACTCCTCCTTCTGCTCATCGATGAATCCTCTGACCTCTGTCACCATGCCAACACATTCAGGAGGGATCTGATTGGCTGCTGCAGGTCTTGTGGTGATCCAGAGGCAGGCAGAGGGAAGCAGGTTCCCCCTGATGAGGTTTGTCAGCAGAACATCCACTGAGGTGGACTCTGTGACATCAGTCAGGATGTCATTGTTGTGGAAGTCCAGAGGAAGTCGACACTCATCCAGACCATCAAAGATGAACGCAACCTGGAACTCTTCAAACCAGTGGATTTCTCTGGTTTCAGTAAAGAAGTGATGAACAAGCTCCACCAAACTGAGCTTCCTCTCTCTCAGCACATTCAGCTCTCTGAACGTTATCGGAAACATGAAGTGGATGTTCTGGTTGGCTTTGCCTTCAGCCCAGTCCAGAGTGAACTTCTGTGTTAGGACGGTTTTCCCGATGCCGGCCACTCCCTTTGTCATCACTGTTCTGATTGGTTCATCTCTTCCAGGTGGGAGTTTAAAGATGTCCTCTTGTCTGATCGCTGTTTCTGGTCTGTCCGGTTTCCTGGACGCTGTTTCTATCTGTCTGACCTCGTGTTCATCATTGACCTCTCCGGTCCCTCCCTCTGTGATGTAGAGCTCTGTGTAGATCTGATTCAGAAGGGTTGGGTTTCCAGCTTTAGCGATGCCCTCAAACACACACTGGAACTTCTTCTTTAGATTACATTTGAGATTTTGCTGACACATGGAAGGAGATTCTAAGAAGAGAAAATAAATGGTTAAGTCATATAGATACAGGAGGCTCTCTTCTTGGGTTTGAACAAGAACAGAATGGCTAAACAGCTGAAGAGAAGTTGCTTTGAAGATTTACCAGAAAGAGACAGACATTTGCTCCAGAGTGTTTTGCCTTGCTGCTCACAGCCTTTTCCACGTCTCTTCTTTTTGGAGTCTTAACTTGTAAATGGCCTGTATTTGATATAGCACCTTCTAGAATCCTAAAACCCCCCAAGGCACTTTACAACACAATCAGTCATTTACCCATGCACACACACATTCACACCCTGATGGTGATGAGCTACAACGTAGCCACAGCTGCTCTGGGACACTGACAGGAGCGAGGCTGCCGAGCACTGGTGCCTCCGACCACCACCAGCAGGCAAGGTGGGTTAAGTGTCTTGCCCAAGGACACGACAGCAGCATTTTCTACCGGGAGCCGGGATCGATCCTACAACCCTCCAATTACTGGACAAAAAGCCAACGACTAAGCAGAAAGTTACAGCATGTCCAGCCCGATTGTTCAACATTGCTACCATGTCCTCCATTGTTGCATTGTGTTGTGTGTGTGTCAGGTACAGATCACCTCATGCTACTTTTTGAAATCTGGGCCGCCCACAACCCTACCCATAAGAGCCGTTTCTCAGTTATGATGGAAAACCACCCAAACCGTGTAGAGAAGAGCTGAGCAGGAACTATTGGTAACGGGCCAATGGAAAATAAGCTTTCATGGAGCTGTGGCCAGCAGCAACCATGGGAACCATTGGTGTGGTTCAGTAGAAGAAGAAGAAGAAGAAGAAGAAGAAGAAGAAGAAGAAGAAGAAGAAACACACACTCACTCACACCTACGGACAATTTAGAGTCTCCAATCAACCTAACATGCATGTTTTTTGTCTGTGGGAGAAAACCAGAGTACCCAGAGAAATCCCACGGCTGCATGGGGAGAACATGCTAGGTTCATGCAGAAAGGCAGCACAGGTGGGATTCAAACCGGTGACCTTCTTGCTGCAAGGCAAAAGCGCTACCAACTGTTTCACCATGCAGCCTCTCAACAGGATGTAAGCCATCTAACCAAAGTAGGAGTTCTTTAGTTATGCTGGTGAAGGTTCTCAGTCATCCAGGTCATGGTAATCCAAGGGGTTCAAATGAAGGCAACTGGACTTCTTTGGTTTCTTGAAGACGTTTCGCTTCTCATCCGAGGACTGGAATATGGGAGGGTCGATCTTATAAACTGTAGCTGTCTATTGTTGCTCAACGAGCAGCATCTGCCTGTGAATGCCCCTCCTCCCTACCTCTTGATGAGTCGTTAGCCTCGTTAGCCTCTATTGTTTGTGAGTCGTTGTTTTGATTAGATGCAGGAGGGTGTGAACTGGACTGAAACTGTTTTGGAACTTGGTTCAAAGCTGCATTGTAGGTGCTGGAAAGGTGAAACCTGAGTCCTCCTCCTCTATTTAATGATGGTTTCTCCATTTTGACATAGATGGCTTCCTTCACTCCTCTCTCAAACCATCTATCTTCTCTGTCCAGAATGTGGACTTTGTCATCTTCAAAGGTGTGGCCCTTGTCCTTCAGGTGTAGGTGGACTGCAGAGTCTTGGCCTGAAGAGGTGGCTCTCCTGTGCTGTGCCATGCGCTTGTGTAGTTGTTGTTTAGTTTCCCCTATGTAAAGCTCTGGACAGTCCTCACTGCATTGGACTGCATATACGACGCCGCTCTGCTTCTGTTTGGGTGTCTTGTCTTTAGGATGGACCAGCCTCTGTTTGAGGGTATTGTTGGGTTTAAAGTTTACAGGGATGTTATGTTTGGTTCTTTAGTTTTGGTTGTAAGTTTTAGTGGTAACAGAAGCCAAATCTTAGATGTGGGAGGAATTCATGGAGGTGGAGATGGATTTGGAGGTTCTGGCAAAGAGTTTGGGATTTCAGAGAAGGAAACAAGGCCCGTCCCAGGATGTTCTTGGTTTGAGCAACAAAATGCAAATGGAGGATATTGTCAAGTTTCTATTAAAGCATGGAGTCAAATTTCTGACCTCTCTCCAAAGTCACATAAACAGTCAATAAAGTGCATTTGTCTCATGAGACTTTAAAAGACACATCCAGCAGGTTTTTAAAGTAATGCACTCACTGCTCTGCAGACGGTCAGCCAGCTCCTGCTGCTTCATCCTCACAAGAAAGTCAACTGCAATCTTCAAAAAAGCATCTTTGCTGCTTCTCCGCTCTTCATCCTCATCCTTTAAGAATTCCTTCTCCTCCATGCATTCTGGGAACTTTGGACTCAGAACCCTCTGGATGTTTTTCAGTTCACGCGTCACAAAAGTGACAACGTTCTTTTCCAGCTCCTGTAACCAAACGTGACAAAAATCAGACCAAAATCATGGAGCCAAACATTAAACCCACGTTGGATTGATGAACTTGTAGAACAGATGAAGTGAAACATCTTCCAGAAACAAGAGAAGTTTTTACTTAACAGATGTCTGTATACAGACCATGAAAATGGAGTCCAGCTGAGCTTGATGCTGCAGGGCTGACGGACCACTGAGAACCTCTGAGCTCTGCTGATCGGATCTGGAAAGAAATAAGAAGACCTCGCTCACATTATGAGACAAACCAGAGACAAAGTCAAAGTTACTGGTACAGAGTCTTGGAGCCACATATGGGGGACGATCACTGGTCAAAGGACCTCAGGGACCTGATGGAAGGATGCAAAACCCAATCAGGGTAGACTGATGACTGTCCTTGCAGAATTCTCCGAGTCAGATCCAGGATTTTGAAATGGACACGATAATAAACCCAGAGTAGTGGAGCTACATGACAGAATTTGGAGGTTGTCCATGGAAGTTTTGGATGGACGTGTAAAGTTCTCTGACAATCTTAGCAAGACAAAACTAAAACATGATTACAATTTTCATTCCAAGACACGAGACATTAGAGCCAAGTTTGGTGATACTTCTCAAATGATAATAAACAGAATCGAACCAGAGATTAGACGTGATGATCAAGCATGAAACTTCAGTCAAAAAGGTTTATCCCAAGATTTTTAACAGCAGATTTAGCTAAAACACCAAGAGGCCATCTATCTATTCTATACGATTATTTTTTCAGGTGCAAAGATAATTATTTACGTTTTCTTTTCATTTAATTGAAGAAAACTGTCAGCCGTCCAGCTCTTAACTGAATCCAGACGTTTCAATAGAAAGTTTTGAAACGTCATTTAGAGGAAGAGAAATGTACAACTGGATATCATCTGCAAACAGTGATAGGAAATGTCTCTAAAAGTTGGCAGAATGACAATAGAGCATTTTTTAAAATGGAACAAACTGCAGATTAATGTAAATCGAATACTTTACAATGTTTTTATTCTTTCTGTGTGACCCTGTACCAAATAATTCAAGTACTGGACTTTGGCACAATGGGTACAAGTAGCAGAAACTAGCAGATAGCCGCTAGAAAGGCCAGAAAGAGGCAACATTTCTTTCTTTCTGCTCAGAAATACTTGAATGAATTTGAACAGCTCACCTCAGATCCAGATCTGAGCTCCATCCCTTCTCCTTTAACTGAAGAGGTTCAGCCTTTGAATGGCTGCTCTTTAAGGACAAACTGCTGGGTTCGGGTTCAGAGTCAGAATATAAACCACAGGAGTCCGATCTTTGGTAGACAGAGAGGAAGAGTTACTACTTTCATGTTCTTTATGTGATATTTAGAATATTAACCCAAGATGAACAACAACATTTTGAAAGTTCTGCCTGGATATGACGTTTGGGTCTTTCAGTGCTTTTCACTTTACTTTGACATCATGTCTGTTCAAATCAGCATTTCATATGGACCATGACCCAAAACACACCGCAAAAGAAACCCAGGATTTCGTTAAAGTCACCTCATCTTAACCCCGCTGAGCATGATGTCACTTCCTAAAAGACTGAACTACGGACAGAAAGTCCCTCAAAAACAGGAACTGAAAGTTGCTGAAGACAAATCCTGGCAGGGCATTAAAAAAGGAAGAAACTCAACGTTTGGTGATGTCCACGAGTTCAAGACTTCAGGAAGACGTTGACTGCAAAGGGGTTTCAACTAAGAACTGAACATTTTAATTGCTTTTATATTAATTTGTTCTATTACTTTCTAGCCCTGGGTGGAGGGGATTGTGTTACAAAAATGACTTTAGTTACCCTCGTTTGTAAACAATGTTTTTGTTCTACACACAGAAACAAAGCTGTAGGTCTGCACTTCAGCTGCATCTAACTTGTTTCTTTTATAATACATTGTGGTAAAGTCAAGAACTTAAAAACTGAATACACTTTATTGTTATTATTAAAATGTTTGTAGTTTAATTTTCAGGCTCAGGTTGTAGTGTTTGTTTTTGACCAGCAGTAGGCGGCGCTGTTTGACCTTTGAACGTTCTGAAACGCAAATCATCAAATGAGGCAAAAACTAATGTGAGAAACTCCAAGGCACCAGAAACGGTTAGATAAATCTTACTAAAGTCAAGTAAAAAGCCAAACAGCACTTTAGTTTGTCTGTTTTTCACTTGACTAAAGGAACACTTGGCAGTTTTGGCTTGTTTTTAGCACCCCCTAGTGTCCGTTAGCGAAACCAAAAGTGAAACTTCTCTCCTCGCTGTGCGTTCGTCTTTTTAACACCTTAATCTAACTGCTGAAATATCTCCTCAGCCTTCATTAGTGTCTACAGGAGCGGTTCATCACTAAATCAAACAAACCAGCTGTGTTCATGATCTAAAACATGCAGGAAACATGCTGGAAGCAGACTGTAGCACCAGGCATGTCAGCTCCACTTTACTAAGTCCAACAGGGACCGGACCGCCACTCTGAAGTTGCAAGTGTGGTATTCTGGCCACAGAGGGCGGTGGGGGTCTGAGTGACATTCATTAACCCTGTAAAGGTCATTTTAGCACAAACTGGCTCAAGAACATGATTTATAATATGAAAAAGTTGCAGAGTATGACTTTAATTGTTTTTTGTTAAATGAAGGACGTCTGAGTGATCCAGTTACCTCTGCTCAGAAGTGAAGAGTCCTCCTTTAAACAGAAGGGGTTCTGACTTTGAGTGGTTGCTCATGTAGGACCAACATCTGGGTTCAAGCTGCAGGTTGGAATCAGGTTCTGGTTGAGAAAGAAGGATCCTGGAAACAAGAAGATGACTTCAGGCTTGAAGCAAAAATAATTTATGTCAGTGTAATGTAGGGTAGGGTGATGAATGATTAGTGGCTGTTGTTGTGTTTTTGCTGCAGCTTTTAGAGAAGTCTGGCTGTGGCAGCCATGGCCACCAGAAGAGTTACTCTCACAGAATCAGGATTAAAATAATATTTATAATGAAAATAAAATTAGTATCATTTAATAATCATTTATAAACTTCATGTAATAAAATGTATACAAATTGATATTAAGTAAGCATTTTACTTGTTAATAATACATTTTAAAAAGCAGTAAATAAAAGATTTTGGGAACATGTCACGATTTCAATTCAACTTTGAAAAACTTTGAGTAATATAAGATTATTTTGTTATTATTATGTTGAATAATGAGTCATAACATCATTTAATTTCCCTCTGGGGTCAAAAAAGTATTATTAAATTGATAATTTGCTGCTTATTTTATTTCTGGCATAAATGAAACGTAACTAAATACCACAAGAATAAAGGTGTAACTTTGAATTGTTCATAGCAAATTCCCCAAACTTACATTGGCTTTAGTCTTTAATCAGAAACTAAAAATATCATATTACAATAATCGTTTTTTAATTAAATACAAATATAAAATAAACAGTATAATTTATAGTGAATATGCACTTCTGCATTTTCTCCTTACCCTGTTTCTAAAAGTATTATTTAGCATTTTTAACACCGTTTTGGAACATTTTTGTATTTTTATCATCATGCCACGGCTCATCAGAAAGCAACATCACGTTCACTTACATGTTCTTTAAGCAAAGCCGCCGTCTAAGTGAATTCTGGTAGACTCACAGCAACTCTTCGTGGGTTCAACATTCTATAAAACAACTGACAATAAATAAATCCCATCACTAAAAACACTCATCAGACCAAACAGCATCTTCAGAAAAGCACAACATGATTATTTTTTCTGTACAAATTGAAAACATGTTAATAACGGTGATCTGGCGACCTCTAGTGGTAACAAATGTAAACTCCATAAATTTGGTTTGGACTATTTGGGCTTAAAAGTTTTACTAATTAGTATCTCTTTCTTATAAATAAGTTGTTAAGCTCTAAAAACACTTTAAAATAGCCTTAGCTATAATTTTCTTATTTAAAAACAACAATTCTTCAGTTAATGTGTATTTTAGGCCCACTGAAGTTGTTTTTTGTTATTTATTTCTGTGTTCAGTTCTTGTCATGGTTTGAATCTGCAACTTTTTTGTCATTTCTTAAAAATTACATTGAATTTATTCTACATTTTCTGCATTTTCAGGTATACTTTCAGAGTTAATACATAATTAGGAGTGTAATGTTTTTCTGAATACTTGAAGATGTAATTTTCTAACAAACCCAGCTGCACCACTGTGATTTGGGCAATTTTGTCATTTTATCCAATTTGTACCATTAAAAACTTTTTTTAGTTAGTTTTGTTCTTACTGAACCTGTGACATCCACGTGTAACAAAAGCATGCCTGTGGGCGTTTATGAGGCTAGCAATAAAACTGAGAGTGAGTAGCGGGTCATGGTGCAGAATTTCATTATCCTGGAGTCCTGCAGGGGAATTCCACATTCCTATTATTATGTTGGCTCCTTTCACAAATAGGTCAGAAACAGGAAGTTGGTCAGGCAGCTTTTCTTTCTATCTGTTGTTGTTTCTGGTGACCGAAGACATATTTGAGTTGGGTGACAGTTAATCTTCCCAGGAATGAGGAAAAAGCTGATTCCAAAGCAGCCCCACAGCAGGAAGTACGTAAGAAGCCTTATTGTGCAATCCACTGACGCAGAAGAACCACATAGAAAAATGCATTATGGTAAATTATTATCATTAAATTCTGATGAGCAATAGTTTTGAACGCCGGGCACACCTTCCATAAAGAAATAATTTGAAATAGAACGCTTTTTGTGATGCTGATTTTCACAAATCTAAATAAATAAATAAACAAATAATAAATAAATAAATAAATATTTGTGTTGACTGACATCTAAAGCAGACAAGTTAATGAAAACACTGGTTAGTAGCAGCAGCAATAAAGTAAAAAAAACTGTTCTTTATTTACTTTCGGTTTTCTAAGTTTATAATGAAATAAGCTTTTTGGAGAAATAAATAAATGAATATTATGATTATAACGAGCTAAAATAAGCCGTAAATCTACTTTTTAAAACAAGTCTAAACAAATCAGACTTACAGTGTTGAAGGAGCAGCCATCACTCTGATCACTGACGTAAACAAAAAGCCAAGCCGGTTTTCTGAGATAAGCTCCGCCCATTTCCGAGTCTCAGCTGAAGTCATTGAGCAACAGCAGGAGTTGGTAGTTGATTGAAGATTTCAGATTTTTCAATTAAAGTAATTAGTTATTTTGATTAACTTTGTGTTACAGTTTTATTAAATAAAGCTTGTCTCTCTGAAATTTTAGATACTCTGTGAACTCTCATCTCTCTATTTCCTGTTTTATTTTGAAAGAACTCTCTTTAGGCGGATATGAGCTGCAGAAAAAAAAAACGGGTCGCTGCACTCCGGAACTGAAGGGGGCGCTACACCTATGATCACTCACAAACGCCATTGAAGAAAAAGGGTCGCTTGATTGAAAACTGTAAAATGGAAAACACGCAGAGTCAACACAAGGTATTTTTACGTTATCAAACCGATTGTTTGTCTACATAGAATTTCAAATATGGATCTTGATTCACATGAACCAAGTTAATGGCATTAAGAGTTATAAACTAGTAACTCTGGTGGGCTAAAGTTAGCACGTAGCATTGGAGTTAGCTTACAGTAGTTTGATCGCGTGAATTAGTTCTCCGAAAGAAAACAGTAGGTAGACAACACGAAGAGGAATAAAGGGGAATGTTGTGAAGTTTATCAGGACATCTGGCTCGTTAGGACACTTGTTAGAACCCTCCTCCTAACGTTCCCAAGATAGACACCTGCAGCTCAAATGTTTTTCATGAGGAACATCCCTAATTCTCATGCTTCTTTAAGGAGCTACATGTATAAAATCATGTGTCGTTTGAATGTATCGAATAACTATGTAGTTGAAGCTCTGACAACTCTAACATAGCGACTCAAGCTTTTTTAAACACTGGAACAGCTGTTTGCATGCTCTGTGATGGATGTGTATTTCTTTTACATGTTTTATTTGTTTGTTTTGTTATTATATAGACATTTTTTCTTCTGAAAGAACGTTTTTGACTGTATTCTTTGTTTTCTTTTTACAGTTACACGTGTCCATTTGTAATGTCCAGAGAGGAGAGAGTTTAAAACCCTACAGCAAGGATGACAAATACAGATGTCCCCTTTGTACGTACACTGCCGAGGAGTCGTACAAGGTGGACATCCATATTGCTAATACGGCTATGGTTCTACATAACGGTTTGTGAAACTAAACTTAAACTTTATTATCAGTTTTCTGGACATTTATTTTTAAATGTTAACCCTTTTGTTGAATCTACATTTTATTCACCACATGTGAATTTCTTGAAAGTTGGCGAGCTTTGAGCAATATCACTTTAACAAGGGCACGTTCTTTTTCAAAAGAAGTTAGTTCGTGACTTATGACTTTTACGACCAAAATTACTACAATAATAGTAATAATGTAAGATTGATGAGTAATGTTAAACATATCATTCTTTTCCTGCTATGTAATAACCTTTAGCATATGTGTTTAATGCTATAATATTAACAGTATTCATTGTTTTCCCTATTTTGAGTGTGAATTCACCGTTTCTGGCATAAATGTGTTGGAAAACCTTATTTTGTAATGGTTAATCTTATTCCTTTGTTTTGGTTATTTCAGAATTCTCTATCTTCAAATGTTGCCTACCGTGTGCCAGGAAATCTCACTTTCATTGCCCATATTGTTTATTAACCTTCGCAAGAAGAGACCGGTTTGTGAGTCATTTGGTGAGTCACACAATGACTATCAACTTGCCATCCAGCTGTGCATCAGCAGAGCTACCGGTCCAGCCACCAACAACCATCAGCCAGGCAGCTTCCACAGCATGGCTAATTATCCAGGCAGCAGAAATCAAGAACCAGGCAGCAGAAATCAACAAAAACACAGCAATAGCTGCACAGCGACTTTTCCAGGCAGCGACAGAAGCACGGCTACCTGTCCAGGCAGCAGCAACCAACTGCCAGTCAGCCAAAGTTGCACAGCTACCTGTCCAAACAGACACAGAAACACAGCTACCTGTCCAAACAGACACAGAAACACAGCTACCTGTTCAGACAACCACTGAAACACAGATACCTGTCCAAACAGACACAGAAACACAGCTACCTGTTCAGACAACCGCTGAAACACAGATACCTGTCCAAACAGACACAGAAACACAGCTACCTGTTCAGACAACCACAGAAACACAGGTACTTGTCCAGGCAGCCACAGCAGCACAGTTACCTCTCCAGCCAGCAGCAACCAACAACCAGGCTGCCACAGAGGCTCAGACACCTGTCCAGTTGAGAAAGGCAAGCTTAAGGTCCAAAGATATAATTACATGTGAAATCTGCAGTCTACGCATGAGGAAAAAGAATGTTCGACTTCATTTGAAAAGAAAACACCAGGAGAACATGGATCCAATCGCCAGCTACCATCATTTAAGGAGTCAGTGTGTGGATGACAAAAACGGTGTCTTTGCTGTTGAGAGATCCTTTAACGGTCCACCGGAGTTTATACACATTATAAAATACACCTCGCCACTGGGTCACAGATTAGAATGTGAACTTGACAGGTGTAAATCGAATGCTCAGTTTGCCGATCGGATCGGGATTCTGCGTTTTGAGTGTGAACATATCCAGTCGCTACAGTTTTGCCCCTGTGCCGCTGAGCCAGAAGGATCTCTTTCTGAGTCTACACTTGATGTAATGGTTGAGAACTTCTGGTTCAGTCAGCAGCGAAAAGAGGATCTTTTGAAGAAACAGCAGGAAGCAACCACAAATGATACGCCTTTGTCGGTTCTCCTTACTGTCGGTGGAACGGAAACTACCTTTCACGTGTCAGTCTTTGAGCCGAATACATTTTTCAGTAGCGTTGGTAGGGTGATTGTTACCCATGACAACAAGGCAAACACCTGGCATTGTCCCTGCTTAGAAGGGAAGTTTTCCTGTACACACAAGGCTACAGCAAAGTGGCATCTGTTTGAGAAAATGCCTGACATGTTTGAAACGGCAAACAGTCCAGAGGAGGACTTTATGTGTGACGACGCTGAGGACATTGGATCAGTCACTGATGATGAAGCAGCTGAAAGAATGATCAAATATTTGATTTCACACAAGAAAATCCCGGCTGACCTTCCTCAAACACTGGTCACCAGCAGCAGAGACGCCAAGGCCCTCAGCGGGTTCCCCAAACATCTGATTCCCTCAGAGACTGCATGCACAGAATGTGGACAGAACACTCTCAGTGATCCTCAGCTGATTTCTGCAACGGCAAAAATATTGACTTCCTCTGGTTTAGTTACAGGTTTGTAATTTTCTGCGGTTTATTTACATTTCTACTGAATAATTGTAGCTTTAGATCTTTCTGGTAAGGTTTGTTTAATCATTTTAGGTATATCAACGTACAGGAAGACTTGCCTCAACTGTGACATGGTGTATCGCTATCAAGACTGGCAAGATGGCGTCCACAATTTTGACGATCATTTGCTACTGTCGATACATTTGTGCCTCTTACTGAGGAACGCGCTGCAGGTTAGTTCTTGTTTTTAATGAATAGTGTAAAATGTCAAGTTTGTGTTTAGTAAATTATAAAAAATGGTGACTAATAAGTTTGTCAGATTTCTGTATTTTTGAGATCCGCTGGTGTGAAAAAGGAGAGAAATATTGTTTTCTCATATTTCTGTAGACTCACACCTCTGTCAGCCGTATCATTGAAATAATTGAACTTACGGAGAGGGAAAACTTTCCTAACAAGGATCGGATCCTGCAGGCGTATCTGTCATTTGAGGGTCTGACCGACCATGACTACTTATATGCGTGTGATTCATGTGGGTATCATCCAGCTGTAGTAGTCATGGGCCTCCATAATGAAGGTGTTTTCAGCCTACCAGGTAAATATTTATCGCCTAAACTGTCATCAGAAATGAACATTCCACAAAATATGGAATACTGTATTTTTCTTTATATTTCTAAAGTTAGTGAAATACCAAACCCACCGCAGAACTACAACGGGGAAGTGAATGCACACTCCTTTTGGGAAGCCGTGACCATGGAAGTAATTAGCCACGGACTTTATCCACGTAAGTCTGTGGTTGTTTAAGCCAAACCATTTTAAACAGCCTGAAATCAAGACATAAAAAGCCTAAAGTGTCCAGCGCTGTGGACGAAATGCCTGTAAGATAAAACAGCGTTGTTTGTTTCAGCCAGCTGCAGGAATCCTTTTGTTGTGGAACCTTCTTACCACAACTGGTCCCCCTGGATTGGACCACAGACGAGACGCTCTGACGTTCTGTTGAACACAGAGAGTGAGAAAATCCGCCTGTCTGGTTTGAGCAGTGGCGTAGACCAGTATCTGACAGAGGAGCAGCTTGTGGATGAGGTTCTCAACTTAAAGGTATTTCACATACAGGCTCGCGTCAGTCTTTGAGCAGGTTAAAAGAAACTTAACACGTTAATCTATATTTTTTGTTATTTGCTAGCTGCCTGAGATCAAGAAACTCTGCAAGAAATGTGGCGTTGACGACAGAGGTTCAAAGATGGACCTTGTGCTTCGTCTGCGGGACAAGATGGATTATACTGCAACCTACAACAAAGTATTTAAAAAAGTCAGAGGGGCCTCTGGTGAGTGGCTGACAGCACGTTATAACAGACAAAATTAGTTACCATGAAAGTTTAGCAATAGTCTGAGGAGTACTGATTCCCACAGGGAACGTAGGAAAACATTTTTTAGATCCCAACATTTGCAAAATTCGAGATTATTTGGATGATTACAAGTTAAAGCGGCCGTAGTTGCATCACAAAAAGAAAAATATGCTGAATAACATATTCCTCAACCGCTCTTTCCCCCTGCCAGTTAAACACATGCACAAAAAACTCTGTTGTCTTCGCAACCAAGTTACAAACAGCTTCACAAGCTGTTAGACTCCGCTTCTCTCAGCCATGCAGACGGCTCAACAGAGAAGCTTGTGAAGCTGTCCAGAGATGCTGTAATGTGTGAAATCCAATAAAACAGTAAGAACTGATATAAGTGACTTGTTCTTCGTGAGAAGAACGTCATAATTTCTGTGATCACCTCCGTTGATTCATTCAGGATGACTGAGAGAATATAATCTCCCAAGGAAAAAATAAAAATAATATTGGATCTCACAAAACAAAGTCGGGGTTTGGCAAAACAAAGTCTGGATTTTGCAAAACAAAGTCGGGATTTCATGAAACAAAGTCAGGATTTTGCAAAACAAAGTCGGGATTTTGCAAAGCAAAGTTAGGCTCTTGCACAGTGAAGTCAGGATTTTCCTAAACAAAGTCATGATTTTTGCGAAGAAAAGTCAGCCTCTTGCACAGTAAAGTCGGGATCTTTTGAAGCACGGTTGGGATTTTGCTAAACGAAGTCAGGCTCTTGCACAGATCTTTTGAAGCACGGTTGGGATTTTGCTAAACGAAGTCAGGCTCTTGCACAGATCTTTTGAAGCACGGTTGGGATTTTGCTAAACGAAGTCAGGCTCTTGCACAATAAAGTCAGGATTTTGCAAAACAAAGTCAGGATTTCACGAAACACAGTCAGGATTTTTTGAAACAAAGTCAAGATTTTGCTAAGCAAAGTCAGGCTCTCACAGTAAAGTCAGGATTTCACAAAACACAGTTGGGATTTCACAAAACACATTCAGGATTTTGCTAAACAAAGTCATGATTTTTGCGAAGAAAAGTCAGCCTCTTGCACCGTAAAGTCGGGATTTTGCAAAACAAAGTCGGGATTTCTTGAAACAAAGTCAGGATTTTGCAAAACAAAGTCAGGATTTCACGAAACACAGTCGGGATTTTTTTAAACAAAGTCAGGATTTTGCAAAGCAAAGTCAGGCTCTTGCACAGTAAAGTCAGGATTTCACAAAACACAGTCGGGATTTTGCTAAACAAAGTCATGATTTTTGCAAAGAAAAGTCAGCCTCTTGCACAGTAAAGTTGGGATTTTGCAAAACAAAGTCAGGATTTTGCAAAGCAAAGTCAGGCTCTTGCACAGTAAAATTAGAATTTCGCAAAAAAAAGTCGAGATGTTGTGAAATAAAGCCTTGATTTCACGAAACAAAGTCAGAATTTTGTTAAACCAAAAATCGCAAAACAAATTTGGGATCTGAAAAAATGTTTGTCTCCTTCCCTCTAGGGCTCATTAGTGCTGAGACTCAATTACAAAACAAACCGTCATACCACTAAATGTTTTCAGCTAAATAGTACACAACAGGGAGCAGTCAGAGAAGTAAATATCTGAATACCCTGTCTCCTTCCAGGTGGGTGGGCTGTTATCACTTGTCCCTGTGGAGTGATATATTCAGTAAAGTTCAACCTGAGAGCCGAGAGTCCAAGTGACTTTGCGGATATGCTCCTATCCTGGAAGATTTTCCCAAACATCACTGTGTATGACAACGCCAGGGGACTTGTAGGTCACATAAACAAGCGTTGCCCTAAGGATACACCGTTTGCCATCCATGAAGGCACTCTGCTTGATCACACAGCGGAAAACATCCGACAAGCTGCTGAGGGAAAACTTAAAGTGACCTTGCCCTGGTTAAAGCGCAAAAAACAACCAGAAGACGCAGGAGGGCATCCTGTAACAGGCTCCGTCGAGCACTACTGCCTGAGTGACGTTTTCCACCAAAGCCACAACAAACACAAAAGTGATGTACTGCGGCGCACTGAAATCGTTCCCGAACTTGCAGAAACATTGAGTGGCCAGTGTGCAGAGCAGCTCTTTGCAGACATGAGACAAAACAACTATTTCCTAAACAGGCTCACCCCGTCTGCACATATGTTTCTGCAAAGGAATATCCTGCACAACTACAATGTCAGGAGGAACGCGAGAGCAAAGGAATACATGTAGAAATGTTCTGGGCCTACCATGCAGCCTGGCTGGCTTTTATGGCTTATTATTTTTGTTTACTCACGTTTTCCCATTAAAGATTTGTGAAGGCAGCTCAGAAACTCCATCACCATCATGATTTTATATTAAAATCTGAAGTTGGATTGGGAGGATGTTAATATTTCAGATCAGTTTTCTACATTTATGAGGAAAAAAGAGGCAGGAAGCAGGGATGATGCTGATGTTTTCAGTTTGTAAAATAGTTATTGTGACATGTGCATGAAACATGTTTTTCATGCTGTTTGGTTTATGCAGATCATCTAACAAACACAAACCCTAGCCTTCTCCAGATTCTCCACCAGGGGGCAGAAGACATGTTTGGGGTTAAATTTACTTTTTGCTGTTTTGCTTATTGTATCTTGGTTGGTTATTACTTTTGTACGTTAAGTTTTAGTTAAACAGTCTGCTATTATATTAGCTTTGACATATAATGTTTATAACATTTTTGTATCTCAGGATCTGTGTTGCCTCGTGTGATTTTGCAGCTCGTTATAGTAGCTTCAGTCAATCACTTATTTTGTTGGGGTTTCTTTGGTCAAGAGTTTCATATTGCTGAAAAAGCATTATTTTGCACCATCTCCAATAAACAAAAGATGAAACATCACAATTTTTTTTACCTTTTCTTTATACAGGATAATTGTCATTGAGAAATAAAGTCTCATTTTCAAAATTCAATTTTGTTTATTTATATAGTGCCAAATAACAGTCATCTCAAGGCACTTTAGTAAACATTCCAGTTGAACCTACTTATCAGTACATTGTTTAGTTCATTGTTCCAATTAGTTAAGTGCTCTAGAAAACCCATCAGATTGCATTGAGTCACTGACTCATGTCAGTGACTTTACAACAATCTTTCAAAAGAGACCTGTTGCAACAATAAATTAAATCCATCCATTTATTGTCCTCCACTTACCCGGAGCCGATTCGTGGGGGCAGCAGCCTAAACAGAGGCCCGGACTTCCGTATCTCCAGCCAGGGCCAGGTCCTCCGGGGGAATCCTAAGGTGTTCCCAGGCCACAGTCCCTCCAGCGTGTCCTGGGTCTTCCTTTGGGTCTCCTCCCAGTTGGACGTGCTGGGAAAACCTCACCAGGGAGGCATCCAGGAGGCATCTTAACCAGATGCCCAAGCCTCCTAAACTGGCTCCTCTGTATGTGGATTGTGTATTTGGAATGGTTGTTCCAAAACACAAAATAAACGTCTTACAGGGGACATATTATGACGTTTTCCTTAAAGTAACACTAAATCGTTTTTTTTTACTTAAAGCTAGAGCTTTAACATTGATCTCAGTGATTGTTGGTTTAGAAACTTGACCAGTTTCATATGGCCAGATACTGCCCTTAACAGCTTTGTGAAGTGGGTAGGTGTTCTAGGGGCCGCTCTTATACCTGCTTCACAACTGTTAGCTGTAATGCTAGCGGTTAGCATTTTCAGTTCACCAATTGTCAATTAAAAGCACAATAAGACGAAAAAGCAGTTTGCTTTTTCTGTTATCATCATGGCGGAGTCTGGAAGTAAAAGTAACAGAGTAATGTCTTTGGAGGTGAAGCAAAGAGCTAAAACCCGAGTGAACATTGGCACGGTCTATGCTAGTTTGGAGCTAGCTACAAAATCACGGACTGATGGTGACCTGGCTTTGATGCTACTGGACTTGTAAGTAATAATATTGTTTTGTCCAACAATGTGGAACTTTTTACTTCATGTTTTTAGAATTGGATGGCTAATGTTAGTGTTAGCTTGTTGTTAGCGTTAGCTATAGCAGGTTGCAGCAGGGTTATTTACGCTAGTTTTATTTCCACTTTCAACCAGTAGGTGGAGGAGCAGGAAACTGCTCTGTTACTTGTTATAAAAACTATATGGTTAATACAAAACATGTTTATAAAGTTCTTTGCACAAAATCCCCCCACATAAATCGATTTCAACAGTTCTATTCTTGACAGTTTCAGTACCTTCCAGAATGAGCCGTTTCAGGGCTCTGTCACTTTAAGAAAACAAGCTGGAGCTGGCCAAGATTGGCTACTGAGGAGCTCAGATATCCGCGAAGGGCTCATAACAGAGCCTCTGCTTCTCCAGCAGCAGCTCTCTCTTGCAAGTGAGAGGTAGTTTTATGCTAGTTTCCCCATTTGTGATGTCACAAACAGGGACTTTTGGAAACAGCTTATTTTAGTCACATCATTCTGAAAAAAAAAACACTGATAGAAAATGGATGGATGTGTTTTCATGTTTGGAGTGTTTATAGAGGCAGTAGAGACCCACATGGCAGCACATAAGGATGCAAAAGGTAAGACTTGTAATTATTGACATTTAAAGCACACAAACGTTGGTAATGTGGCAAGGTGGACAAACGAGGGCCCGGGCGGGTCTTGAACCCCAGGCTCCCGGGTGAGAGTCACGCGCGCTGACTGGATAGCACACATGACTCTCACCCGGGAGTCTGGGGTTCAAGACCCGCCCGGGCCCCCGTTTGTCCACCTTGCCACAATTGGCGTTGTTGGCAGGATCCATGTAGAACTGTGAAGTTGGTCCATGGATGTGGAATTTGTGGCACCCTGCGCGGGAGTACGGGATGTGCTTGTGGAAAGAGGGGGGAAGATGTGACAGTGTGTGTCCTGTCACTGGATCTCGATTGATCATGCGCCCTGGCTACTTGGCCACAGGGATATCTTTGGCTGACTGGTTAGCGCGCGTGACTCTCACCCGGGAGTCTGGGGTTCGAGTCCCGCCCGGGCCCTCGTTTGTCCACCTTGCCACAGTAATAAGCTATTTCACAAAGAGCCTCATCACCTGTTATGAATATATTTTTACTTTTGTTATACTTGTTTTTTTCTACATGTAATATTTTAGACTAAATATGTTAAATATTGTCAATTTAAAAGTCAAGATGATTTGTGTTGCTCATCTCAAGTCTCTCCATCTGGTGGTGCTCCAACTCCAACATTTTGGGAATAACTTAATCAGTTTGTAGGAGCTTGTAGGAAAATTTCCATGTTTTTCCTTGTATGATTATGTTTTTCTAATTGATTTATGTTGCAGTACCCTAATTCTCTATATGAAGAGCAGAAATTAAGCCACAATTAGTTTTATGTCTTATGTTTATCTTTGTTTGCCTTTATGTGCATAATTGTGTAATCATCTACTGATGAGCAGCTCCTTCCTAATGTGTGTGACTAAACACTCTTTTTTAGGAAGGTGCTGCACATCCAGATGCGTTCAGGACTATCTAACAGATTTGATGTGTGACGGGAATTAGAGTGACAAAAAACATTACTTGTTTGTGACAGTTGTTCTCCTTTCTCTACTCTACCTCTTTTTTCTAACTTCCTCGTGCAGCTCTGATGATTTAAAGTGACACAAACCTCACACGCTGTGTTGCAACGCATGTGAGGAAGAAAGACCAGATAAGAGGAACAAAAAACCCAGTTGAAACTTTTATTCACATTAAATGCTGCGAATGAAGCAACCCGTAACCGACTCTTTTACCTAAAAAAAATTGAGAAAATGGAATACTTCCTGTGAGGGTGGACGTGAAGCAGGACGTTAGTCTTGAAGACGTTTTACTTCATTTAAATTTTTAAATGCCTTCTGGCTCAGCTCTCTCACGCCTCCCGATTTACCGGTTGATCTATGTTCCTACCCTCACCTATGGTCACGAGCTTTGGGTAGTGACCGAAAGAACGAGATTGCGGATACAAGCGGCCGAAATGAGTTTTAGCTTTTGGCTAGAGAGAGTGTGAGAAGCTCGGTCATCTGGGAGGGGCTCGGAGTAGATGTGCTGCTCCTCCACATCGAGAGGAGCCAGTTGAGCTGTAGCAAGGGCATGACCAGACTTGATAAAGTGATTATTGAAGGAATTTACCATTTTAGTTTTATCTGAGACAACAATGCCCTCCGATTTGATTACATTTGGCAGGTGTGAGGACTTACTGGTATTTTCCATAGTCTTGACAGTCTGCCAGAACCTTTTGGGGTCAGAACTGCTCATCAGAAACTGGTTCTTATAATATTCAGATTTTGCTTTTCTGATTGACTGGGTACATTTGTTCCTTATGGATCTGAAGGATTGCCACATTAGACTGAATTAAAGATAAAACGTGAATAATTGAGTCTCAACTGAACGAGGCTGATTTAGTGTCTTCCTCTGGTTGCCATACTGCTGAACTAACAAAGCAACAGGATGAGGAAATGAAGTGAGGCAAGCGTGTGACTTCACCTCTTTATTGCCTTGCAAATTTCTATCAGTGCTGAAAACACAGAGCCCTTTGCCCAGCCGTATCAGTCGAGCCCTGGCCTGGATCCGCTCTGACAGCTCATGGTATGTGAACTATTAGACATGTTTTCACCAGCCTATCGCCTCTTCTTCTTTCTAAGTAACCCAGAGTCTTTGCATGAGTCGTGTTGTTGGTGATTAACTTGTAACAAGCTGGTATCTAAAAAGCAGGAAATGAAAGTGCGGTACTAACTAGACTGAGGAGAGAATATCTTGTTCTCTGTGGTAAACAGCTCCAGTAAATCCATTGAGACTTTGATTGAGGCAACATGGAGGTTAATGAGTAACTGAGTAGAGGTGCAACCTTTAGTAGATATTTGTTCAGCTCTTGCTGCGTGACCAGAAGCACTGATCTTTGCTTTTGTTTATTCGCCCAGCTGGACTGTAGCCTACTGAAGCTACTTTTGGTGACTTGGAGCTGAAAAGACTTGGTGCTGCCATGGTAGGTGCTGATCTTTCTCTACACTTAAATTACAATGATTTCCCCAAAGTGGATCTTATTTGTGACTTTACATTATGTAAAATGTTCACTCTAAGATTGTTTTAGGTTACCATTTTATGTTTTTATGGCAGAGACTTGTAATGTAAACCACCCACAGCTGATAGTTCCCCTTCCTCTGTAACGGCTGAAACAGGAAGTCAAACTAGGTTGCTAGAATCGATGAAATGGGAGCTCCTCTTTGGCTGTGAGACTTTTCACTGACAAGCTGTGATGGTTTCCCACAGGCTGACCCAAACCCTCAGCCGCCCGCCTCGGGCTCGTCATCCGCTAAGATGGACCAGGTACAGAGTCAGGTGAACGAGGTCAAAGTCATTCTGAAAGACAACATCAACAAAGTGCTGGAGAGGGGCGACAGATTAGATGACCTCATCAACAAGACGGACGACCTGCAGGCATCTGTGAGTAGATCAAGACAAAACAGATGCTTGCAATCTGCAGAAATGTGAAACTTGAAGCATCTGACCTTGACTTTTATCTGTTATAATCAGTGTTTTGAGGGGGTTAGAATATTTTTTGGTCTTCCTAGAATTAGCTTCATTTTAGTTTTCACATGAGAAGTGGATAAACTGCAAACTCCTCTGTTGTTTCCTGAAATACTCTGTGAAAGCTCACCCCGTTTCAAAGAAAAAAACTTTACATAAGTCACTTTATGCAAAATAGATTGTGCAGTCAGCTCAACCTGTCTGCAAAGGCCTGCTCATAATAATTGGAATTGTTTATATTTTTTATCTTTATTAAATATTTTATGACAATTTATTGTTAAAAAAAGTCACAGATGATTATTTTTAGAATTTAAATTAGCACGTGCTTTTGGTTTGAACAAACTATCCCGAGAGAAAAAATAAAAATGGAGCAAAAACGTTCCATCCATCCACCCATTTTTATCTATTTAGAGCCCTGCACCGGAGCCCTAGACCCGAGGGTCCCGACAGCCGACTGTATAATTACCTCGGATATGGGCCGGGCTCGGGCTCCATGTTTATTATGCCATTAAAAGCTCTGTTAAGGTCTGTGGTCTAACTGCGCCTATATGAACGACCTGCTGATCGAAACATAAGCCCCTCTTTTAACCTGCTATTTTATGTCCACTTTGATCTGTCCGAAACCATTCGTTTAGTATTCATAAAATTAGAATGCTGTTTTTTTTTTCTAACTGAAGAGCGCATTTTCAGAGCGGTAGCTTAAATTTACGAACGCACTCAATTAATATAGAGTTCTATCACCCTACAGCATTGTTATGGGAGGTAAAAAAAAAAAGTCTGGCTAAATAGGGTTCGGGCCAGAGAATTCTGAAAGCCTGTCGGACCGCGTCGGGCTGGGGCTCCACCCCCTCGGGCCAGGGCCGGGCACGGGCCCAGATTATAAGCCCGTGCAGTAGTGATGCGCGGGTTAGGGTTTTTTTCAACCCGCGGGTACCGCAGATTTCAAAAAGTCTGACCCGCACCAAACCGCCCCGCATCACTTTGTCTAGTTTTACAACCCGCCCCGCCTCATTAAAAACACGTTAGAATATTGAGCTTCTGACCTCGCTGAATCTTTCCCAAACACGCGATTAGCTTGTCCCTCCTTTCTTTTAAGAATGTAAACTCCCAAACGAATTTTATCCAAAATATCTTCCTCTATCGTTTTGTTGATGTGGCTGCCTGCCACCTGCTTGGAGCGCACTTTGCTGCCGTGTTCTACGTGCCTACGTCATATTGTCAAAGGTTATCTGCACGTTATAACGTTTTAAAACATGACCGTGTTTAAAAAAACTGTCTTAAATATTATGTTTTACAAAATTAATCATTGATTAATGTCTTTATCTTCAGTGTGCATATCTATATAATATATATATTTGATGAACCCGCCCCAAACCGCACCGCACTGAATTAATAATTTATTGACCCGACCCGCGGTACCCGCAGGTTGGAAGACAACCCGCGCATCACTACCGTGCAGGGTACTAATCCATTTATCCGGGGTCGGGTCACGGGGGCAGCAGCCTAAACGGAGAGGCCCAGAATTCCCTCTCTCCAGCCACTTGGGCCAGCTCATCCAATGGAATCCCAAGGCATTCCCAGTCCAGCCGAGAGACATAGTCCCTCCAGCGTGTCCTGGGTCTTCCCTTGGGTCTCCTCCTGGTTGGACGTGCCTGGAAAACCTCACTAGGGAGGCGTCTAGGAGGCATCCTAATTAGATGCCCAAGCCACCTCAACTGGCTCCTCTCGATGTGGAGGAGCAGCGGATCTACTCCGAGCCCCTCCTGGATGACCGAGCTTCTCACCCTATCTCTAAGGGAGAGCCCAGACACCCTGCCACCTTGTATTTTCAATCTCATTCTTTCAGTCACTACCCAAAACTCGTGACCATAGATGAGAGTTGGAACATAGATCGAGCGGTACATTGAGAGCTTCGCCTTCCGGCGCAAAACAACAGTAGAACTGAACTCAGGGCTGTTTAATAGTGAAAATATGAGAATTTGCACATGCACAAAGTTAAAGAGAACTCAGAGTATTGGGACTGAACTAGGTGGCCAAAAGAAAACCACTTACCAATGAGGCTAACCATAGACAAAGGCTTCAATTAGCAAGAGAGCGTAACAATTGAATTCTGGAGCGATGGAGGTCTGATGAGTCCAGATCGACTCTGTTCCAAAGTGATGGGAGCATCAGGGTAAGAAGAGGCAGAGGAGGTGAAGCACCCATGCATAGTTCCTACTGAACAAGCCTGGGGGCAGTCTATAATCTGGGGTTGCTGCAGATCCAGGTTTAGCAACACCATGTGCCCAAAGTCAGGTCACCTGATGACAGTGAATGACCAGGGTATTCCATCAATGGATGTATTCTTCCCTGATGACATAAGCGTATTTTAATGACAATACCAGCATTCATCAGGCTCAGATAGTGAAAAAGTGTTTCAGGGAGCATGAGACAACTTCTCCACACATGGATCTGCTGGGGGAGGCTTTGCACGTTGGTTGAACTCTAAATCAAGATCTTGGTTAATGCAACACTGGATGGGAATAAATCTTTTGACGTTGCAGAAGCTTTTTGAAAACAATGCCCCAGCTACTGTGTGCCATAATGAAAGCTAAAGGTGGTGTGTGACTTATTTTTGGCCAGGCCGTGTGTTTGTCTGTTAAAAAAGGCCAAGAGGTCATCTTTGGTGATAGATGACCGCCAGTTGTTACGAACGATGGTAATTCTTCAACAATTACTGTTAGTGCAAAAGAAGACAAACTGCCCAAGACTCAATCTGTTCAAGAGAATAAATAAACCATAAGAAACTCATCCTGAGTCACAATCCATGGATAAATGGTTGTTTGCATAATGAAGCTTTATTATATCTTTACTTTGTTTTAGACTGTATTGAACAGGACATACTATTTCTACTATTGTGGTTTAAGTTAGCCTTGATTATTATATTAAATTAAATTGTGTAGCTTAATCTATATATTTATAGGAGTCATCACCTATAATACCGTGGATATCTACGTCCTATTATAGTCTTTTAGACTATTAAAATAAATTGTATTGGAAAAATAAATTAAAAATGTGCTTTTCTGATCCTTTTCTGTGAAGGGCATATTTTCTCGCGAGATCACACGCGATATTTCGGCTGTGTCGGACGCGCGCAGGACTGAGGGGCGCGTTGATTGGTGGAAGGAATCAGCTTCAGCGTCTCGCTCCAAAACAACAAAAGTTATAACTGAACCCGACCTGGCAGTGACCTACGGGATCCAACCGTGTATGTACGAGCCCGAGCCTCGCCTCGTGCGTAATGGCGCCCTCGCTTGTTGTTGAGTTGGGACAAAGCAAGCTAACAGCCAGGCATCGGCTCTTATGCTGTTGTGAAGATGGAATACACAAACCGATCGGAGTTTTGTCTCCCATAACACGGATTATAACACGAGTCGTCAACGGTAAGACATCATTTATGCGTTTCACGTTATGAAATGAGCTTTGTTGTGCTGGTTTGGTCGCTGCTGGCCTCATATTTGTTTATATTCGACCTTTGTGCCAACATGTAGGCAAATCTCGTTTTGGGGTGCGTGCTCGTGGGGTGCATGTGAGCTGGTTGAAGAAGGCAAGATTAAACAAACGCTTCAATGTTGAATATCGGCTTCTCAGCCAGTGAAAAATCATTAGGAAGCCATTATAGACATTTTTTCAAGTGGAAAAGTGAAAATTTCAGGTGATGACTCTTTTAACAAGTTGAAAAATATTGTAAATGTACAAATATAAATATTTTACTGTTTTTATTGTACTATTGAGACCAATGTAATTCCATTACACAATTTATTCCTGGTCTGTAAATGTCCAAAGGCTTATAAATGTACAATCAAAATAAGCATTTAATTCTGTCATTCATACCTAACAGCCATAGAGGGCAGTGTGCCCGTCAGCTGTACTAAAACAAAAGCATGATTTGCTAAGCTTTACTTAGCTGTGTGTATTTAGCTGTTAGAAGACAGCATGACTTTGCTTCATAAAATAATTTTTTTTAAACAAGAATGGGTTAAATGATTATCAAATAGGGTCACTGTCAGCAAGATCAGCATTCATTTCCTTAACTTATACACTATAAAAGCCAGCATGCTCAGATATAAACCTGTAAGGTTCCTTAAAGTGATTTTGTGCAACACAAAGCATGTTTTGAATTGGTGGTGTCAAAAATATGGCCCATGGGCCAAACTTGGACTGTTAGGGGAAAGTTTAAAAAAATACAGCATAAATAGGCCAGTTTCCACTATCGGAACTTCTGGGTAATTTTACAGGACCTTCATGGTATGCACGTTTCCATTTCACTGGGCCGGCCCAAAAGGATCACTTTTCGGGCCGTTTCAGGGACCAACTAAGGCTATGTTCACACTGCAGGTCTTGATGCTCAATTCCAATTATTTGAGTAAATCTGATTTTTTTGAAGCTGTTCACATTATAACTGAAGTGCGACATCAAACACTCTCCAGTGTGAACGCTTCACGGCTCCAAAGCGACCCGCATGCGCAGAAGACAAGAAATCAGAGTCAGAACCAGGAGAGGTGGAGTTGTGATGTGAAAGTCTTCACTGACAGTTCA
The DNA here is from genome assembly GCA_006937985.1 of Aphyosemion australe. NCBI lineage: Eukaryota > Metazoa > Chordata > Actinopteri > Cyprinodontiformes > Nothobranchiidae > Aphyosemion > Aphyosemion australe. The sequence continues at coordinate 1,381,674 of SSNS01000017.1, forward strand.
GACACAATTTCAGAATCACACCTGGGTCTCTCGTTTTGGGGTGGAAACTATTTTAAAAGCTAAACTATTTTACTCCTTATTTCCGCCGTCTTCCCGAGTTAGTATTCCCTGAAAATGTTTTGTTATGAACTTCATCCATGGAGAACCCCCGCTCCGCTGTCATGGAGACCGAGCCCGGAGACGCTTTGCTCCAGCAGCATCTCCCGCTCTCATGCTTTCTTGTATTTGTAAATCCAAAACATGACAGAATGTCCAAACAGACCCCTGAATCCCTCTGTCAGCGCTGCTCTTCAGGAACGTTCATAACTTCAGGACGCTCGCCTCCGCTGATCAGTGACGTAGGAGGCGGATTTAATGCAACATGACCATTCAGACAAAAATGCGCATATGTGTCGGAATCAGTACTACATATTGAAACGATCTGGATCGGATTAGGAAAAATCGGATCTGTGCTGTTCAGACTGTCACAAAAAAATCAGATAAGGGTCACAGGCAGGTCAACATGCGGATTTGATGCGCTTTTGCCTGCGGTGTGAACGTAGCCCAAGTGAGTACCGGTATTGGGATATGTATTCTGATATGGCCTTGTAGAGTAGGTGGGTGGAACTTGTGGTCAACTTAATGCTGATTGGTGGTAACTCAGTGGGAAATTATATTTGCAAACAACCAGTATATTAAAACATTAGGAGTTGCTGGTTTGGAGACGCAAGGGCTGTGTGAGGACAGAGCCAGCATATTTTCCGTCACATTCCAACTTTCAGAAATTTCCCAGAACGCCTATAGTGGAAACGTGGCTAAAGATGCAAACTCTAATTATTAAAAATGCTATTCCCAACTCCTCCACTGAGTGTAGTACAAAGGCCGGGGAGGTTTTGTGTTCTTTAGTCGTTCAAACACTGATGTTGTTCATGTTTTATTAAATTTGATTATTTTCTAATGTATGTTTTCTTTGCACAAAAAGCAAGGATGTTTAAATAATGTTGTTTAAAGGTTATTATGGTTCTGGCTTGGGCTGGATGTGGCCCCTGAACCAGAACTACAGCCGTTTTAAAGGATCCAAATACTCATAGCCGTTTCTTTTCCCTTTTCTCGTTAGGCCGACTCCTTCCAGAAAACCTCCACGCGGGTAGCCCGAAAATACTGGTGGAAGAACATAAAGATGATGATTATAATCGGCGTGATCGTGGTGATCATCCTGATACTCATCATCCTCGCTGCAACTAAAGTTATATAACAACCCTACATCTGGGGAGAGCAGAGGGGATGAGGCGCTCGCCTCCGGACATCCCACTGCACCCTGAAATTTTAGATTTCAACAGCAACATGTGCACATTCACTCGAAACATGAAAAATCACTGTGAAGAAGGTAAAATCCACAGGAGACGGAGATTAAATGAAGTCTGCTGACAAACCAAACACTCCACATGTAACGTAAAACCGCTCCGTTAATGAAACACGAATCACGTGAGCAGGTTTTGTTTTTATTTGATGCATTTTCAACATTTGTACATATAACGTATGTTTATGACTCAAACGGTGTAGTAACATGTTTTATATGACTGAACGCCATTAGGGTAGGGGGTGTCTTGTATTTTTCTGCCACAGTACTGTATATATATATAGATATATGTGCGATTTGTTCAACCAATAATACATTTCAGTAATGAAATAAATGAGGCAATTCACAAGCGGCTTTTGAGAACTTTATAAACAGAGAGCAAAGGGAGAATCTGAATATGCTAGAAGCGATCTAAGCTAACGCAAAAACACTGAAATATTTGGGTAAATGTGGAGCAGATGTGGGTTTTAAAAACTAGATCTGTGATCTTTGCTGGAACGTCTTCTCCACCAGCGAACGGCAGACTTTCATCGCTCTGAAGCCTACGGGAAACAAACAGAAACAAGTCAGCTGTGAAGGAACGGCGTGCCGTCAAGGTATCAAAGAGAAAAATAGGAATCCCCTGTTTTAATATAATCAAAACAATCAGGAGAAACAATTATTTTAACATTTTGCATTTCTAAAAGTGAGAGCTAGGGATCTTCAAGTGCAATAAACTGAAGAAGTCAAAATACTAAATGGAGAAAAAAACTTCATTTTGACCAAAAATACACATTAAAGAAAGCATTACATGCAAATTTCTGGAAACGTGACACTTTAAATCTGTTTTTTTATGATTTTGTTTAAATCAACGGTCATAAGAGGAAAATGTGTTACAGGAAAAATTAACAAAAAGAGGCGTCTTTTCCATCGCTGTCAGTAACACAAAACAGAAGAATACAATTACACAAATTAAAGCACTTTATCCCCCAACACAGTAGAGTCCAAACCAGGTTTAAGCTCATGGACTACTAGCTAAATAAAGAAATACCATTAGGAGTGAATATATTAACATTAGAACTGGAAAGTCCAGAGAAAGCTGTATGTATCCTTTGAAAAGCAAATAGTTATTTTTATTTTTTCTCCATATTTATAATCATTACTTGTGGGGGAGTAAGGGCCTGTAAAAAAATGACAATTACATGTGTTTATTTTTAAGTTTTACATTACATAACAGTCGCCAAACCAAAAGTGTTTAAAAAATGGAAAGAAAGATGACAAAGCTGCACGTGTCCCATACTGTTTAGTTTAGAAATTCTGATACAGGATGTTGTAAGACCATACCAAATGGCAGCGTTCGAGAGCGTACGCTTCTCGTACCCGGTCCGCATTGAGCGGGCCCTGAGAGTATCTGGGAGTCAGCTCATGGCCTGCAAGGAAGCTCCGCTGGCAGGTACAAACAAGGTATGTCAGAGTTAGGAGACAATACACTTCCTTTTCTGTTTCCCTGCACATCCTTAACTTTGGCATCCATTTACTGTAGTAGCACTTTACCTGTTAACTTTACAGTTAAAAAAGAAAACGAGAGAAGGTGCAAAAGGAGGCAGCAGAAGGCCGGCTGTTAAAAATAATGGCCACGAGAGCGTAGCCGCTATGTTACCACTACTGTAAAGCACATGAGGGTGCTGAGAAAAAGAAATTTACGTGAGCAAATTCAACAAAATATTACAAAACACCAAAGTTAATATAACTACTTACAGTTTGGACTAATCTGTAGACGTTTGTTGCTGGATACCTACTTGAAGTTGAGCTCTTTAATACGGCTTGTAGCTGTTGGTGTGAGCGCCACGCCGCGGCGACTTGCCGTAACCGCCAGACTGATCTGCAGATGACGGGAAAATTAGATTTATTACCTTTTCGGCTGGAGGATAGAAGGTGTTCCAGAGATACTCACTGCTGTAGTCCGTATATCCATAATAATTATTGTAACCAGAGTAATCATAGCCACCATAGCCACCATAACCTTGATTACTGTAGCCGTAATTGCCATAGTTTCCATAGCCTTGATTCCAGTAGTTACCATAACCCTGGTTCCAGTTCTGACTGGGACCTGTGGAAACAAATCACAGAACGTTTTATGTTCTTCACGGTTTTCCAGCACTGACATTTTACCGTCTCACGTTTTCTACTGAATTCAACTTTAATTCAGTTAAAAAGGATTCAACATCTAGAAATGAGATTTCCAAAGAGCGGCTCAGGGGCCAGTTGTGGCCCTTGGAGGGATTTTGTGCGGCCCGCAAATGCATCTGTAGAACGATGAATTTAGTCTCTCAGTCATGCTGTTGATAGAAAATGACACTTTCTAACATTTTTTGTTCATTTTTTTTTACTAAAATGTCTCTTTTGGATGTATTTTTAAATAAACGATTACCATAAAATATTTTTTGCAATGTTAAAATAAAAATAACCACACTTTTTGGCCACTGAAGACTTATTAAAGCAGCAATCCGGAGTTTTCCCTTTCAGGAATTATGTATGATTTTTCAGAAATCCATTTCCTGCGCCCGAGCGGCCAATAGGGGGTCTATTAATTATAATGTCTATGGTAGTAACCATCATCTAGACCAGTCTAGAACAAACAAAACCTTTATGCCCACACAACGGGTGTAGCTAATAAAGTGGTCGGTGACTAAACGTTACAGCTTTATTCATTTCAGGACCTAGGTTAGAAATAAAATCCACCAAGAAGTTCAGCAAATGTTGAAATGGAGTTCTTCACTGATTGTGTTTTATCTTTGATGGAGTTTTTATAGAATGCTTCAGCCTGAAGAGCCACCAGCTTGTTCTGAGTAACTGTTCTGCTGCTCCTCTGTCAGTGAACCAACCAGCAGGTGGAAATATTAAACTAACAAGAGCAAGATGATTTTTTTTAAATTCCCATGTTTTAGTTTTCCATCCTAACTCACCACCGCCTCTTCCTCTGGACCTGGACGAGTATCCTCCTCTGCCTCCCCAGTACTGCTGCTGCTGGTACAGCTCCTTTGACACGGCCACCTTTACTTCACACTAAAGGCAAACGTTAGATTCATTTATTATATCTTCACTGAGGTCCAGTCCTATGATGAGATCTGATTGGATGAGCTGACTGCACCTTGCTGAGTCCGATGTTGTGGTACTTCTTCTCCATGATATTCTTCACCGGCTCCTCCTCTAGAAATGTGATGAAGCAGAAGCCTCTCCTTTTGTTGGTTTTGTTCTCCATGGGAAGTTCAATCGAGTCCACCTGATTAAATCATCAGTGAATGCATTAAATATCATTTATTGAGTTTTATTTAAAAAAAAAGCAAAAAAAAAGTTTAACTGGATTAAAAACTGAGATCCTCGTGAGCCACAACAGAACAGATGTGTGTGTGTGAGTAGGAAACACACCTCTCCAAAGGCAGCAAAGTACTCTCTGACTTTGTCTTCAGGAGTGTCTGGAGACAGACCACCAACAAAGATCTTCGTCACAGGCTCCTTGGTCTTCATGGCTTTGGCTCTTTTGGGGTCGATCACCTTCCCGTTGAGCTTATGTTCCTTCTGTGATGCAACCTTCATGAGAACAAACAACAAACCAGTTAAACAATCAGTACTTCTATGGATAGTAGGTGTTTGGCCTTTTTATCAAACAGAACCATCATTTTGGTTCAGCGGTTTAATATTAGATCAGATGCAAAACAAAAGAAGCAAAAATACATTTTTAAATCTAGGTGGGATTAAACGCAGGATTAAGCAGCTTTCCTTTGTTCATGGAATAATTCCATTGAATTTTTAACAGAATAAAACTAAAAGTAATATTTTTAGATCCATTTATGTTTTTTAATATAATTTTTCACAAATACAACTGAAGAAAAAAATCCTTACTCTTTTTGTTTTATTTATTTTTCTCAATCTAATTTTTTTTAAAAACTACAAATGGAAAAATTTGTAGTTTTTCAAAAAAATCACAACAAATTTAATATATAGTAGATATTTACTAGCCTGACAAGCCATCTTATATATGTGAGTGTATAGTCGACCCGACAGAGCTCGATCATGGGGGCGGGATCTATGGTTGTCTTTCAAACTGTCTCTGCATGCTATTGGACAGCGCTAGGACCAATCAGAGCAACGAACAATGTGAAATATTCAGAGCTACGGAAATCAGTCAACAGGGAAATCCGACATACACAGAAGAAGTAAACACATCCTTTTTCAAAATAAAAGACGCAAGTACCTCAATCTGCTCGTGTCTTGAAGAAAAGCTCAAGTCTAAATAGTCCAAAGCTGATGCCAAAGTTATTTCAAACAAGCACCGTTTATGAGCCAACGCCATCTTTGTAGTTTTTCTCTATTGCAGCTCTAACATTAAACCAAATGTTGGAGCCAATGGTTAGGGTTAGCCATCTTTGTAGTTTTTCTCTCTTGCAGCTCTAACATTAAACCAAATGTTGGAGCCAATGGTAGGCCTGCTGAGGCTACAATGGAGCGTGACTAGACCGACCTGCAGAGCAAAATCTTTTGCTGCTATGGTTGGTCTAGATTTCTAGGAAAAAGAATTTCTGACTTAACTCTCAAAAAAAGTCACAATTCCAATTTTAATCTCATAATTCCGACTTTTTGTTCTCTGAATTCTGGAAAAAAACATTTTTTTAGTGACCCTAATCCTTTTCCGTAGACAAGAATTATAATGGTTTCTTCTCAAAAGGGTCCTGCAACATCTGCTGCTCTAAATACGTTTTATTAAGGTGGACTGAAGGGAAAAACAGCTGTTTGGATTGTAAAGGTTGCAGATGACCTAGAAGCACTGAAGCATTCTAGAGGGAGCGCCCCCTGCTGATCAATAAGTCAGAGCCATGAAACGATGCCAATGAAAAATTATCATTCAACTATAGATGAACCTCCTGCTCCAAACTTATTTGTTTAAACGAAGACTGAAATGCTTCTTTGTGAGTGACCGAGTTTAAAAAACAAAAGTAGGACCATACCTTTTCAACACTTTCCGGTTCTTTGAAAAGCACAAAGCCGAAACCCCTTGATCGACCAGTCATGGGGTCCAGTTTTAATGTGCAGTCTACGACCTCCCCAAACTTTGAGAAGTAATCCTTGAGGTCCTTTTTAGTGGTGTCCCAGCTGAGGCCTCCCACAAACATCTTCCTGTTGATTAAACAAATGGGTCAGAAAATAGAAAAATTAGTGTTTGTTAAGAGCGGCTGGTTCTTTTTCCAGATTTGTACACCAAAATAACGTGACACCGGTTATTAGGGCAAGAATCTGGCGACACAATAAATATCACAATAAAGGGGAGATGATACGATATATTGCAAGACTAAAAGCTTCATTATATTAGCTATTTTTAAGACTGAATTTAATTGTAAAACACGCTCCAGATGCATCCAAAACACATCCAGTGTTATCGAGATCTTGTTGCTCCTTCAGTAAAAACTGCTGCCACCTAGCGGTCAGAGTTTGAATTGCACCAAACAAAATAAATACAGTAAATGTTCACATTTAAATTCTCGATTCAAAAATCGATACACTGCTTTGAAATATTGATTCAGTGTCATGAAACACTGCAATGTTTCATTGTGTTGATTTTCTTACATCCAAACTGATTATGGTCGATTCCTGAATCGTATAAAATTCTAAACGGAGTGAGACAACATGGTCATCGGGGTCAACATGCTAAAGAAATGTGTCCTGTTATCCTCATTTTTACTATTCAACTTATAAAAACATCTTTATAATTGTGTAAATGTATAACTTCCTACCAATTTCCTTGCTGGTTTTGTCTATCTGTACTTATGCAGATGTAATGCACTATCATGTTTTCATTAGGATTGGTTTTGTTAAGATGAATATATTAGTCGTGAAAATGATGAGGAATAAAATCAGGTCAGAAGAACAGAAGCAATCCACATTTCTTTACATTTTTCTATCAAAAGTTTAAAACAGACTTTCTTGAAATCATCTGGTCTTGATCAACAGTTTGATCAGCAGATGTCAAAGTTTTTCTTTAGACTGAATATAATGTAGTATGACACATGAAACAGTAATGTGGCGTTAGCTGAAAACTCGACATAGAGATATTAATCTCAAAAACTTTTTTGGGCTGTTTTTAGGCCTGACACATTTATTGACCCCATTTGTTTCTATGTTGTGAACAGAAGATGGACGAAATCTGAACGAGAAGAAACGCTGCCAAAGCCTAATGAAATCTTTAAAGTCATTTAGGAAATATTTTTTATTTTTACCGAGCATAAAAACATTGTCCTGTGCTGTTTGCTAGGACCATGTGTTCATGCTGCATATCCTTATATACAAGGCTGTGACTGGAGGTGAAATAATAAATGACCATGTTGTGCGGTGATTAACCCAGACATGCACCTGTGGAAGCTGAGTCCTGGAACAGGTAACATACCCTTCATCCTCCTCGTTTTTGCTGGCGTCAATCCTCGACCCTTCGGCCTCGCCCCCCATCATCAGGCCACACTCCCCACCAGCAGACATCGGGTCGTCGTTGTTAGCATCTCCATCCTCCTCCATTCTCATCATGCTCGGGTCTTCGCTGAATTCATAATCCTCCGACATCTTTTGGCTTTTTTGGGCGACTAGTTTTTAAACTAAAGCGGCGCCGGAAACTTTTGAGAAAATACTATTTTACAAAAAATATCCCAAAAGAAGTTGCGCTACAGACAGCTAGTGGCTAGCTAATATTTATCATCAAATTTCATCAGATAAATAAAAACTTGGCATACGCAAACTATGTCGCTTCTTTACGAAAATGTCATCTAAGATTTCGATTAACATAAATTTAAAGCGTTTACATTGGTAAATAAACAACTATCTTCCAAATTTAATGTTAATTTTAGAGCGTCGTTTTGTTTTTCATCACCGTCACTGGATTCTTCTTCTCTGTTTTTAAAACGGATTCCAAACTGAACAGCGTCGCCAAACGTGCCGGTGTTGCGTCGAAATGTGTAACCCCGTTGAAAACTGTTTCTCCGCCGGCTTTGCCCTGCCCCCCCTTGTGTTCAGATGTGAACAGATTTATCGAATACACGCATCCGAGTCACTACTTCACAAAGTACATATTTTGAATTATATATTTTTTCTCCACTAAATATTTTGTCTTCGCACAAAGATATTTGCCGAGGAACAGCAGCGAACAGTTTCCGACGGGGTAACATAAACAACATACAACATCTAAGTGTACGATCGAAACACTTAGACGCGGTTAAAATAAATGACAAACTATCTTATTTTTAAAAATGATTGTATTTTAAGTAAACGTAAATAGAAAACTCAAAATTGAAAATGTATCTGGTCTGCTAACACCCTCAAAGAAGTAGCACACACACGTAATAAGGAACTCGAAACATTTGCTGACAGGCAAAAAATGTATTGTAAATGTTAAACTAGTTGGTGTGTTTAAATGTTTGTTTTAATGGTTTTAAAGTGATGCTTCATCACTATTCATATACTCAGCATCGCCACCTAGTGAGTTGGAGAGTGAACTGTCAGAGCGGAACATGTGAGTTGGTCGTTGCATTGTGTTAGCTAGCGCAAAGTAATGGCATTAATAATCAGGTAGTAGCGATCAACCAAAGCCATTTCCTGCTCATTTGTAATCTCGGCTTTGCTGGTTCTATTGGACCTGGATACGCACGTAGGAACCGGGACGCTGCCTGGCTGTAACACCACGCTACTTAAGCTAAGCTATCGCTAGCTAAGATAAGAACCTCCACCATCCTTGTGTTCGTTCTTGTTATAAAAATGGCCACTGTTTCAATTCCTGCTCGCACCACTACAATCTTACTGGATATCGAGGGAACCACTACACCAATTACATTCGTTAAGGTGGGTTACATTTATTTTTTAGGTGGATACAACGCTTATGCTAAGTAGAGCGCTAACAATCTCATATGGCTAAAAACAGCACCAAAACAGCTGTTTCTAGCAACCGAAAAAGAATAAACTCTGAGCTTTGTCACTTTTCCCAGGATATATTGTTTCCCTACATCAGGGAGCATCTTGAGGATCACCTGTCCGCACACTGGGAGGAAGACGAGTGCAAACAAGATGTTCATTTGCTAAAGAAACAGGTAAGGTTATGACGCGCAGTTCATCAGTGTGTGGACTCATGATTTCCTGTTGGCATGAGAGAATTATTCAGTAGTTTAGGGACAGATTATTCAGAGGACGTTTATTATAAGAACGTTTTATTGTTCTTGGTAACAATCTGTTTTTATAAGCTTCAAATGTGTCCAGGTAAATGTTTTGAGACTTTTATTGTGAAGGATTTAAGGACGTTCTTTGAGTTCCTCTGTGGATGCTCAAAAACTGCCTCCTCACTTTTTAAAATACTTTTCTTGAAAGTTTATTTTTATATATTTTATATTCTTGATAAAACATTTTGACTTTTGTCAGGACTTTAATCCCAATGCTCATTTTTAATTCAAATAGTCTTCATACCAGCCTAGTGAACTAGACCAAATTCTTGCCTTGCAAAGTATATATTCACATATATAGGATGGCTTGCCAGGCTGTCTTCATACACCATCATAAGACAAATTAAAATCTAATGTTGCATAATTTTTTTAATGAATCAAGTTCTGCCACTTCCTAATATGGTCATAATTGTCTGTGTTGTAATTTAATGTGTAATTGGTTTTCCAGCTGAATATAGTTTGACTTGAAACACTTTTGTGATGTCATCCAATACTTAAAGGAAATTAAGTAGTATTTAAAACCACAGTTAAAATGTCCTTTGAAATACTCTGATGTCAATAAGAACTCCTGATTGCTGTTGCAGATTGAAGAGGACATGAGGCAGAACCGGGCGTGTCCGGTCCACACGGTGGATCAGACCGTCCACACAGACGAGGAGAAGGCCATCAGGGAGGTTGTGGAGAACGTAATGTGGCAGATGGCGGCAGACAGGAAGTCCACCGCCCTCAAACAGCTCCAGGGTCACATGTGGAGGGCGGCTTATACCTCTGGGAGAATCAAAGGCGAGTAAGTACGCTAATCAGTTTGCTCACTTTCATTTATGAACAGGTTCTGCCTCAACTTGCAACAGGATGAAGCAGGTTTGCTGCCAGGAGATTCAGTGGTTCATAGATCTGATTTCTTCTGCTCCGGGTTTGAACATATAGTGTTTAGTGAATGTTTAGGGTTGCAGGTTTGCACCCTGCTCAGTCTGTCGTACTCATTGTGTCCTTGGGCAAGAGCCACCTTGCTGGCTGGTGGTGGTCAGAGAGAACCGGTGGCACTTAGTGTGTTCATCAGCCAGGGCAGGATGGAGCAGGATAAAAACTGACAAATCATTACATGTTCAGAAAAAGCTAAAAAATTGAATTATTTTTTATCAAATGCAGTCAAAGTGTAATAATTTTCCAGTTTCTACCGCAAATGAAAAATAAGTTGATGAATCCATGAAAGAGCCAGTAACGAGCTTGAGGATCGTACTTAAAGCTTTGGAAATGTTTTAAAAAAGTCTTTTTCTAACAGGATCTACCCAGATGTGATTCCATCCATCAAAATGTGGCGAGAACACGGCCTGAAAGTCTACATTTACTCATCTGGAAGCGTAGAGGCTCAGAAACTCCTGTTCGGACACTCGGTAGAAGGAGACGTTTTAGATGTAAATAACTCCTTTTTTACACAAGCTTTACTTTCATTTTCACCGTCTTTGGTTACAAGATGAACAACTCTCAAGCTTTTAAAAAAAACAGGTCTCTGACCCCAAATCTACACTGGAGGCATCAGCAGCGCGGGACGGCAGCAGGACGGTTTACTCGCGTGTTTCGTGGCGCATCAATCCACCCTGGGGAGCGTCTCAGATGCAGCGCGCCACTGCCAGAATTAAAGCCATGAAAAACACACTGTTGCACTTCTCGAAAGAAGCTGGGAGTAAATTAGCCATTAGGTCACACGTATTGATGTAATCTATATTGATAAGAAATCACATCTCTGCAGTATTCTTTTATTTTGAAAATTACCAGACGTTTTACACTGATACTGTGTGTGATTTCCTGCCTAGCTCTATATTAACTTCATAAAATGATGCGTTCCAGAAGCAGTTCGCGGCAAAAATAGAACCTAATCCAATCTTAGTGGCGCGCCGTTTCTGGGACGCACCTGAGATGTTCCACGCCGCGGCCGGTTTGGATCAACCCTATAGACTAGTAGAAACGTTCCGTGTTGCTGATGCCTCCAGTGTGGATCAGGGGCGAGATACTTTTTTTCAGTGTTTTAGACGGTGTTTCTGATATTTTGGACTTGGATCATTTCAGTTATTTGACGGCCACTTCGACACAACGATAGGAGCTAAAGTGGATGCTAAAAGCTACGGGAGGATCGCAGAGCGGATCGGCTGTCGTCCTGAGGAAATCACTTTCCTGACAGACGTAATCAGAGGTAAAACTGCTTGAACATCCAACCAGCTCCGTTGAGAACATATCAGGAAATCAGTGGTGATACGGAGTCCTGTAATTATATCAAGATGATTCATTCTCAGAGCAGGCTGAAGATACTTTTTCTGATCTGATCTATTTATTTGAAAGAGACGGTGTATTCATGATCATACATATTGATGAAAATACACAAAAGGCTAGTTTCCATTCATAGTCCCACATACTTTCACTGGAGAAACCACGCAGCTGTGCTGCGACTAAAACGGTTTCTCCTCTGGAGCATCAGGTTGACAGCACTGGACAGAGAAACAGGTTCTCCCTCGGTCTTTATGAGTCACTCTGATAAATTTAGGAACAATTCAGATGTCCTCACCCTGCTCCGGTGATGTGGAAAGAAACAAACAAACTTTGTTCCGTGACACAAACTGGTTTTGCCACAATAGTTGAACTGTCACTGGGCCAGTTGTGTTTCTGTTCTGACTCGTGGTTTTGTGACTGCAGAGGCTAAAGCAGCAGAAGAAGCCAGCATGAACGTCCTGGTGGTGGTCAGACCTGGAAACATGGAGCTGACGGACGAGGAGAGCGCCAGCTATAACCTCATTACCTCCTTTAGTCAGCTTCAGCTGACGGGACGAGTTTAACGCAGGAAGAGAGAACTTCTGACTTTAAGATCATGACCGTTTCCCTTTCTTTGCACCTCCCTATATTTTTTAGAACTCTTATTTTTTAGTGTTGTGAATTGGACTCTAGTATGCTAACAGGCCTAAGTCCCAGTTCAACTATCAAGTCCTTTCAGGATGTCGTTGGCTGAAGCGTTGACGGTGCTGTGCAGCCTAAACAAGCTGGCCTGAAGAAAACTGCACATTAACAGTGAGGTTACTGTACCTTTTTAAGCTTTTAGGTGAATTTTCTGTTTTGACTACTGCTGTCCAGCTGTAAGTGTGTGTGGATGCTGTATTTGTCACTTTTTAATTTTCTGCACCTGTGTTAGAAAGTAGATGTTCAGAGAATAAGCTCTGGTGTAAAAAAACGAGTTAGTCCTGATTCCTCTGCTATCAGGTGAATGGTGTGTAAAATGTGCCATCTGTGTTGTTTACGTGGATGTTAAGAAAATCAATCCTTAGAGTTGCCAAACTGAGCAGAAGCGTGGTGGTTTTCTTTGGGAAATAAAGTTTTAACCAATAGTAAATGTTTATTTCACTGTCCAAACGTGCTCCGTTTACACAATTAAAGGGTCAATCAGCACAAATTTTAAAACTGCTACATTTGTTGCTGTCAAGCCAAACACAGTTTTGGTTTTACTGTTGGAAAATAAATTCAAATTAAATCCAGATCTTCTGTCATAATTTTCTTTCACAGTGACAAAGCAGATTAGCTTTAGGTAAAATGCCTCCCAGTGTTTAAAAAGTAATACTTGATTCTGGATATCTGAGCTGTGATTCCGTTAGTACCTACTCTGCACGATTTTGATCAGTTTGACACAGTTTCACAGCATTTTCACTAACAGGTACCAGGTTGCTGCTAATTTTTCAGCACCAGCGTCTGAGCTCCCAAACTGGTCCGGGAGAAAATACAAATTCCAAAGACTTGGATAGGGGGTGACGTCACTGGCTTCTCCCATTGGCTGTTAAAATTCAGAACAAACCCTCTGAGACGTCACCCATAGCTTTCTAATAGGCTTGTTTGAAGCCAAATTTGCGGTTCCAACCACTGTCATTTTTGCCGTGTAGCTCATGTCCTCACTACTGCCAAATACAAAAATGGGCAAAGAGGCGGAGCTGAGTGGGGCTGTGAGCAAATGATTGACACCCATCAAACTCTGAACTGATGTAGCTATGAGCTAACTCGAAGCTAATGCTGCATTTGATTTACCTCGGAACTAGGAACGACGTCACACCTGAGTTAACAGCTTTCTGGTTACCGTAGTCGGAGAACTTGGAATTCCAATATGGCGACTCACGCAAAAACTGCTGTTTTGATAGCTCTCAACGAACACAGACGACTAATAAACAACACTTTTCGTTTGTTTAGCTTAGAGATGCAAGCGCTACATGCATCATTGATTTTAAACGCACTCTTATATGTGTGTCTTGTAAAATAAACACATTTCAACCAGAGCTTACTGTTGTCGATATGGAGAGCTGCCATCTTGGATGTCGAGGTCAGAGTTCTAAAAACCTCTGAGTTTCCGACTGGGAAGTCCGACTTTGGGGGGCGTTTTATTTGATTTTTCCTACTCGGAAGTCGGGATTTCCGAGTTCCGAGGACAAATCGAACGCACCATAAACACTGAGCTAGGAGCTAAACACTGACTGTTAAAATTAGGGATGCACGGTATATCGGCATCAATAACGGTATCGGCCATTGTTAGTAATTTTTTAACATATCGGTATTGGTCCTATACGTGAAACTTGGCTGATATTAACAATTTTTTTTTCAAACTAGTAGCCATTTGTGTATTAGCTTCAGAAGGGGAGGGGGGGTCATGATGCGTAATTGTTTGGTGATATGACAGTGATGGTAATCATCTCAGAAACATTAATGTGTGTGGTGTGAGTATATAATAATAATAGATTTATATATAATTCTTATATTTAGGGTGTTTATTGGCAAGAATTTGGCAATATGATATATTTCACAATACAGGGAAGACGATGCAATATTTTGCGATACTGAAAGCCAGATGATATTTGTGATTTATTTTTTTTTGACTGAACTTCATTGAAAAACTCAGGCCAGATGCCTCCAAGTGTATCGAGTGCTATCGCAAGATTCTGTTGCTCTGTCGGAGTGAAGGCGGTAAAAACCGCTGCCACCTAGCAGTCGGGGTTTGAATTGCACCACACAAATAAAATATAAGAAATATAGTAAACATTTGCGTGAAAATTCTCAATAAAAAATTAATACACGGCTTTTAATTATCGATTTAGTATCATTACACAAAATATCACAATATTTCAATGTACTGATATTTTCTTACACTCATTAAATATCGGTTATCGGGTATAACAGCGATATTAATACTGGTAATCAATATTGGTCCACATTTTCATATGCATCCTTAGTTAAAATACAAGCACAGCGATTGTTTACCAACATGTAAACAATTATGAAGGCTCCCAGTTATAACTTATTGTCGACTTACATGCTCATGTAAACACTGAATGTTTCCCTCCAGTGATGAGAACAATAAACGTAGCTTCTTTAAATGGTGCAAAGTTTATGGTGTTGATACACACACCTGTAACAGTCCTACAGCTGCTCCCGATGCTGTCTGAAAACATCAGAAGACTCTAAATGCCTGACGGGATGCTCCAAAGTGTCTACTATCATGTCCAGGTGGATGTGACGAAACTCAACGCTGAAAGTGCCGATGAAGGCGAGGAAGAACATGACAAGAGCCCACTGGCATCGAGCTGCATGCATCCTGTCAGGGTTCAGCAACAGTACTGGAGCAGAAGGATTAAGGATAAAGACAGTAACGGCACATAAAAACACGTATTTAGCAACTTTTGAAACGCCCCAATTCCAATTTTGATTTTGGTATTTGAGTAAAGGGCAAGCTCACCGAATGACACCTTTAATGTGCTATAATTAAAGAATTCAGACCAGTGTTGTAGTCTAGTCACCTCACGAGCCCAAGTCACAATCATCCCTCAGCACAGTCTGCTTTAAAGGATACCATCCTTCAGTACAACACAAATTGTGATGGCTGCAGACAGCAGGAAGCGAACGATGGCGACAGCCTTCCCCTCATTATTCAGGTTGACCTTCAGGGTGATGTAAGACTGCATCCAGCAGTACACCGTCCCCAGTCCAAAGGTCATCAGTGTGCCCACGTTGTGAATCAGATCCTCTTCAAATAACTAGAAAAAACTCTGTGAGTGAACAGCTACCTGGATGTGACGTCCGAATTTATTTCTTCAGAACTTACCTGGAAGTTTCCCACAAGGGTCATTCCAAAGCAGCCGATAAGGAAACCGGCTGCACTGACGTAGTTCAGCCAAGGTTTTTCTATTTTCTTCTTCAGCTGAAGATATCTGAGGAGGCCGATGACGAAGCCTGAAACAGAAGAGCACCAACAAAAATGGACCAATCTGAAGCAACACATTAGAAACTGTTCTGGGGTCAGTGTTTAGATCTGCTGGATGTTGTATAAACACCATACATCATTACTACTTTACCTAAAAACGCTCCCATGTTCATGACCTCGCTGAAGAAGCAGCTAGCTGGTGGAAAGTTGCCTGTAACACTGAAAAAAGGTAGATTGTTTGTTTCATTTATAATGAAGTAACACTGCTTTTATTGTGACATGGATGATGTAGGAAAACTGTAGTGTGTACCTTATGAAGGGAGGATACAGCGATCCATTTTTTCTCCTAAAAGAAATAAAAAATGATCTCATTGCAGAGACTCTTTAAATATTTATCTGCAGAACTTGATGGAGTATAATTCATACCTGTACTCTGAACTCATAGGTACAACTTTCTCATTGTAAAGAGCAATAAAGTATCTGTAAAAAAAAAGCATATAAAGAGAGTGAAGGTGATGCATTAGGTGAAAAGTGGACAAACAGAATGATCCTAGAACTTCCTACAGCAGGACAAAAAGAAGAATGTATTCAATAATTTCCCTCCCAATAATTCTTTAAAGGTCTCGTTCACTGAGAAACCATTTAATAATATTAATACTTGTTCATTTATAAATACGACTGCTCACTCTGAGTTGCACATGCATGCTGAACGTGGAAAATGAGCACGTCTTAGCTAGTAGAAGCTAACCTTTAGCATTAGCAACTCCGCAACACGTTCGGGTAAAACATCAACAGTGTTTTTTACCTAAGAAAGATGAGCAAACAGACAACAGAAAAGTTGTGTTGCTGTCAGCCAATCAGACGTGAGATGTTTGCATATCATGAATATTAATGAGTAATACTTCATATCCTGTTGTATTCCACCCCCTACTCTCCTCCAACAAACCTCTACTCCCTGAAACAGGAGCGCAAGAGATTTTTTTTCCACAGAAAATGATTAATCCCTACTTCAAACTGGTAGCATCAGCGTTGCAGAATGACAGTGGAACGATTTACTCGCGAGTTTCGCTGCATGCCAGTACACAGCGGGAGAATCTCATCTGCGAAGCAGCTTCTCTGCCATGCTCCTCGCTGGACTCGTGAGATCACAAGATCCCTCGAGACTTCAAAGGTCACGGTTTGCCATCCGCCAGTAAACCAAAAAGAAGGAACTCACGTTTGATATCGCTGTTTGGTGTCATATATAATGTTCCTCTCCACTGCCAGGATTAAAGCCATGAAAAACACACCACTTCTCTAACGATGCAGGGAGTAAATAAGCCGTGAGGTCACACGTATAGACGTAATCTACATAGATATGAAATCGCATCACTACAATGGTCTTTTATTCTGAAAATTACCAGAAGTTTTACACTGAAACCATGTGTGATTTCCTGTCTAGCCCTATGTTAACTGCAGAAATTGATGCATCCCACTGAGCAAAGACCTAGTTAGGATGTGCTACAGATGTGGTCTAGACGGACGGACTCAATATAGACTTGATCTGCACATCCATGCGATGTTGAATGTTTGCCAGGATCCCAGAAGCGGCTCACGGCAAAAATAGAACCCAATCCTATCTTTAGCAGTGCGGCGCTTCTGGGACACGTCTGAAAATTGCTGCATCGCGGCTGATTTGAATCACCCCCACAAACTATATTGGATTTTATTTGAAGCAGCTACGTTCCACACCGCTGATGCTTCCAGTGTGAAGTAGGGGTCACAGGGCATTTATTCTTCTAAAGACCACAGCAGATCTATTGAAAAAACGAGTGAATGAGACCTTTAATGCATCCTTTGTCTCAGTGGGGTTTTGAGTGAAGGATGTGTAAAGTTGAGGAGAACTTACACCATCCACAGTCCAGCAGCGGTGCCCACAGAGAAGATGGGAGGAAGAAGAGCCCACAGACTGAAATTCCTCATCTTGTCCACTCTGATACTACTGAGGTAGGAGCTGTACTGGCCTGCAAGAAGATGTGGATCCTTTAATACACCTGATCAACATTAACAAACACAAAGATGACTAAACCTCAGTCAACGCAACATCTTTGTTTAAAACTTTGTTTAAACTGTAGTCAGCTCTGTTAGCAAGATTTCTGTTTCTATGTTTCAAAATAAAACATGGAAGATGAACAGAGTTATGAAGACAGAGCTAAAAGTTATGACTTTAATGGAAAAGATGAGACTTGGCTTTCATCCACAATTTAAAAATAATTACAATAAAAACATGTAGTAATCAGATATTTTAGCTGTGAGCTTTAAAGGACACAACATTTGACTTTACGGATAAAGCAACCACTATCGTAGAAACAATACCTCTTAAGCTATTTTATTTGTGAGTATTACACATAAAATGAAGCCTTTTCTTACCCGTCTGTGTTGGTACAACCAATAACAGCGCAGTAATAACCATTATTCCATATATATATATTAGGGGTGGGACTCGATTAAAAAAATGTATCTAATTAATTAGAGGCTTTGTAATTAATTAATCTTGATTAATCGCATTTTAATCGTTCAAGAAGATTTGCCCCGAAAGCAAATTTTTAAAATTTAAAATAATGAGACAGGGAATCAAACAATAGTCATTGACATTATTATTGTAATTCCTAATCGTTTGATTTCTAAAAAAAATGCTTTAAAATTTTATTTCAATTCAAAACAGGAGAAATATATATATATATATATATATATATATATATATATATATATATATATATATATATATATATATATATATATATATATCACTGGCAAATATAGGACAATACTATTTTAAGTACATTTTGATAATGGTATTGTCTTTAAAATAATAATAATAATAATAATAATAATAATGTGTGTGCAATTTGATTTGATTTAGCACCATTAGAGACAGAAATGAAGGCAAAAACACATGAAGAGGAATTTCTAATCACTCATTTGCATGTAGTTTTAGTTGTGTTTGGAGCACATAAAAAAGGTTTACATGGTCTTGTAGCCAAGGTTCTGAGCTTTCTTTAGAGGTGCAGCTTGACTAGATTGATATTTAGGGCATGGATTTTGCTGCTAAACTTCAACATCCCCCAATTGGGGGACCCTCGGGCTTAAAGGGTTAAATGCGTTAATTTTTTTAACGCGTTATTTTTTTCTAATTAATTAATCAAATTAACGCGTTAAATTCCCACCCCTAATATCAGTGGCGGCTCGTCCATAGGGGGCGCTAGGGCGCCGCCCCACCACTCACAGGAAGGAGATGATATATATATATATATATATATATATATATATATGGAATGGGCATTCCTCTTGCTTTGAGCAGGAGAACAGTCATTTTCTGACTTCCATATATTTTTATGACACTGAATAAAAACAGAATAAAGCAGATAAATTATCCCAGGCGCACATTTTTTCGTATTTTCATACAGAAGTTAATCTAAACCGAAAGTCAGACACGTTTCTTTTATGTAGTCATTGGTTAAACCGCAGGTGCACGAGCCGACAAGAGGCGACAGCTTCGCTTCCGGTTAAACACGGTAAAGGTAGAAAACGGGGAACATTCGGTGTCTGAAAGGTAATTGCGTGTCTTACCTGCCCGTGACGTAAAATATCACCTAGCTATCCGCGGTTCAGGCTCCTGTGAGGTGACTCTAAATGCCATCAACAAAAATGTCTCCTCCTCCTCCTCCTGTAATCCGACACCCACCGATCTGTAGCTTCTGCCTCCTCTTCAAAATAAAAGCACGTGTTTCATTTACAATAGGGGCGGATTAAAATACAGCAGGGCCCAAGGGCGCTAAAGCCCCCCTTACACCCCTTGTGTTCGGTCTTCAATGAAAATTAAAAAATATTTTGGTGAGTTAGTTTTAGACTATTTTTGGTCTAAATATGTCCATATTTGTTAATGTTACTTTGTTTTAATTTCTGCATCTGTTGCATTAATTATTAAAAATAGCTGGTGATCAGAATCAGCCAGAATTCTGCACAACCGGCTTGATCTGGGATCGACCAACATGAAACTCCGAAATCAGGATTTTAATCGAGTTTCTGGTCCAAAAACTCACCACTGCTTAGCACAAAATCCTGCAGGCAACAACTACTTTTATATATTTCCATAATATTTTTAGTTAATCAAACAATTAGAAATAATTTTAATTTCTAAACTATTTTTTATCTTGCATGTTTTTGTCTATATTTTTACATTATCATTGCATTGTTATTTTTGTATTGTGGTTGTTTTACATCCTTTCAAGAGTAAATGTATTCTTTTGTTCAAATTTTAGCCTCGTTTGCAATTTTGTAGATCTGGTCAAACTATTAATGATCGTTTTCATTTATTTCTAAAGCACCTTCCACAACCTTAGCAGAAGCCCAAGGTGCTGAACACAAGCAGGGTAACAATAATAAAAACAGTAACAAATTAAAAACCAATAAAAAAAGATCATAAGAACAAGAAAAACAATTAAAATCAAGGCAAAGTTGCAAAGTTTTATTTTTGCAGAGATCACATTTATATTTATTTTAACTGTTATATCCTTTTATTTTGAAAGGTTTGTAATTAATTTGTGTGCCTTTTAAGTCCCTTGAACTTTTCCAGACTTTTCTTGTCACACTGCATCTGTGTTTTTGTTAAAAAAACTTCTAGAGTTTTTCAGAGGACTGGATTTGCCTCTGTTGACAAGACCAATATGATTTTCATGTTTTTCTGAATTTAAGGGCATAAATGTTTTCTGAAAATATTGGAGCAGTTAAAAGTTGCAAAGAGCAACTTATGCATTTAGAAATTCCGTTTATGCCTATGTTACGCAGACTTGCAATTGCTTTGCCTGTAATTAATATGAACGTTCTCCAAGCATTTGAAATTTAATTTAGCATCGCTTGCCTTCATGCATATGTACATATCTTTTGTGTATTTGTGTGTATGTATGGCAAAAAAAATGTTTTTTTCTTTGTACTCGCCACAGAAATGTTTTTAATTTGTAATTAATGTTTTAGATTTGTTTTTTGTGCCATCTTTCTTTTATTGGCTTTAAAATGAGATGAGATGGCTTATCTCAAGTGGTTTTATCCTCCTAAAATATCAGTTAATAAATAAATATAACTAAATATATTAAAAACAGGACAAGACTGAAGACTCCCCCAAAAGTCCCATAAATTATTGCACGATTTATATTTCTTGGCCCAGAGACCTCCAATGTAACTGTTGTAAAATGTTATTGAGCAGAAATAAAAACCAACCCATAATCAATTTGTAAATAAATACTATTTATTGAAAATATTGCCTGTAGTCAGTCAAAAACAAAGACTTGTTTTCATCTATTAACACAAAGTGAGGTTGACCACTCAGGCTGCAGCCCTCAATATAGTTGGAATGAAAAATCAAGTAAAATTCTCCCTCCAGTTTCTCTCTGAGGTCCGATTAATCATCAGATAATTACTTCCAACTTTTTAAAGAAGACCTGCGCATGCATGTTCCAAAATACCATAAAAAGCTTGTTTGTGTGAAGTCCATTGCACTCAGTTTAGCATCATGATTATACTGATAAAAATAAGACTAAATTAAAAAAACGAAGAAGTAAAACAAACATGAGATGCTGCAAACACTGACGACTTTTTGGTCCAATGAGTTGGCCGCAGTGACACCAGTGGTGAAATAAAATCAGGAGAATTTATAACAAAAACATGCATTAAAATGAAATAACTGGCACTGACAGAATAATGCCCATGTCGTAATGTTGTTAAAATGAGCAGCTAATCGATGATTTCATCTGCAGGTCTGCTAAAATGCATCTAAATGAACAAATTAAGTTTTGTTCATGAGCAAATCTGACGCATTAATGCTGCATGAACAGTTAGCCTAAAAGCATGCGTCACAAATCTGTTAACACATAATTAAATGAAATCAGTTTTGCCTTTTGAAATGACAGCTTTCATCACGACCGTGTGAGCAGAAATGTCACTAAAACTCCCTCCAGTTTCTCTCCACAAGATTATTAATTCAAAAAGACTTTTGCATATTTATAAAGTTCGACATGAATCTACAGATCTGAACTGACTTTCAGAGCAGTGTGTGTGTGTGTGTGTGGGGGGGGGGGGGGGTGTAATTTTAACAGCCCTTTAATTTGCCACAATTTAATTTCACCACTGAGTGCGACATGGCTTATATCTGACTTGCGTTATAAAACATGAATGGCACGATGGAGAACTGAATATTACTGCTGAGCGTCTCAGAAGTCGCCGCTGCGAGTCAAAAGAGGCTCCCTGTGAAAACGTCAGCCGGCACACACTCGGGTCCACCTCGAACCAGTCAGTCAAACAGTCGGGACTCCCCCGACCTGTCACACCCCGAGTTTGTTGGCTTGTGTCAGCACCACCTTCAGCACGGGCATGAAGGCCGACGTCTCGCTGAAGTTGCTGCTGCTGACGATGTGGGTGTGGATGTTGAGGCCTTCGGTGTAGCATCGTGACTCTATGGTCCTCACAATGTTGTGGAGCCCCCCTACGATGGCGGGGGAGAGCTGTGACGAAGAGCAGCGGAGTTAAGTTGGTGTGAGTGTTGGTGCTTGTAGACTTTCGGTGAAGCTTATGGATAAACTGATGACTTTGACTTTGTAACGGATCAAGAATTCAAAACCACATTTATCTTGTTCAATAATGGCAGCTTGGGGTGTCTAATGTAATAGAGGTCGACCAATACTGGTTTGTCTATTGCCGATACCGATAAGTAGGAGACATTGTAAGCAGATGGCCGATATGTACCGCCGATTTTCATGGCTGATATCTACACATTTTCCACCTTATTTTCATGCCAAAATGTCACTAATAACATCAGTTGATAAACAAAATTTCTGCAGCTGAATCAGTTTTTGAACTCTGAATTTAATCAACTGTTAAATCTTAACTTTTTGCACTTCTCAGTGTTAAAGTCAGACATTTAAATAAAGTTAATTTGGAATATTCATTATGCAGAAGATGTTATTAGGGCTGCCCAAGGATGTGTCGGCTATACTAAGGACAAAAATCGGCCGATGCTGATGTATAAAAATGGTAAATATCAGCTGACCGATATATCGGTCTACCCCTATAATGTAGCATACCAAAAAGTCTGTGCCGTCCCTGGTCTGCCTTCCTACCCAAGTTAATAATGTTGTGATGGCCACGGAAAAACAGATTGTTCTGGGAAAAGCTGGTTTAACATGTAATAAGCTTAGAAACACCACCTTAAATGAACATGTGCAAACCCACTTCAAAATCAGTAAAATGTAGGGGTGTCCGATATTATCGGTCTACTATTAATATCAGCTGATATTGGCATTAAAATGTAATATCGGAAAATATCGGTATCGGTTTTTCTGCTTAATGACCCAACTTTTACATACCACGCACATATTATACATTAAACTCTTCAGCTACTTCTCTCTCTCAAAATGTCAAAATATAACAGACCTGAGGTCTAGTTTCTGAGATATTTTAGTTTGTTTGGCACTTCCTGTTAAGAACAAATTTGCCCTGTGGTGAACATACGGTAACCTTTCCTCACAGCATGTAGCTATGCGTAGCTGTCCAGCTAGCAACAACTAAAACAAACAGAAGAATCTTCACCCAAGGCTTGCTTTTCTAAACTTAAGATCTTTATAAATGCTTTCTCACCATAACTACAATGTACAGAAATAGAAAATACACATAACTATTACACACGTTTAGCAATTAGCCTAGCTTAGCATGTGCGTACACTGCTTACATTTTATCAAGAAAGTTTAACACACGTCCGAACATAATGTTTAAAATCTCAGCATGCATGATAGGAGAAATGTAATGTTAACATCCTAAAATGATTTAGTTTTTCTTTTTTTATGAGGAGGGACCCTGCATATATCGGTATTGCTTTATATCTGTATTGGAAATTAAGAGTTGGACGATATCGGAAATCGTTAAAAAAGCCAATTTCGAGCCTCGTTAGTAAAGTGTAAACATTGGTCGTGGTAATGCTAACAGCAGAACAGTGCTAGCCCAAGCTACTGCTAACGTCCTTGTTGGACGAGAGGAAAACAACACAGAAGAATGTCGAAGCACACATGTAACGTTCCAGGATGTACTGGGAATATCCAGACTGAATTAATTCCAGATGGATTCACAGCTTGCCTATTGAGTTATCTGGATACTGTACATGTCTGTACATAATTTATGGCTTCAGGCGGTCATAGAACCATTGGAGTAAACCAGCCAATCAGCACGCAGCTCATTTAATAATAATGTCCTTGCCAAGTGGGCTGGGAAAACCAGTTTTGTCATCATAGGGCTTTATTATCGGGTTGTGTTTGGCCATTTATCAGGGCTCCCGGGCCATTGTGAGCCCCAGCAAAGTTTTCTTATGTTATATAGAGCCTCAAAGAACAGTTTCCTATTGTAAATAATTGTTCTAGAACCCCTTTAAAGCTTTTACCTTCCATAGTTAAAGCTGCAATGGCAAATCTGCAAAACAAGCTAGCTTAAAACATTTTTTCATACCTCCTAACAACGTCCTAACACAGTATAGCTATAAATATTTTGTGGGGATAAAAAAAAAAAAAAGAACACCACTGGTGTGAGAGGTTCTCAATAATATCAGAGAAGGAGAAACAGCCGGCTGCTACCACTTCAACTTTAGGACAAACTACCAGAGTCCCTAAAAGAAAAACACCATTTGATTTTGTAGAAAATGAAAAACGTTTTGACCTAGAAAACTGCGACTGTTGTTTAGCGCTCTCTTGTTCCCATATTAGGGGGGCGTGGCCTAGGATGCTAGCTGACGGAAGGGGTCACAGTTCTGTGACTGTGTTCAAAGGCCAGCTTGTTTTACAGATTCATTAAAGCAGCTTTAATTATTAAAGTGTCTATAATTGATTAAAAGCCTGCATGTGTGACTTTTGCACAAAGCTCACTGCTGACCAAGCTGACCACTCACCGTCTGCTCCCTGAGTTTATCATAGAGAGCTTCCAAACGTTTGTTGGCATCATCCAACTTCCTCTTAGTTTGCTGTGAGCAGAAAACAACCCAACATGAGGAGATCAGTTCACATACAGGCAGCGATGGATCGATAAACTATGATGACTACAAACTCACAGGGTCGGTGGCTACAGCCAAGCACTTCTGGATCAGGCCCTCGAATGTGGTCTTCAGAACCAGGTGCTCATCGGGGATGGGCTTCTTCATGATCTTCTCAGTAGGGATGGACTGCAGAGGCTGTGATGTTCAAACATGATACAAGTTACTTAAATAAAACTTTTTTCTCTTGCTTGTTGCTGAGAGGAGCAGACGCTTTCCCCTTCTCTTCCAATCCTACCATCCTGCTGCTCTCTGTCCCGTCTACCAGAGCACCTCTCTGCATTCTTTCTGAGTTTTTCCAAACCGTGGATCTGGTGAGCTGGTCTCTGAACGCAATTTTTTCCACTTTACGAACGGAGAAGGGAGCTCTCTCGTGTCCGGAAAGAACACACCCGATTGGGTACATGATGGATTCCTGGATCAGTGATTATGTGCCTTTCGCTGCTTTCCATGGAAGACTCAGAAGGCATATTTGAATTCATGATTACTGGGTTCCTGCTGTTTGGGGCTAGTGGCTACCGCTGGTTCAATGACAATAAAGTTGATTCTGATGTTCACATTTGTCTCCCTGAGCTCAGCGTACCTGTATGGTGTCTCCTGTAGGTGCTCCTGGTGCCCCTTCCATGTTGGTGATGGGCATCGTAGGGTTCATGGCTGGAGGGGAGAGCTGTTGCTGCTGTATGGTGGAGTAGGGGACCTGGGCACTTTGAGAACCCTGCATCATAGCCTGAGGAGCCCCAGAGGGCATTGGCTGGGCCTGGGGATCAGCGCCCAGCGGGGCCATGATGGGAGCAGTGATGGGGGCAGGTGGGGTGTAGTTCTCTGGAACATGCTAAAAAAAATGCAACTTCAGTATGGGTGCAGTGGAAATGGAAATTTGAGGTGTATAGTGCCCTAGAAATTTGTTGTGTGATCCAATAAATGTACTGTACAAATGATGGATGCTTTGTCGGTAGAAACAGACCATAATGCTTTGTGACCTGAGCCACCAGCTGATTATAAAGTGATGGTCAGCCTTCCTGGAAAGACTGATAATTCTCTAGAGGTCTGAGCTGTAAGAGTTGAGCTGCAGGACTTTAGAAAAAACTAAATATGTTTGAAATGGTTGTTAGATAGAAGATTAAATAAACATTAGTGTTATTGGGACTAATGATAGTAAACATATTCCCCATCAAAACCAGTTAAACAATGCCATCAACCACCTTAGACTCAGGTGTGTTTTATTCAGGCGAATCCTGCCAAAAACGTGGCGCACTATTATGACTCACGCTGAGTCTGAGTGGGGTTCAAAATGCAAAGTGAGTGAGTGAGAGAGTGAACTTTTCAAACACTGCTTATACACGGCAGTGGATGGAGCCCAATGGAGCCACTGGAGTATAAAACCATTAATGGTTTTTAAAAAGGGTGTGGCCTGTTTCCACTGAATGAATGAATGAATGAATGAATGAATGAATGAATGAATGAATGAAGACTAACCTTCTTTTTCGGAGCTCGAGAAAAAGTCGGAGGGTCATTCCAGCCGTTCTGAGGTCCTACAGACAAAACAAACTTATAAATCTGTTAAATCACTTTAACACTTTACTTTATGTGTTAACACCTAACACGCCATGCAAATCAACTCCAGATAATTTGGTCATTTGCAGATGAATCAGCCAATCACAGAGCAGTTAGTGACGAATAAACAGGATTACCTGGTAACAGGTATCACACCCAACATGCAGCTTTTCTAACTCCTTCAAATATAAGAAATGTCTAATTTTGATTTAACCCAGTTTAAATATATCTATATCTATCTATAGCTATCTATATATCGATCTATATCTATATACATCTATATATAGATATAAATATATATGATATATATAAACATATACAAAAGCATGAATAAAATATGACATTCAGTTACTTTGTTTTTTAAATGTAATATAACTGTCTATTATTTCAGCAACACTGTCGTACTACAGTTGGTTATTTAAAGACTCTACTGTACTACAGTTAATAATCATCAAATAAAAACTACTGGCTGATGATAGACTTGTGAAAAAAATCAAAGTTAATGAAGAGAACAGAGACAGTGAGGATGATTGGAGCCATGCAGACCTGTTTTCTGAGAGGCGGGGATCAGCCCAGGGTCTAGATGTGTACCTGAGACTCCGCCCGGTGGGGGAGGCATGTACGACACGGGAGATCCAGGCCCACCATGCTGGAAAGATGCTCCGGAGGCCGAAGGAGCGGAGAAGGAAGAAGAGGTGGGAAAGAAAGGAGTGTGAGAGGAAGAAGAGGACAGGCTGATCGGAGGCTGTCCTGGATAGAGGTGAGGCGCCGGCTGAGATGGGACAGGGTGAGTGTACTGAGAGAGGAAGCCGGGGGGGTGAGGAGGGGAGGAGGGCTCTGCAGGAGGAGTTTGAGGAGGAGCAGCAGCAGAGGAGTACTGAAGAGGTTGATAGAGAGGCACCCCCCCAGCTCCAGGTGGGTACTGGTTGATCTGGGGGTAGGCTGGGGGGCACACAGGAGGTTCTGTTAGCAGGTTAACAACAGCTGCATCATGCAACAGAACAGTTACTTCATGCTTCAGGTGTCTGGAAGGTTCCACACTACTGAGAATCACATGTTAGTGTCAAACATCAGCGCTCAGATATTAGAGTCAAACATTTCTAAACAGAGATGTTTGGAGGTGCTTTAAAGAAGGTGTAATAACTAGACAGGAACATAATACAGAAGTTAAACTGCCCCCTAGTGGCTGCCTGGTGGCAGAACACGTTTTAAACCCGCCCCCATGAAAATGAATAGAATATTTTTCTGGTTAAAAAATTAAACGTAAACCTCAAATTATTCTTGCTAGGTATTTACAGACAGAGCTGTGCAGAGTTTATGCATAAGAGCAATTTTACACATTGAGTGGTGTTTACCATTATGTGTAGAAATAATCCTAAATAGACCAACAGCTCGGATCATGCGTACAAACAGCATCTAGAATCCATGCGTGTTCCTCATCCACAGATTATTTTTACCCTATAAGTAATTTTGTCAGCTTTGCTGCATAACTGGTGTTCCTGATCAAATACCGTTTATCAAAGGAAATCCTTCTGGAGCTATGCTGTGACATGGGACCTTTGTGGAACAAATATTCAGCTCTATGTCAAACCCTTTTTTCTTTATTTCTGACTCTGAGTTGATCCCTTCTACAACTTCCTCCCAGGTGACATTCTTTCTTTTACTGGTTACCCCTGAGCAGAGAAAACTTCAACTTCGGCAACCAGATCCTCGATCTCACGTCACTGAAGTTTCTTATTATTGCGCTCTTGGCCATCGTTTTCAGGAAGAACACAGGGATTTTCTGCATGAGCTTTAGCGAACGCGGTGTGACCAAATATGGTTATAATTGAGGGTAATTTTGTATGTACATGACCACACAGACACACACGGGAGTATCAAAAGTCAATCGATGAGGAACGTGCGTACGAGTGGCCACCGCATGTTTCATGAATCAGGATTTTGGGCGTGCGTACAAACATTCTAAATTTCATTCATAGGATGGAATATAGGACACGAACGTTTGATAAATGAGAGCCCATGATTGTGTGTGTGTGTGTGGAGGGCGGGGGGGTGTGACATTAAGCCACACATCCAGAGTGCTTAGACTCATTCCCAAAATACAACATGGGATGGAAATGTTTACACCTGTGAACTTTATCTACCACCTGATGTCCCCCATGAGACACGGCAGCCACCTCACATCAGAGGAATGACACACTTACGCTGGTACTGATGGGAGTACATGTATGCGGGAGCCGAGGGTGGCTGCGGCGCTGCCACAGAGCTGGAGGCTGGTATGCCGTACATCAGGTTTGGAGGCTCCACCTGAAAAAAAAGTAAAGAAAACCTGAAACTATCTGAAAAATAAAGACAAAAATTTGTATTCTGATACTTATTCAAAAGATTTTCCAATTCTAAAGACAAACTCAGAATAATAAAATGTGAGCTGATTTATTAAATTTATTATACCTCCTTTAAACAAGTTACAATAGTTCTATGGTCGATATAAAACATGTTTACTAAATTCTGTGCAGTGAATCAATCTCACATAAAGCGATTTGAGCAGCTTCATTCTTGACATTTTCAGTACGATCCAGAATGAGTCGTTTCAGGGCTCTGTCACTTTAAGAAAACAAGGTCTGCTGATAGAGGCAATAGAGACCTACATGACAGCACCAAAGGATGCAAAAAGTGATATTTGCATAATACGTCCCCTTTAAGAGCAAAATTATCAAATTCAGTTAAAGCCAAATTCCACAACATTTACACCTTAAAATAATGTTTTTGGTAAAGCTTTGGTGTCATACTATCATCTATTATGTTCATTTTCGGAGCTGTGATGGTGTTAGGGGGTCCCACGTCTGTTTACCGCACTATACAGTTTTTCACCTGCGACCCGACACCGGAAGTACTGACTGTGTGTTGCTTTACGGCACTATATGGCAAGCCAAAGCGGTGAAAAAAATCATGCATTCTAAACACGCGTCGTGTCCGCCAAAATGTGCGCTTTGGCGGACACAACGCGTGTTTAGGATGCGTGATTTTAGAACGCGCTGTTTTTTTCCCCCTTTGGCGTCAAAACGCACGTTCAAGATGTGGGTTTAAGCGGACATAATGCGCGTTTAGAACGCGCACTTTTTTCACCCCTTTGGCTTGCCATAGTAGTATAACATAGACCCGCGGTTTAGAGACTTGAGCAGTGGCAGATCCACCAAAGGAAGCTAGAACTCCCTTATCAGAGGAATCTAGGAAAAGAAAAGAAGAACGTGATAGAGCAAGAGCAAAGACCAGAGTTATTATTGGGCCGTCTTTTCCTCGCTGGAGAGCTCTTTTAGAAAGAACAGCATGAACTACAGACTCTGACCTAGCCGTGCTGCTAATGGCTAGGTAAGTAATAAATGATTTCACCAGGGTTATTGTGTTTGGTCGGGCATAAAGTTGTTATACAGTCCTGATAAAACTATTTATTCAATGTGTGGAGGTGGAGAAGTTTGTTTTCGTTGTTTTGCCTGACATTAGGAATGTAAACATGCCTCTTATGCCCGAGAGAGAGAGATTTGGTTTTATGACAGTGACGTTACACAGCAAGCCTTGAGAGAGCGACAGAGAGCATATATCTGCAAAGCTCAGGAACGTGGCTTTAAGATGTATTTTTGTGTTTTAAGAAAGACCAAGAAACACTTAGATCTGAATATTAAAGGTAGGGATCGACCGATATATCGGCCCTATATTTACCATTTTTATATATATTTATCTTGCCATCAGCTGATAAATCTCTTTAGTAGAGCGAATTTTAATTCAGGCACATCTTTGGGCAGCCCAGGGCTGCTGCTGAACTCCATTTAAATGTATGTTCACATTCCTGAAAAACATGCTTAATAAATGCTGTAAAACATTATTGTCAACTGATATTTATTTTTATTCATCCATGTGGTGTATTTAATACTTGGTCAGTATTTTTTTTATTAATATTTGGTTAAATGTTTTGATTTTAATCCTGAGCACAGAGATTATATTCAAGAGTGGGTCAAATTCAGAGTTACAAAACTGATCAGGTTCAGAAATGTTGTGCATCTGCTGCCATTTGTGACATTTTAACATGTAAATAAGGTGGAAAACGTCTAGATATCAGCCATTAAAATCAGCCCAAAACAAATCGGCTGCACAAATCAGCACACAGATAGAAAACCTAATATCGGTCGATCTCTAACTGAAGGATGACCTTCGGTGTCATAACTTCAGAACAAGGAAGGACCAAACAAAAAACTGAGTGACGACGGTGAATGTATAATTCAGCAGAAGCTGAGGAGACCGTATCAACAGGAAGTAGGCTGATGGTGGTGTGGCTGCAGCAGAGGGGGGGCCACCACCTCCAACGACACATTTAGGACATGGAGCATGTATCTGATAGATGAAAGCTGCCATTTTTAATCTGCATTAAGGTGTGTGTGTTGGGTTTGGGTGGGAACTTGGTGTACCTTCTGATCTGAGGCACTGCCTACTTGAAGAGGAGGGACATTGGGGAGGGCTGTGGGAGTTTGGTTACTCCAGGAGGTGACAGTGGAGGCAGCCCTGACCTGAAGCAAACAGAGATACACGGCAAAAGGGAAATGATGGGCGGGAGGAGGGAGACACACATCCAACAACACCACAACAACATCACAGTGAAAACAACTTAAACGTATAGTTTTTTTGAAGTGAGGCTGTGTGGAGAACATATGAGCAGTCAGCGTCCTGCCTGAAGTCAGAGTCAAGCTAAAATAAGATCAAATCACCACCATCCAATCTGCTCCACACAACTCCACCTCAAATAAACTCAACTAGTCCTTTAAACCCATCGACACAAGACAGCCAAGGTTTAGACCACAAGAGCACCAAGCCCTGAAAAGACTTCAGTCATTGGCTGGATCACTGCATCAGGAGCTTTTAGCTTTAATATCAGGCAGCAGGTTGTCATTGAAACCCCGGCTATGATGGATATCAGTCATGAGATGCCTACAAACACTCTGATGAGCCCTTTTCTCAGCTTTTAGAGGAATATCCGGGTTGTGAGAGGGGAGGCGAGACGTACCGTCTGGTAATACTGCGGCTGAGCTGGAGCAGAACCGGGTGTGGGTCCGGGGGCTGGAACTCCTGCAGCGGCCTGGGGTGGGTTGTACAGCTGCTGAGCCTGATGGGCAGGACGCTGAGCTGAAGCTCTCTGGGTTCGTTTCGGAGCTGCTGCCGCCGTCTGCTGCCCCAGAGCCCGACTCAGACGCTCACGATGCTGCTGCACAGCGACCTGATGGCAGGAAAAATGGTTCTCATCAATCTGGCTATAAGAGGTTAAAATTATAAATGTAAAGTGCCACTAAAATGACTTTTCTCCTGCTAAATGTCACAAGAGATTTCTTTAAAGAAAAACACAAGCATACCTCCCCCCTGACTCTCATGGAGGAGCAATAAAGAAACTTATTTAATGCAAACAGCAGCAGAGCAAAAGAGATATTCATAAACCTCATTTAGGGATTCTACTTCTGATTTTTACATATTATTATAGCTAGGAACATAAATAAAGAGTTTCTTGTAAAAATTCTGTTCAGTTTAAACTGGGAGGGAGGAGGGGGAGTGGTTGAGGAGAAGTTAGAGGATGAGGTAAGGTTTGGTTCATTTTGTTCCAGTCTTATTCTGTATTCTCTGTTGTTTTTCCTTTTTAACACAGAATTTAACATTTTGACTCGTTTATATCAATAAATGAGACAGAAGAAACCTGCTCTCTGCATTATTACATCATCATCATGTAACACACCTAAACTTGATGAATTAAAACTAAAAGTGCCCTTCTCATGTTAGTTTGCTAACGAGCTAATTTACTCGTTTTTCCCACAACACAAACTGAGAACCTGCCCACAGCAGCAGCTACAGGCTGTGTTCGTGTCCCGTACCTGGTTGGTGTTGTCGGGCAGGTAGGTGATGGCGGTGGACAGGCTGCCCTGTGAGGCTAGCAAGCTGGCGTAATGACTCATCTTCTCAGCCAGCAGGATGCCGATAGCAGCAGGACCAGAGCGCTGGGTCAGTTCCACTGCGCGACGCAACACCACCACCTTCTCCACCAGGTCCTGACGCACAGAAACACGGCACATGAATATCATTAGGCAGCAGTTTAAATGTGGACCACAAAACAGTTTTAGCCAAACCCCACAATATAATTTTTAATATCCATTACTACTATTATGGTAATATGTCTCCAGCATTACAGGAAGTCTAGTTGTTTGCTGTCTTGCTGTTAGCTGGCCGTGATTGTTCTGAACACTCAAGTTAGTAAAACGCCACGACTGACTCAATATTCACTTCACACACACGTCACTGTAACAGAGCAATCATGGCCCAGTCTGAACTCACAGTAACCACTTCACATGATATTCATCCAATGGGTATGCAGACCTTAGGTTAACTGTGCAGAAGCCAGTGAATAATGTATGTATAACATGTGCAATTTGTATACATCTGCAGAGTTTATTTTCTGTTTTTATTTCATTTGATTTATAGTCTCGTGACAATGACAATAAAGATTTATCTTATCTAATATCGAGTTGTTGGTCATTGAGAAAGTAGCTTGAGCCATTTTAGAGCAGACTATTTGCTTCTAATTCATCGTTAGCATTGTTAGCTAAATGTTAGCCTCTAGCCTGCTTCACTCGATATTAGAGAAAAACAAAAAGATGCCGCAGCTTCTTAGGGGTACAAGAAACAACTTCTAGGTCGCTCCTGTTGACTGGCTTTGGTTCTTTAAACAACTCTGGAGCATTTTGCCCGCTGGTCTCAAATTAAGGTGCATTTCCTAGGGCGCTACTCAGACTGACTCGGACTGGTGCTGCTTAGCCCGACCACTGTTTCCAAGACCACGGCCCGGTATTTTCCCTCTACTTTGGACCCAATTTTTAGTCCCTGCTCCGTTGAGGTCCCTGGCCAGGCTGAGTCGGGCTGGCAGCGCGACTGTGGCCGCTGATTGGCTAGGGGGCGGAGTCACTGGTTGCTCCGGAGCTTTCTGCCTGCTGCTTCACTCCCTGCAGCCATTTCCTGGTTCAGAGTCTGGCAAAAAGTCATAAAACTGAGCAGAATATCCAAAAACACCACCATTTTTCTGCTGAGTTGTGTTTTTGTGGAGTATACAGGTTACCTCACACTGTTTACTGATGTTCTGATGCAATTTTTGTCATGAGTAAAGCCCCCCCCCCCCCCTTCCTGGTTCCGAGTCTGACAAAAACTCATAAAACTGAGCAGAATATCCAAAAACACCACCATTTTTCTGCTGAGTTGTGTTTTTGTGGAGCATCCAGGTTACCTCACACTGTTTACTGATCATCTCATGCTATTTTTGTGTGAAGTAAAAATCCCCCCCGCCCCCCTATGATGGGCGCACCCACTTTCTGTCATGGAGCTGGCTTGGAAACAAAACTAGACCCAGGAGGGCTGTGTAATGGCACTTACACACTAGCACCGGCTCGGACCGGGCGGGATTGAGTAAGTTCCTTTCACATCCGGGTGGCCCGGGGATTTTTGGGGCTGAACCGTACGTGTTTTCGGCCCTCATCTGAAGGTGGTCTGCTTTTTGTCGAAACCGGGCCAACACACCCACTGCCGACTCATTGGTCGGCTCAAATTCACGCCTACCTTTAGGGGGAACCTCCGATTAGCGGATAGAATCCGCCAGCGGGGGTTTCCCCCATGCGCGCTTCATTATCACTCTGAATGCGGAGGAGTTAACAAGCCTCTGACTGAAGCTGTTTTATCTGTTTCCGTCAGCTGTGATGAACGCAGCGCGCGCACACACACACACACACACACACACACACTGACGCCACGCAGCTTTTTGTTTAATAAGGAAGAGACCGCAGAATTATCCGCGCTCCTTTGACCCACCCAGCTGTTTCTCTGTTCCTGTCTGCTGTGATGAGCGCAGCGCGCGCACACACACACACACACACACTGCTGCCACGCAGCTTTTTGTTTAATAAGGAAGAGACCGCGGACTTCGCGGTGACCCACCCAGCCGTTTCTCTGTTCCCGTCTGCTGTGATGAGCGCAGACACCGGGCAGACTTCTCCGCACTCCTTTGACCCGCCCACATCACTGATATATTCGCGCCAAATTTTCGCGCGCATTTCTGAGACCGCCTATCACGTCCGCATTCCAAAGGGTGTCCTGGAAGACGTGTGTAAACAACCTGGCGGGGCCGGGGCCGACTGAGGCCGACCGATCGGAGCCGACCCGGTGCTAGTGTGTAAGTGCCATAAGACCAGGCTGTAAGGAGCTGTTTTAGGCTGAGTGGTGCTCTTGGAAATGTCGCTTTACCAATGCCAGCGCTGGAGCGTTAGCTCACCAGGAGACACGGCTACCTCACAAACTCAGATTGTAAACAGTAATTACGTCCTGGTTTTGTTTCTTTGAAAAGAGAAAAGCTGACAACCCCCTAGCCGGCTGAGAAGGATATCTGTGTCAATGTAACCTTCCTTCCAACATGACTGAGACATTAGGCTGTTTTGTGATTATTTCAGCATTCTTACACATCACTCCTTTAAAATAACGCCACTTTGTAAACGGACTCTAATCGACACACCTGTAGAGACAGAGGACAGTGTCCGTCCTGCGAGCCACTCCAGCAGGACACGAGCTTCTCCACGTTACCGGCACAAATGTAACACAGACACGCCTGAGATCTTAGCAGAGCGTCGTCTGATGCCTCCAGCCGGTCCCCGAGAAGATCTGACGAATAAAATAAAGAGCTGAGAGTCAGAGTGCAACAGCAGGTTAGACCCGGACAGAAACATCCACGTGTGTGGGAACAAACCACATAGGGAGGAGAACTCCTCCGGCTGAGCGTAGGTCATCACAGCAGCCAGAGCCTCCTTCCAGTTCTGCAGATCACATGTCTTCAAGATGTCGTACCAGTCTTTCATGACCACGGCGCTGATCAGCTGCAGGCGGTCACATCTTCACATCAATGACAAGCTCCTCATTTTATCTTACTTAAAGGCACTCCTTTATTTGGTGCTTACCTTGGTTATCTTGCTGTGTGTTCTCGTGAAATACTTCTTCTGGGTTTTCTCCAAGAGTTCGGCTCCTCCGGCAATGGCCAGGATGATGCTGTCTGCCATCCGGTTGTCATGGAAACAGAGCTCCACAGCTCCCTCGAAGTCCCCAGTCAGCAGAGCCTGCGTGATCAGGCCATCCACATCTTGTAGGGAACAAAAATTAACAACCAAAAAGCTGTAAATACATGTTGATGAACACGTTGAACCAGGGTTTCTAAATGTTTAACATCGTTACCTTGACTGATGCTCAGGTTGACTCCTCCTGCAGGAGTTGGAACAGGAGGTGGGATCTCAGCTGGCGTCTGGATGGGACTGGTCTCCTCCAGCTCCACAGAGGGCGTCGTCTCCTGAAACACAAGAGGAGCGGCGTGATCTCTGCTCGTTCCACTGAGTGATGCAGAACATGGCCAAAGCAAACACACCAGTTAAGTGTTTCTCTGAAACTAATAAAGCAAAAATGCAAACAACAAAGTTCCACGCTGCACGTGGAAGGTTCTTCAGGCTGGACAGAAAACATCTACCTGATCGACGACCGCCACCAAAAACCATCAGACACCAATCAGATGATTTAGTTCCTTTCTCCTAATGGCTTCACAATTATCCACTATGAGTCAAAACTGTTTATTTGACCACTTTTGTTATTGATTGAACTTGGAAATGTTTTTCAGACGTGCATTTTTAACCCTCAGGCTTCATTAGGGACATTTTTGTCCATTTGGGCATTTTCTCCCCTATTCATCTGGATGCCATTTTAACAGTCATTGTGCATATGACACCATTTTTGTCGCAAAAACCGTCTCTTGACAAATTTTTAAATTTCATTTGGAATTTTGAAAATAGATAAAGGGAACACTGCGGAAAAAAAACACTAAACACTTGACTTTAGAGGACAAAAATGTCCCATTGACTTCAATGCAAAAAACAGTTTTTTAATCCATTCTTGACATGTCCAAGGCTGATTGAAAAAACTATATTTCACTCACCCAAAATATGTTTTATAATAAATGCCTCATGCACAAAAAAGTTTTTTTTTGAAAATAATTCATTTTTAGTGTTTTCTTTTCATAAATTACAGCGATGACTTATAGTAATAAAACTGGCATTTCAAGGGTTAAAATTCTCAAAATGATTGAAGTTTGTATATGTTTGAGCAGGGCGGAAGTTGTTTAACAGATCTATGAAAAAAAAGCAAAAAAATGATGAATGTATACATTTTTTATAGCCACTTTTACAAACAGATGTTTTTGTCCTCTAAAGACTCAAGTGTGTAGTAAATTAAAGTGAAGCCTGAGGGTTAAACAACCAGAATAACTAAATGGGTTTATATACATGTGTAATCCTTAAGTGTTGTACTTTAACCCAATCCAAACACTTTTAAATCCTGTATATTTTGTGTATTTTATGATGTATGGCTGCTTTTTTTTAATCTTCCTGAATTAATTATCACCTAAATGACGCCTGAGCACAAACAAATCATTTTTATCCGACTGTCAGATTTTCTAACTGATTAAACCTCTCAGTGATTCTTAATGAGAAACCAGAACAACTGGAACTAGGTGTTGGTGCCTGGATGAACCTACGGTGTAAATTCCCACATCTTCTCATGTGAAATAATCAGAGCCGTGTGTGTGAGACAACAGTGGAAACAAAAGGCTGAAGTACTGCTGAGGTTAACGTCTGAATATCAATAATAACCTTTCATACCTCATTTAGAGGAATCTCATCGTCTCCATCCTGTTTCTCATCGACGTCCTCCTCTGTGAGAGACGGGTCCGTATTTTCATCCAGTTCGCCGTTAGCAGCATCATCAGGTTCAGCCGGCTCCTCCGTCTCTGGGTCAGGAGTGCAATTTAAGTCCATCATGGCCGCCGGCTGGAGGTTCGCAGCAGCGATCAGGTCAAATGTCATCTCTGGAGTGTCAGCAGGAGGGACCAGGCTGAGCTCTGCCAAAGGTTGCAGGGAGGTGGGAGGAGGCACGTCCAACTTGATAAAAAAGGAATTAAAAATGTCAGGATGGAACACCGGACTGGGATCAGGGTTGAGGCGGTGCTCACTAACTGGTGTCAGATAGGAAGCTCTCAGCTCTCTGCTGCTTAAACTGGCATTTTACTCATATTTCCAATACATTTGCAGGAATAGTAGAAATAAATGCCTTGCAAGTAGTACTCAAGGGGGTAAAAAAGCTCCGGTGCGCCTGTTTCAGTCTTATTTCCTGATAAGTGGACATCTCGCCTCTGATTGGCTAACAGCAACACGACTCTACCACTGACTCTGTTTGCTCTGCAACGTTGATGTTTTATCTCCACCAATAACACAAGCCTGGAGGAGTTCTGCTGTGTGGTGGAGTTGCTAATGCTAACGGTTAGCTTCTACTAGCCCAGACGTTCTCTGCTGTTTCCTGGACGCTAAACCAACAACAGCCTTCCCCGTCGTGAGTCAAGATGGGTGAGTCCATGAATGTTAAGTGACAGTGTGACGTAGATCTGTCAGGATTTTCTAATCCTAGAGTTTCACCTAGAGTCTATTTTCTATCAGAAGCTAATGCAGGAGATAGGTGGAGGAGACTATTTTCATGTTCAGCCTGCATGAAAAACTCAGAGTGACCCATTAGAATCAGAAATAATAATAAAAAAGGTTTTTCAGTGAAGCACCACTTTAATGTGACAGTGACAAACACTTTACTTTTTCACACAAAAGTTTCATTTAAACTTCTGATTCTGAAAGCAGCAAAAATCCAATAAATCTGACTTTTAGTCTCAGTGGCAGAGCAGATTTCTTTTTACTGACTGGATGAAAATCTTAAGCAAGTTCCTAAAACTGGCTTCAAAAGAGGAAGCAGAAGGAAAACTCACTGGCAGCACTTTTCTTATTGCAAAACCCAAAAAATAAAGCTTTCACTCCGTACCCTCCTCACAGTAAAAGATGTCAGCCAACAGGTTTGTTGTTCTGCAGAAAAAACGACATCACTGGGCCAGAAAGGAGTGATAAACGAAGGGAACGGTGATACGGTTGTGTGGGAAGTGTGAAAGCTTCATAGCCGACTTCTCTTTTTAAAAATATCCGTTGCTGCAGGTTTTCACATTTTTTAGCACAGATGCCAAATAACCAAGTAACGGACTGTAAAACCCCAGAAATACTTTTTATACTGTGTGTAATAAATAATAAAGACATCACATCAAACAGGGCGGGGTGAAAATAAACCAATAAGCAACCATTAAGTATTTACAATATAGAAGCATGACTTTAAATCTGTTACTTGAGTAAATAAACTAATTACATAAACATGAAACTATTATGGCTGTCTTAAAAAATAATTTCACACAGGTTCTTTAAAGGTGCAAGAATGACTTTCTGTGGTCAAAGGATGGATGGTGTTTCCTTCTTCTTTAACCTAGTTCACCTGTACTCAGCCTGGTGTCCTCTTATTGTAGTGTGTGTGTGTGTGTGTGTGTGTGTGTGTGTGTGTGTGTGTGCGTGTGTGTGTGTGTGTGTGTGTGTGTATGTATGGGGGTCAGGCTGGGGGTTTAAAAGTGGTCATGTTTTTAAGTCTGCGGGGGAGGGGTGGGAAGTTGTCTGTTGTGAGGTCATTTTTAATCCTGTAAAGTGCTTTGAGCTGCAATCTCTATGAAAAGTGCTTCATAAATAAAGATTTGACTGATTAATTCATTAAAACATTCTGCATGGTAACAGTTGTCTCGTAGCAAGAAGGTTGTCGGTTAGAATCCCGGCTGCAGCTTTTCTGCACCGAGTTAGCATGTTCTCCCCATGCATGTGTGGGTTTTTTCCGACCTTCTCCCACAGACCAAAATTCATGCATGTGAGGTTTAATTGGAGTCTCTAAATTGTCCCTAGATGTACGTGAGTGTGTGACTGACTTTTTGTGTCCCTGTGATGGACTGGAGACCTGTCCACGGTGTCACCCACATCTCGTCCAATGACTGCTGGAGGTTTATGCCTAACACATGTACATTCCGCGCGGATGGAACTTGCAGCGTTTATGGTTCCTTCCTACCTTCTGCGGCTTGTTTCCACTGTGAGCCAATATTCTCCCAGACTGTAGGGGGAGCCATGGGGCCCTACGACATGCATCCAACACTACACCATAATAGAAGTAGAAATCACTGATGTTTTCTTTTTTTTTACTGCTTCCTCGTCTTTTCCTCAAATCATATAGATGTTTGTATTTATGAACTTCCGCCACTACGAGTGCTTGCCAGTCTGCCATGTTTTTCCGCGTGAGACCATCTGTGTATTTAGAAAATTTCCTAGGTGCGCGGTGCAGAAACTTTGGGCCGCGCAGAGGGGCGTTGTTGCTAAAATGACGTAATTTGGCCGTGCGGATCTCACGGACGCGTCAAGCATAAACCAACCTTTAGACACCAGTGGTTCAGATAGTGAGTGAGTTAGTGAGTCCTGCTTTAACAGCAAACATTATGTCGCCTGATTAGAACTTATTTAGGTTAGTTTTAGTTCTGAAGGCTTCACCACTTACCCGTTTTGTTTCCCAAACTTTAAAATGACAACAAAAAAAATTTCTAACACGAAAGGCTCCGATTTACCTTGGGAGGATCTTCAGACGTTTTCTCTAAAGCCTCTGAAATCTGGCAACAAATAAACAAACGTATCACAAGACGTCTTTCAGACACTTTATGAAACAACTCCATGAAATGAAGCTTGAGCCAACATTAGAGTCACCTTTAAGGCTAGCTCCTCTTTGTTGTAACCCAGAAGTTCCAGGTATCTGCTGCGGATATCGCTCTCAAAATTAGCC
Organism: Aphyosemion australe; assembly: GCA_006937985.1. Taxonomy (NCBI): domain Eukaryota; kingdom Metazoa; phylum Chordata; class Actinopteri; order Cyprinodontiformes; family Nothobranchiidae; genus Aphyosemion; species Aphyosemion australe. The sequence goes on from SSNS01000017.1 coordinate 1,421,945, forward strand.
TGAGAAACACAAAACCATCTTCAACCACAAACTCAGTTTTAAGCTTCGGCCATCACAGTCTCACGCTGACATTTGTACCTTCAGGAAGGACCAAACTGTTTTGTCAAACTCGTTCTCGGCCGTATCGATCTTCTCCTGGCAGAAGTCCACAAATCTGCCTGAGCCGAGCGTGGCCTGCAGCTGATCGGAGCGCTTCAGAAACTCGGTTTCTGTAACAACCTGGCTAATGTGGACAAGATGGGATGTGGGCTGCTTTGAGTTCTCCAGGGACACCAGCTTCCCACCAAACTACAAAGAAACAAAACCAAACATCCTTAAACACGTCAGGCGTCTTTTCTCCTGTAAAACCTGAAGGATTTTTTTTTCTAAAAAGCACAACTCACAGCAAATGAGGCTCCAACAGGTCTTCGAATCCACTTTGGCGGCTTCTTCAGGGGGTTGACTGTAGCTGGGGGGGCAGCAGTCTGAGGCAGCTGCAGCGGAGGTAACGGTTGTCCCGTCCCAAAAGGATCCATGTTCCCAAACGAGTTACTGATCTGAAACAGGGACGCCCACATTCCAGTTAGACACAAACTAAGATGCTCGAAAACACAGAGCCGCTCCGTCTGATGGCCATGGGAATGAAAGAGTTCTAAGTTTTGTTTTTCAGGAGCGTTAAAAACACAAATTTACAGGGAAAAAATCAGAGCCCCCAAATCCGAGACCATGGTCTTGAGTCGGACAAGGGTAGAATGTTTTCTCCAGGTTAGGGACGAGGTCCTGCCTCAAGTGGAGGAGTTTACGTATCTCGGGGTCTTGTTCACGAGTGAGGGAAAGATGGATCGGGAGATCAATAGACGGATTGGTGCTGCGTCTGCAGTGATGGGGGCGTTGTACCGGTCTGTCGTGGTGAAGAGAGAGCTGAGCCAGATGGGGAAGCTCTCGATTTACCGTTCGATCTACGTTCCTACCCTCACCTATGGTCACGAGCTTTGGGTAGTGACCGAAAGAACGAGATCGCGGATACAAGCGGCTGAAATGAGTTTTCTCTGCAGGGTGTCTGGGCATTTTGATGACAGGGCAAAAATAATAAAACTGTGAGGATGGAAGTAACCGGACACAGATTATAGTGATGAAACAGGAAGTGTGAATCATACGAAAAAAAAGACACGATCAAAAAATAAACGATGTTTCCTCAGATAAATGAAAATCTCGGAGCACAGAAGAAAATCTCTTCAAAGCAAACGCTCACTGCCTCTGAGGTTTCCGTCTCACCTGGTCGGCCTGTCTCTGGTTCTGCGCCTGGCTGCTGCCTCCCATAATGGAGTAGATGTCGATGTGTCCGTCGAAGCCCGCGGCCGACAACACGGCGGGGTTTCTGGGGCACCACTGGATGTCGAAGCACCACTGACTGCTGGTGGGCAGCTCATACAGCACCTGAACATTCAAATGATTATTTTCTTACATGTGAAATGAGCAATGGGGAAATGTGCACGGGCTTGACTGAGCTGTGTGTGAAACCGTTACCTCGGCTGTGTTCGGATTCCAGCACAGAATCCTGCTGTCCTTCCCACAACTCAGCAGCAGCTCCGGATCAGCCAAGCTCCAGGCGATGGCCAGGATACCTCTGCATGTGAAAGCAATTAATATTCACGATATGCAAACATCTCGCCTCTGATTGGCTAACAGCAACGCAACTCTTCTGCTGCCTTCGTTCACTCTTAAAAAATACAACATTGGTGTTTTAAATAACACAAGCCTGAACGTGGTCTGCCATGTTGAGGAGTTGCTAATGCTAACGGTGAGCGCTCTGCTCTCTCCTCGCAGCGCTGAAATCAAACGTCTTCTGCGGTCGCGAGCCAAGAGGGGCGAGTCCATGAATGCAAATTTCAGTGTGATGTAGATCTGTGTGGCTTTTTCTGACCTGATTGTTTCCCCGTCTGTTTTCTTTCTGCGGCTAATGCAGGAAACGGGCTGAAGACTAGTTTCACGTTCTGCATGTATGCGAAACTCAGAGTGATCCATCGCTTTTTAAAAAGAACAAGAGTTACAGGGTTCCTCAGTGAATGGGACCTTAAAGAAATCCCCATGTGATGTGACCTCTGGGTGCACCAGAAGCACTCTGCTTGTAAATGGCCGTGTAATGAGGAAGTGATGCCAGTGCAAAGACTCATAAAACAAACTTTTGCATCAGCTGATATTGGAGATAGGAGCTGTTTTAAGATTGAATTTGGTCTTGGCTGTGCTGTTCAGGAAGCCATCTACAATGAGTAAGATAGCCATTAGAAGTTTTATTAAGAAAAAAAATCAAAAACAACTGTAATTCATTTTTAACAGCTAGGAAATGAGGAAAACAGGACAAACTGTAATAATATCGGTTCAGTCGGTGACCTTTGAGCAGATTTAAACAGAATCAAGCAGCCACGTCTGTTTTGATTTAAAAGAAAACATGTCGGAGACGTTTGGAGAGTTAAAATAATAAGTTACATCAGAATTGCTGCACAGATGAAACTTTTAAGCAGCATTTAACAAGCTTATCTTGGTGTTTTTATGTTTTCTTATACCAAAGTAAAAACAGCAGATTTATTCTTTAGATCAGGGGTGCTCAATCCTGGTCCTGGAGGGCTCCTATTGCTGGGTTTCACATGACGTAGCGTCCCCGCCTCTTCCCTGCCTCTCCTATTGAAGTCCACGTAAACAAATGCAGATACGGGTCAAGCAGGAGCTGGCTCCGCACAGATCCCTGTTTACTCTGTTGATTTGGCGTTAAAATGCTCAAATTCTGTGTTGTCTATGGTTGTTACAATCGCTCTAATCGGGACAAAGACCAACATTTTTTTTGGGGACCCGAAAGTAGTGCGCCACAAAGGACTTATTTTAAAAAAAAAAAACATACTGAAAGAAGGCGGCTGAAGTGTATCTTAATTTCCGGCTAAAACATTAGGAGCTGAAACGGACCATGCTAAAGTTTGCAGCGATCACTTTCTAACAGGTATGGGTTTACTAAATGTTTTTATAGCATTTTATTGAACACAGCCATAAAAACGGCAGGTAAACAGTTTGATACTGTTTTCATGCGTCTGTACGGCAAATAGCTGTCAGAGTGCTAATGTTGTTAGCATTTAGCTTAGTGTTGTAATGTGGCGTTTATACCCTATAAAAAACAAAGTAACGTACCAGAAATTTAGATTTAAATAGGCCTAATAAGTTATTTACCAGTAGATTCTAGCACATAAACATACTTGTTGTTAGCAATAGCGATAGCATTATTATCATGAGCTAAAGAGCACAACTCACTACTTCCCTGAGCAAAAACAAGACGACAGTCATTTAGAGCTTCTCAGGATCACTAAATGTTTTACCCAACCAGAAATAAAATAGTAGTAGGCTTCCAGGCTTTTCATTTGGTTTGCTGTATAATATGGGTCGTAACCTACATGAAGATGTATTTTTTTGCGATATCACGTCTGTGCTTACCGTGTGTGATGCTCTAATATCTTCAGTGGAGACGTAGCAAAACGCAGGTCCCACATCTGGATGACGGGCATCCGGTCGTCCTCCGAGGACAAAACCAGCTGGGTGGCCACTTCTGGGTTCCAGGCCAGCCCGGAGCAATGCATCTAAATAAAAACAGCACAGCATCAGACCGGCGCAGGGCAAAGCCTGATTTATGATCACGCATGACTGCTGACTCACGCGGTTGCTGTGGTCGCTGACTTTGATGATGAGGTCGTTCTTGCGCAGGTCCCACACCGAAGCTCGGCCGCTCGGGCTGGCGGAGGCTAAGATGTGCTGGACCTGTCTGTTCCACGACACGCAGCTGATGTCCTCCTGAGGCTTCAACACAAACGTCCAGGGATTTATAAATGTAATCTGACTGTAAAAACCTGATTCAGACTTGTTTAAAATGAATCTTTACTCGGTTTAAAAAGGAGTTTTCTGATATTTTGACGTCTTAAATCACTACAATGTTCAGCTTAATGAATCTCATTTAAAACTAATTACATAATTAAGAGTAAAAATGTTAAAAAAAAAATGCGTAGAAGCACCTGTGTTTTAGGTCCCGGTGTCATCGGAGATCCAAAGCTATTCATATCCCAGATGTATATTTCTGACTCATTCCCACCTGATGCAACCAAGTTTGTCTGACGGAGAAAAGAAGAAAGAATTGGTTCCCGATCCGAGTTTAAATATATTTTGTGTTTTATTAACGGGGTTGAATGGATCATACCTGAAACGGGTTGACATCCAGAGCCCTGACCGGTCCAGTGTGCCTATCGCTCTCAGCGATGATGACATCACTCTGACCAGACATGACCTTCGCAGGATCGTAGAGGATGACGTTGCCGTTCTCGCCTCCTGCGATCAGAACGCCAGACGGGTGACCCTGGTCGTCCATGCCAAACGGACCCCACACCAGTTTGTGGTATCTGTGAGGAGAAGAAAAGGAGCCACAGGACTTCATGTCCAGAGACGGCTCGGACAAGTCCAACTCAAAAAACTCCAGGGAGGCATTGGTGCTGAAGGAGGCGTCCAGCTGTTGGGCTGATGTTCCTGCAGGGAGAGAAAGCAGGAGTCTATTTAACAGAACGGGATTCAGGATTAGCTAAATCTAAATCTGTTTCTCTGGCAAACTGATCAACTAAACTTTATCTGGAGTTTCAAATTTCCAAACACTAGACGCCTTTTGTCTTCAAGATGATGCAAACATCTGTTACAGTTTTCATTTGATTAAAAACCAACCAACAGACTAATAAATGAGACTTTTCAGCAGCTTTTTGATAAAGTCATGATGAGGATCTGAGAGAGAGCCCAACAGCACAAGTAGTCCTGATATCCACAGTCCCGATCCAAGAAAAGACTCAAACCAGGTGTGTGAAAACATCACATTCATCTAGATCAGGGGTTCCCAATCTGGGGTCCGGGACCCCCCAAGGGGATCCTCACAACGGCCCCGCCCCCCTTAGTTACTGTTGCCAAGTCCGACAATAAGTGGATCAAATACTGCAGCTCCGCAGATTTCCGCGATGGAAAGAAGTAGACAGATGCGTGTCAGCGACATTTTTTGGAGCAATTCCTCCTCAATATCATCCAGATCGAGGCAAAAGGGTTACAGTATGCGTGGAGGGATACATTAGTGTCGGCTCCGCTGAGCGAAGCGTAGCAGGGAACAAGGAGTTGGGAGTTCGGGAGAAGGCGGCGTCCGGGGACACATGGATCCGAGGAGCGGTGGTGGGGATGCGGTGTTCCTGTGAGCTGTCAGATGATCTGAGCTGCAGGCAGCTCTAAAAGCTCCCGGCGCTCTGCATCGCTCCAGTTTATCATCTCAGCTGAGTCTGTTTACAAAACGAAACTTAAGCCCGTGTTTGCTTTCATTTTCAATATAGTTCCCGGCCGGAGCTCGGCATTAATTCATCACGTGATCATGACACCACCCGCCGTTGCACCAAGGCTTAATGTGCGTTTATAAGACACATGGTTGAGGTAATATTACGCTGATTTGCCGGCACGGTGTGTCTTATCTAAAAGGGTCTTGGATAGTCTGGGAGGCAGACCTCCGCCCAGCCGCGGGCGGGGGGAGCACTCATGCTTGGCTGTTGCTGGTTGAGCTCGATGTTCTGAAGGGGATCGAAGGAGACACGACTACTATCGAGGCTAATCCTTAGTAGTATAAATTAGGCTCAGCTTCATCATGTTGTTTGGAGTTGTCGGATAGTAACGGTTGTTATGTTGTGTGATTGGACAATAGCCATTCTGGGGCCGGCGAAAGGCTAATTTTGTCTGTGTTGAGGTTGCGAGTTTACAAATAACACACCAATAGTGTAATCAAGACTCTGTATAAGAGTTATAACTCTGTAAATCTGCATAAAACGTGTAATTAATCACTTTAGATGCGTGTATGGGGGTAAGAGCTGGGGTTGGGGAGGCCCTGGCTCGTCTTGGACACAAGCAAGGGGGTCCTCATGGTAAAAAGGTTGGAACCTTTACAATCCAAAGAGACGTCCACCTAAATAAAACTCGTTTAGAGTCACAACTGTTACAGGAGCTTTAGAGCAAAAAAGATCAGTTATCATTTTTGAAAAATGTCTATGAAGAGGATTAGGGCCACTTAAAAATGTTCTCTTCTTTTCAGAATTCAGAGATTAAAGTCAGATTTATGACTTCTTTCTGGGAATAAAGTAAGAAATCTTTTCTGTTATCAGGTTCGAAAATAAAAGAATAAAGGTTTTGCAATGGGATGTTGATATTCATTAAGGTTGCACAATATATCGCAAATGTATCGTCATCGCAATATCGCCATGCGCAATAGGCATATTACAAAGAACAGAAAAATATTGCAATTAATAGTCATCTCAAATTTTTGCTACACATAATGCATTTTGTCAAACGGAAGCATGAAGTTTGACAATTGAAACAGATCATGCTAATTTTGTAATGTAAACTCATTTTGTTACTGTATTAATACTAATGATGGAGGATGGAGTGGTGTGTCTAAAGTATATATACAAAAACTGCAGATTTAAGTATTTGTTCATTTATTGCAGGTCATACAGGTATCGCAATATTAAGCACTGTTATCGCATATCGCAGGTTTTCCTAATATCGTGCAGCCCTAATATTCATAGAAAATTATTTACAGAAAAAACATGAATAGATCTAAAAATATAACTGATACTTTTAGTGTCATTCTGTTATGGAAATTCAATGCAATTATTTCATGAAAAACTGCTTAAAGCTGCACTTATATACATAATAAATAAAAACATGAGTTTTTTTTTTTTTTTATCATTTTAGCCAAAGTAGCTATTGTGGCTCTAGAGCCACAGGTTTCAGACCCTGCTCACTGGACTGTCACAGAAAACTTTCATTAAAAAACATATCTTAGATTTCTTAAAGGACCCATACCACAGAAAATCCACTTTTTACCATGTGATATTGTCATTTCCTCATGAAAAATACCCCCAAACCACTTTTTGGCTGCATTCATGCATTTTCCTGTTTCAGCTGCAAGTTTTCAGATCCTGAGGTGAGGACCTGCAGACACGCAGATGGAAACTAAGTGAATCATCAGGCTTTTCTCCTCCCCATGAAGCTAGTCTCGGATCCGGAACCCGCCTCCCCTGGAAGTAGGCCACTAACGCCCACTTTCTCTGAGTTGCAGACGTAGAGCGGGTGATTTCATGCTGCAGTTGAGAATGTTTTAGTCTGACCTTCATGTCACTGATGACTGCTTTAAAAACCTCCACCGGTACCAGAGTGGATATTCTGACAAATTACTTCTGCATTGGGGACAACACACCGCCATAAAAACCATGAGTCCTGTCCACAAAGACACACGTAATGGCCAGCACAGGACACGTGTGTTTGGAAAAGGTTTGGTGGGTTAGTGGTTAGCGCACCTGCCTTACATGCTGTTTTGATATGACCTCACACCGGTTCGACTCCCGGTCTCAGCAGCAACTTATTTTCTTCTTTTTTAGCTACACTTGCCAGTATACATCACTACCTTCTCTTCCTTCTGCTCTTTCTACCATTTCTGCCTTTCCCAGGATCCACTAATTACCCTTTTCTTATTTTCTTTTCCCCTTTCCTCACATTTCTTAATCACAAGTTTTGCTTTTCCCATTTTTTATGATATTTTTTAATCATTTTTAAATTTTTTGTTCTTGTGAAGCATCTCGTGATTATCTTGAGAGGCACTATATAAAAGATTGTTTCTTCTATTATGTTTTCAACCCTTTATTGGTAAACGGTTTAAAATACAAGGACTAATCTTTTTTTTTTGTTTCTTTAGCCAGCTGAAGCCCATGTGAGTCCATGTGAGGTGAGCAGAGTAGATCATTGGGACTTCTGTCCACAGAATTGCAACTAAATGCTGTTTGGAAATGACCAAGTTTAAAGATCTTTGCAGAATCAATAAATCAATAAATAATCAATGAAACTAAAATATAAAAAATGAAATCTGCTTCAGCTGCTAAATAAATTACTGCCGACACAGAGAGTCGAACCAGGGTCAAGACATGGCAAAACAAGATGAAAGGCAGCAACTTTAACCGCTAGACCACCAAAGCCAGTACAACGATTGAATTGCCTAAGACGCAGCTGTTGTACACGCGTTCTGCTGGAGTGGGCGTGGGCGGAAGACCGGCACCGTTTCCAAGGACCAAGGCTTTCTTCTCATATTGCTTCGTGGTGACCCATGATGCTTTGCGGGTTACGTAATGAATGGGTGGAGCTCAGACCGCTGGAGGTGGGGTTGACTGAAACAGACCGTTTTGTTTCCGGGTCCAAAGACAGGCTGATGAAAATAACTGATATTTAAGATAAAATGACATCTCAATAGTGCCAACGGTAAGATTTTATCACATACTGTGCCTACCTTCCTATCTCAACAGTTTAAAATAGCATGATCTGGAACCTTTAAAATCTTCATGAAAAATACAAATTAGAAGTTTTGTTTCATTCTAAATGCAAAAGATACAACTTAAAGTCATTTAAAAAGCAAAATCATTTTTTGAGGCTAGCTTTTACAAACTAAGCTAATAAATTCCTTCTGAATATTTAAAATTTTATCTTTTTGATTTAGTATGAAACATGGTATGGTAATATATCCTTCCATTTGTAGCACCAAATTCAGTTCTTCCCTCTGACACCATTTCTAATAACACAATCAACGCTCCATAGATTATTTCCACCTGCGTTGCTCTTGAATAGCTGGCGTGTTCCACAGAACAACAACAAAACCTGTCAAAATGATTAGCAGCAGATTGCTGCTGCAGGTTGGTACCTGTTGCCAGGTAGATGGGGTGGTGCTGAGCAGGACTCCAGCTCTGGATGGCTGTGCGGCTGATCTCTTTAAGTTTCATCCTGAAAAAAACAATTACAGTAAATACCACAGAGACCAAAAAATGATAATAAATCTTTCTTTATGCTGGTTTTTTCCACAGTCAGCACCCGACAGTGAATCATTTAAAAATGAAAAGGCTGGCCTTGTCAGATACCATATCAGCTTTATGCATTACAGAAGGGCTGCAGCAGCAGTTTCATGTGAAGTGAGCTCCTCTAAATGTGTGATCTAGAACTTACCAAGTTAGAGCGAACAATAAGTAAATGGTGGATATTTTTAGCATGAAAGACAATCACTTTCAAAGATGTCAACTAAATTTAACATCTGTTAAAAAACGTGCTCTTTCTCATTTTGTTTAATTGAATCTTTTTAAATTCACAAATCTTTTACATTTAGTGTTCTGTGGACTTAGTTGCCAATCAATCATGTCCACTTTGCCTAATGTAACCCAAACACAACACTGATTAATTCTCACTACATGCTTTTGGTGGAGCTGTTTCAGAGCACTTTGGAGCTTGTAGTGCTTTTATAAAGGCATGAATATTTATCCTCTTAGATGATGAATATTATCATAAATCATCCAAAAGGTTTGTCAATGACAGGAGCCAACTCAGGCAGCTCATAATGGCTACAGGTCATTTCTTCTTTTATCCACCCAAACAAGAGAGTGTTAGCCAAACAGAAAAAAGAAAGAAAGCCTGTTATATAGAGGTCACTAACCTTCAACACCATGAGGAAAGGTTTCCCTACAAGAATCCTCACCAGTATTTTTAGTACATTTTAAGAAAAATGTATATTTAAATTCTTTAGCTACAGAACAACGGGCATATGCCTAATTATGACATAGAGCGTGTAATTTAAAGGTGCGAAAGGCTCTCTTTAGAGCAAGCTAACAACAAGCTAACCGGTGATATACCTATTCTAATCCACTGGGATTTAAAAAAACGTGTCTCTGTAGTAAATAAAACACCGGGGCATTGTTGTCACCCTGATATGTTTCCTAGATGAGTGTAGAGTATGTTTCACTAAGGACGTGCTCGTGTTTCAACCCTGCTAGCTAAACTATCTATGCAGTGAAATCCACAACGAATACAGATCTAGTTACTTCTCTAAATCCGCTTACCTTCTCTTCTTTCAGTGTTTTTCCACATGAACGCAAACATTAACCAGAAGCCGAACACACCCTCCGCCCGAGTAAGTTCCCGTTTTTGGTGCAGCTGAAGGATTAACGGGTGTGCAGACGAATGAACGGGCTACCGGGTCCCAGCTGCGGACAGATTTCCACGTCCCCACTGGTCTCCATCAACGTGGCACTAAGCAACAGCCTCCTCCCACGAAGAAGAACACCAGCTTCCGGGGGGGACATACTATTGGGTGTTGTGGTGAAAAATGTACCTAGTGCAGACAACAAAAGCTGAACAAAAGGCATTTCCTCGCAGCGTGTACTTCCACGAAAAACACACAAAATAACTTTAGTATCGAATGCGTTTTACTAGCTTCTCAAGCCATGTAAATACACGCAGAGCAACATCATTTGCTACTACTAAGGCTGGTCGATTTCAAGGCTAGCGTTTTACATTGACGTGGGTACTTTTTTCGGCACAACACTGTTAACTTGCTATCGACCTTTTAGCAGTTACCATATCCGTTACACACACACACATATATATATATATAATGTCGTGTGGCGTTACCTTTATTTATAGACATTGGGTGTTACCCATAAAACATTGCTGAATGTGGTTTGAAGTGCAAATATTTATTTAGATTTAATCTGTTTTTACCTCATGTCATTCTAACTTGTTTGGGAGTGAAATTTCCCCTTTAGACTTTTCTCAAGAATGTATATTAGTAATGCATATACAAAACAACACACAAGCTTTGCTTTACAATTTATTTAACTGAATATTAAAATAAAACGAAAAACAAGTTGATCCAGCGCTGTCCTTTGTGTCAATGCATGGAGCCCCGAGGTCTGTAGGTCAACCCTATAAAAACAGACATCATTTTAATGTAAAACAGGAACATTTAATTAACAAACAGGAAAACAACACGATAAAGACCCTCATTTAAAAGTTAATGGTTAATCTCCCCCAGACACTTGAATGGGTCAGATGGGTAGTGATTGGTATAATCATTGGGATCTGTACACTAAAATAACAAAATAATACAATACGTACATTTTCACTCGCTACGAAGGAACGCTCCAGCTTCCATCTGCAAAGCAAGAAAATCTCATTTCGTTTTAATTCAAACATTTCACACAACTGAACAAACATATTTACTTAAACAATGCGGATTTTATCGTTATGATACTGAATTATAAGTCAATGTTGACACAAAAACCCGGTTTAAAATAAACGACTCTTTCCACGTGCTAGCTGTTCACCACCCTACGGTTTTAAACGTAGAGTAAATTACGATAAAACACAACATAGACTAATTCTCAGATCAATTTAAATCATTTTAAATACTCAAAAGACGTATTTCTATGTTAAAATTTCGATACCTGTTAAACAAACCATGCAAGAACCTGCACACGTTTCTCATTGCCTTTCTTCTTCTTCTTCTTCTTCAATTTGATGCGCGTGTCTGCCACCTAGCGGTCATAAAAATCTAATTATCCGATTGGTCGAGATTGGGCATGCGCAGTTCAGCTAACAGTTTGGGTAATGTAGTGCACAAATTTCGACACCCAGGAAGAGGAAAAAAAATCCGTTTATTGCTTTGTTTTTTATTTACAAAAAAATAAAAAAATAAACAGAAACCAAAGTTTCAAAAGGCCTCAAAGACTTAAAAATATTTAAACTTTTGCTCCACTACAAACTGAATTTGTTTACATGAATTAGTAGTTTACTACTAGCAACTTTTCAGAAGTGAGTTGTTGAAGTCTAAATTATACATTACTGATCAATTTAATCACTTATTTGACAAATAAAACTCAGAAAAGAAACAGCCATGTTTTACTACAGAAATATTGCTTCTATTCAGATTTGTATGCATTTATGCTTCAAGTGATTTTTTACCTAACACATTCTAAACAGATAAGATGTTTAATAGGTCAAATTATGTTTTAAATGAGGTGATGAGACATTTCTCATCAGCATATCAGCATCTTATCTCAGACTGATTAAAACATATCTCATTATTTAGTTTTAAGCTTTTATGTGGTTTCCCATATGCCCATGATGTGGTCAAATCTCTAATTGAAAATACCAGAACAAACAGAAATCACCAACAAAGTAAAATCTCATTTCAGCATCAGAAGAGAACAGAAAGTTACTCAACTTTAAATAAAAAAATAAGTGGACTAGTAAAACTTTATAAAATTGTTACAAGCCTGTTTGCTTATCTGATGCATATGATGCAAACTAAACCTTATTGGGTTAAATATTTACATTTTCAGCTGATCAGACATGGCAGTAAAGTTGCACCAGTCAGATAAACGATGATAGAAAATATGACTGATGACTACAGAGGAATGCTGTGATGAGAATAGTGTCTTGTGGATGTTTATGTTGACTTAAAATATATTTATTAATTCCACATGGCAACAGGACCCTTCACCACACTGCAAAAATAAATAAAAACACCAATCAGTTTACAGATGCAAACCTTGGAGTAAAACGATACAGAATCAAGCTAAGAAAATAAATTTGAGGAAATAAAAGTTATCTGATTTTCAGTATCAGAATAGAATTTCATAAAATGTTTGGAAGTTTTCTATAATCTCTTTATTTTGAAATTCATCTTTATGTAAAGAATTGAATCTCAAAACAGGGATTTTTTGCCTCTTAGGGCTTCCATATTCAGTGCACTAACTTCTGGGACTTTTTTTTATCCTACAAAATATATCTAGGCATATGCTAGACGTAAATTTACCGTGCACAGATGGAGAAAAATAGACTGAAGGTTTGAATAGTAAATGGCCTGTATTTGTATAGCGCCTTCTAGGGTTCTACAACCCCCCAAGGTGCTTCACAACACAATCAGTCATCCACCCATTCACACACTGGTGGGAATGAGCTACAATGTAGCTACAGCTGCCCTGGTACACACTGACGGAGGCAAAGCTGCCGAGCACTGGCGCCACCAGTCCCTCCGACCACCACCAGCAGGCAAGGTGGGTTAAGTGTCTTGCTCAAGGACACAACAGCAAGAAAGAGGTCAACTGATTCTGGTATGAGCTACAATTTAAAGGAGACATTATGCAAAACTCACTTTTTGTATCCTTTTGCGCTACCATGTGGGTCTCTACTGCCTCTACTATAAACACTCCAAATGTGAAGAAATCCATCCTTTTTCTGTCAGTGTTTGGTTTTAAGAATTAAGTGCCTAAAATGAGCCGCTTCATAAAGTCTTCATTTGTGATGTCACAAAAGGGGCGGTCTTGTACATGCATTATGGCGGTTAGCTATTTTTTGTGCAGTTAGCGTTTTCAGTTTGCCGATCGTCACAAGAAGAAAAAGAAGTTTGCTTTTCTGTTGGCATCATGGCGGATCCAGGACGTAAAAATAAGAGAGTAATGTCTTTGGAGGTGAAGCAAAGAGCTAAAACCGGAGTGAACATCGGCATGGTCTACACTAGTTTGAGGGAGCTGAAAAGGGCTATGAAATCACAGGCTGATGGTGACCTGGCTTTGTTCCTACTGGACTTGTAAGTAATAATACTTTTTGTCCAACAGTGTGGATCTTTTTGATTTGTGGCTTATTTATTAAGACTTGGCTCATGTTAGTGTTAGCTCGTTGTTAGCGCTAGCTACAGCAGGCTGCTGCAGGGTTGTTTACGGTAGGTGTAATTCTACTTTCAACCAGTAGGGCGAAGGAGCAGGAAACTGCTCACTGTTACTTTAAGCATTTAAACTATGATTCCTGGACATTATTTGACCTACTAAAAAAAAAAGTTTTTTGCTTTTTTACCATCAGATCAGCATCAAATGAATGTTAATATATTTTGGTTCTCACAAGACAAAATCAAGACGAACAGATAAATTCATGCTGATTTTAATGTACAGTAAGAACATAACTAATGTAGCATAAAACAGCACCAGGAGAAAGTTCATCAGTCTGGTTGCGTTCAGCTATTCTGAGGAGTGCTGTGTGTGTCTTACACTTGTTTTAGTATAAAATCAAACATTACCTCTATTCACTTTCATTGAAATAGTGTAGCCTAGCCTCGGTTAATAATTAAATAGCAGAGCTAAAAGCCTCACGACATTAGAGCACACATCAATTACAAATAATTGTCAAAATAAATATCAAAAGATACACGCTGTGTTCGTCTACCAGCACAAATATTTTGATTACAATAAAATTACAAGCTTTTGTGAGAAAATGTCCTTATGACAAAGAATAGAAAAACAGAGAGGTTTAAACAGAAGGAAACAAACTGATCCAACCGGGTCTGAAAGGAAAAGGAAAGGCTGAACTTTATGTTCTGCAGTCGCTGGTCGACTGGTAGGAACGTTGAGAGCAGATCTGAAAATAAAAGTTCAGCGTTTAAACTTCTGAGCACATCCAAGCAGGAGAATTTTTCTGCCTTCATTTTCCCATTTTTGATGAAGAGCACAACTTGTTCCCCTGCAGAACCGAGGGGGGGAGGACCCCAAGACCGAGTGCAAAGGGAACTACTGTCCGTCCCTGAAGCTGGGGTGGGTCGTAGGGGGAACTAGCAGTTGATAGAAGCACAGTCTGCTTTAGCTTTCCCTGCAGAGCTGATAATACTCATGAGGCAGTGTCCAAACTCCTCCAGGATCATCCTCTCTGCTTCGGCCTGAGGCTGGCGGGTCTGATCGGCCTTTTTGGCCTGTTCCAGCAAACACTCGCACGTCGCTTCGAGCACCTCCTTTGTAACAAACGTGTACGGCAGCCTGCGGAGGGGAGGAATGAAAAGAAAACAAGATCTTAGATAAATGCTGATCTGAGGTCATCTGCGTTATCGTCCTCCCTGCTGCATCGGGTCACTCAGGTGGGAGGAAAAACCACTCCGGATCATGCAGACTACATTCAAAGGTTCTGCCAAGATGCATCTGAACCACTAGAAAGATGTTTTATTTAGCAGCTAAAATGATAGCAGCCCCCCCACACACTAACAGCTAACCTGTGTAACATCACAGAAGTTCTAGTACTTCATCTACATTTAGCAGGTTTAATGGATTTAGGGAGGCTTCTGTAGTTTGTGCTGCAGTGCTAAGCTAAAGAAACCCTACAGCACAAACAAGACACCTTTTATCGTTCACTAGCTGGAAATACTCCCAAACTTTAGACTCCTCTAGTCTTTGAAAACATCTCTACCTTTATCCCCCATGATGGTTCATAAACTGCTCAGCTGGAGCTGACTAAAGCTTGGACATGAAGACTAGCTGTATGGATGAAAACAGCTGTTATTTCAGTCGAAACATTTCATAAATAAAAAAACTAAACTCATTTCTTAAAAACGTATAACAGGGGTCCCCAATCCTGGTCCTGAAGGGCCGGTATCCAGCAGGTTTTAGTTGTAACTCTGCTTCAACACACCTGATTTCAATTAGCAAGTGATTAGCAGGCTTCAGCAGAGCTTGATGAGCTGCTGCACAGGTGATTCAACCACTGAATCAAGTGTGTTTGAGCAGAGAAACCACAAAACCTGCTGGATAGCGGCCCTCCAGGACCAGGATTGGGGACCCCTGGACTAAAATATTGATGTAGACTAAATATTACGATTAACATCATGGACCATGATGACTATAACAGCAGCTCCATCCAACAGTATATATTTTATAATTGATTATTTTATGTTATGTTTTTCTACTGTAAAGCACATTGAGTTGTTGCCATGCAGGAAATGTGCTCTATAAATAAAGTCATTCATTCATTCAACAGTAAGCACGTGCTGCTATAGAAATGGAATGCACCCCTTATTAATACACCTGGCCTTTACTGGACTTGAGCCATAATGTCTCTCTGAAGCATGTTGGCCTATATTCAGATTACTGGATGGAACTTGTCTTTTAGTCCATTTCTATGGAGGACCGTACGGTTCACTGAAATACAAAAGCCTCAACGCAGAAAAACTTTACCTGCAACAGAAGTAATAATTAAAACAAACAAAAAAAAAAATTTCCCCTGCGTAGGGAGCTGTGTATTACTTGTTGATAATATTGAGTGTTAAAGTTTATTCAGGGTGCTGGTTGATCACAAAACATAACATGAGTGGTAGTTGCACCGCTAGAATAAAAAACTGTTGAAAGAACGCCAAAACAAGCATGCTCATTACAAACTGGTGCCTGATTTGCTACCGCGGCTGCTCGGACTTCGTATTTTAGCAAGATCGCTGATCTTTTTCATTTCTTTCATTTCAGGAACACTCCGTGTGGCTGTGGGGCAGGCTTCCGAAATGGGCCACCTCACAGGCCACTGGCTTTGTGTTTAATCTGCCCGCCATCAGACCTGCATGAAGTCTAGGGAGGAGATTAGCGCCAGATCTCACCTGCCCAGCTAGAGGGAATTGTCAATGGATAAAAAGGACTTGAACAAAAACATTTTTGTTGGAGGAAAGAGGAGTGAAAGAAAAATGTTTATGATGGCACTTGTGTTCATTTTTTAAGGGAGGGGGTGTTACGGTTGTTGCCTCTTTGGGCCAGGAGTTTAGAACTGGAAACAGCGCCATCGCCTGCTATCCGGTGAGACTGACGCACACCAAGCATGGGTTTATGCCCCTCTTCCCTACTCCCTTCAGCCAACACAGCTGCACCCAATCTGAAAATCACCACCTAAGGACTTAAAATGGCAGAGTTGCCAGCAGCAAAGGGAGATCAGATATGTGCCATGTCCCCAATTGCTCCACTTTGGTTTCATTGGCTTTGAAGGGTTTTTACTGAAGAGCTAGAGTGAGCTCTGTTTGTTTTATAGCCTTGGGGCTTTGTTGTGTTTTTTTTAAAACAGAAGAGGAGTCCCCCCACTGGCTTCCTCCTGCCACAACAGGTGTGTATGGTCAGAGGACCTTTGTTTATAAAAGTGTTGTGGTTAGTTTTAAAGTACTCCGTTTTAAATCTGAAAACCCAGGAGCCTAAGAGTGTGAATAAATGTGTGTTTTTACCATTGTGGGAACACCAGTACTTTTAAATCCTTTAATATTACAACATTGTTTGAATTTTACCATCCTGCACACTCCTTTTTGTGTTTCGCCACTGTCCTTCATTTTAACACAGACACCTGGCCGTAACAGCCTTTATTTCATTACCAGGTGGGTTGATGAACTTTATTTTCCTTAGGGTGTTATTTAGTTGTGTGGAAGTGTTTACAAGTACCTCCCGCCTCCACTGGAGACAACAGGCATGGTCCGCATCAGCAGGTCGGAGATCTGCGATGACAGTTTGGTTTTGGCTGCAGTCTGCTGCTGAACCCTCACTTCAGCTGCATCGGCCAAATGCATCAGCGTCTTCCTCTCTGGGCTCTCCTCAAAGTTTTTACAGCCGATGCATTTACAAATGGACGAGCACATGATCTTAGCCTTCACATCAAAGAACAAATGTCAGTAACACACACACACAAATACACACACAGCCAGTCTAAAAGCAGAGACTCCACCTCGTAGCACTCGCAGTAGTTCTTCAGGCAGCCCGATCGTTTGCAGTTGCAGCCTTTGCTGTGCCGGCGGTCCGACTCGCCCTCTTTGCCTTTACCAATCTTAGGTTTGAAGGCCTCTGGATTTCTGTCCAAACACGTCTGTGAAGAGACATTTTCACCTTAACATGAAGACCCAAAGACGCTGCATGACATGAACGAACGTGGTGTAGTTGAACCTCCAGCCCACCTTGATGGCTTTGAGCCGCTCCGTCTCGTGTTCCAGGTTATTGAAGCAATTATTGCAGTTGCAGTTATTGCAGAACTCTCCATTAGCAAAGCAGTCACAGTATCTGGAGGAAGAGAAACAAGAGAGTTAGTTATTAGTTAGGTTTTCCCTGAAAACAAAAAGACAAAGAAATCAGGATTTTGTGTAAAAGTTTTGTTTTTTCTTCTGGAAGTTAATTTAAATAACTGTAATGGAGACCATGTCCTGAACCCATCACTATCACATTTATAGTTTAATTAGTATATGATGTTATATAAGCCGTGCTGAAATACACCACAACCTCTTTACAGGGTCAGAGGGGGAAGGGTCAGGTGTGCTCAGAGACCAGCAACCAATGAAAATGTGCTGAGTGCCATGTTTAAAATCTTAGTTTTACTTTTATGTGTCTCAATCTAAAACAAAATATTGAACTGGAACAAGAATCAGACAAATCCACAGTGAAAAGCATCTCATCTTCCCGTGTTTTCTGTTATTGGGTCAGAAAGGGACACAGAGCTGCCTTCAGTCACTGGTGTCAACCAAACTCATGTTAAATAAAATCCTAATATATTACAATGACAACTGTTGAAAACAGCCTTTATAAACTAAACAAGTGATATTTAAAAGACTCTGCAGGAATAACGAGACGAACCCTGAGATCCATGCAGATCTATGATGTGCAGCAGAAAATCTCATGTTGATTTTAATCATTTTATGTTTGTTTATAGTCTGTGCCTAAAAATAAAAGGATTATTTACAGACTTGCTGTTTCGGCCACCGCCTGATTTGATCCAGAGGACAGGAGCTTTCTGTATTTTTCCAGCCTGATCCAGCTCCCAGCAGCAGCACACAAATGGGGGCTCGTCCGGGATTTAATTAATTTCAACTGTGAAGGCATAATCCCAGGCGTGTGTTTTAGTAATTTACATTTATTTTTTGGGTGGTTAGTATAACGAGGAAAGGGTGTGTGTAATGGCTTCTTTTGATCTGTTAGCATTTATGGGGGTCCTGTCCTGTGGGTCACTGAGGGGCGGTAGACAAGCCGATCTGTTTCAGGTGACTGCTCACGTCGGTCCTGCAGCAGACGCTTTGGAGACCTATGTGAGGAGAACTACCTGAGAAACAGAAGACTGGTGCAGTCGTCTGCTGCTGCAAGTCATGAGATGCTGACCCTTCCACACCTGTGCAGGACTCTGATAGGAGAACCGTTTCTGACTGGTTGGATCAGGTGAATGTTATCAGATATTTAATCTCGACTTTCAGGACCATAAAGAAAATCTGGACTTTTCTAATAATTAGTAAATAGTTTTTTTACTCATGCTTTGTACTGAAAAATTACAATAATAGAATTAACAATTTGTTAAAGCCTGAGTGTGAGTATTCCTTTTCCAAAATTCTCCAGATGTTCCTGTAAGATAATCAGAATTTCGGATATTTTTGGCTTTAGCTCATAAACTCCAACGTAAAACTTTAAAGACCACATTAACATGAAAACAATGATGATTGGACTTACAGTTTGAGACACTGTGACTTGGTGCAGTTACACGGTTTTCTTGGTCTTGAGGTCGTTTCTGCTGCAGACACACTGGAAAAATAATAAATCATATTACATACGTCATTAAATAAAATAACAACCGTACAGTTCTGAATCTTTAAATTTAGGAAAGAAAACTGGAGAGATAATATTCCACATCTATGAGAGTTTCTAATGAACACGAGGAACATCAAGTCATTTCACGACCTCTAGTGTCCCCAAACGTAATGTACAGGCACAAACGTAAATAGTTAACGAGATAAATCAATTAGCAGAAGTCCAACAGGCTCGACAGCCATCTTTACTCTCGCGTTCCGTTTGAACTACATGTTTTCCTCATCCTTTAAGTTGGCTGGAACAAAAGTTTCCCAAACAACATTCCAAATCTCTTTTTTAGGTTAATGACCGTTTTTAATGTTCTTGATGTTCAAACACACGTTGAGGTTCACTTTCCACACAATAATAAACATGGATCGAAATCTAAAAGAACTTTTCTGCTTCTATTTCCATAAATTGTAACAAAACTACAAAGACCAGCGGGTTAAAGCCAGCTCCAAACCATGACACATTTGTTACAACCCAGGCTGTCTAGGGGGGCCTGGGGTAACAATAAAGGAGGCAGGTTCTGGTGTTAAAATCATGGTAAGATGTTTTATTTACAAACGTAAATAAATGCAAACACAAACTAAACCGGCAGGTAAACAGAATTAACAAAGGTCTCATCGGGGAGACACCAGAACAGAGCTCCTCTCTGTTCTGCTGCTCCCCGGCGGTGTTTATTTTCTGTGTTTAGTGTGATTTCTTTAGTTTGGTCTCATGTTAAGTTCTAGGCAAACATCCATGTTTTACAGATGTTCCTCTTTTCATCTCCTCCAAAAATATTCAAGACAAACTAAAATGTTACTGATTTGGAATAATTTCTTTAAGACTAGTTGCCACTTTACTAAAACAGGAATATATTTCGTTTTTTGTGACGAGTTGCTAAGAAAATGTCTAAGAATCTGATTTAAAGTGTTTTTGTTGAGCCGGCTCATTCACACATCGTCTCTGACTGAATCGTTTATTGATCCTAAATGTGGTTTGAACAAACTTTCCACTGAAAACAGGGGAAAGCTGAACTGTAGATGAGTCAAAGGTGAAAATAGATTTTAAGGAAAATGTTGAGAGACCTTTAGATTAGAGAAAATTATAAAACCGTCTCCTTGAGAGAAAAATGTTGATGTGATGAGCGTCTCAAAACTTTGACAGTTCCTGGTTTTCAGTTAACTTTTGAAAACTCTCCTTAATCCTCCAGTTTTTTTCTTTACATTTTTTCTAGTCTCCTGAGACGACTTTTATTCCTGCTTACCCGTTAAGAGGCAGTTTGGCCTGAGTCTGAATGGCACCGGATGCAGGAAAACTGGAGCTGCTGTCGAGAGTCACGAACGGCTGCTGGAGCTACAAGAAAACAACAGAAACAGTTTAGGTCACTCCTACAAGGCGCCCTCCATCTAGAACTAAAGCAAAGAGAGAAGCCACTAACCTGTGTGACGTACTGCGCTGGAACAACGGTGTACCCCACGTTGCTGCCTCCAGGGGCCGGTGCCAGGACGGTGCCCGGGGGCAGGTTGGTGAAACCGGGCTGGATCTGGGGCAGCGGCGTTGCAGGCATGATGAGGCGCTGCTGGGTCTGAGCGGTGGTGACTACTTGTGCTGCTGATGACAAGGGCTTCGGCGCCACCTACAGGTGATACAATGCATGACCACAGTGTAGGGGTACCTGAACAGCAGGTGAACAGTAACCACAGTTACCTGTTTTATTGTCTGAGCCGAGACGACCGGGACCGACATCCTGACTGCTCCGGTACCGACCATCACAGGTTTACCTGTGGAATGATGTCATGTTCAGCTGTGTTTGAGTGAGTCAGGAGAACAAGGATGTTTGGAGCTCACCTGTCTGAACGGAGCTGGTGTTGGGACCGCTGTGCTGTCCCGTGCTGCTCGCCGTCGTGGCCGTGACGAGGCGAACGTAGTGGAACCGGCTTCCCGGCACCTGAATCTGTTGCACAGTCGGCTGGGTGGACAGAGGGATGATGGTCTTGAACTGGGAGCCACCAACTCCTCCCACTGGCACAGATTTAATATTCTAGAGGTAAAAAAATATATTTTAAAATGTGGTTAATTACATATACGGAGGCAAAAACATTAGCTTGTGTCTTCTGAGTGGAGACACTGCTGATGAGGAAACCCTACAGACATGCATCAGGTACGGCTTCCATCTCACCTGTGCTGTGGTCTGGCTGGTGGCCACCTTGATAGGAGATCCAGATGTGGACTGCTGGACTGCAAGGATTTGTTGGCCAAGTGCTACACTGACGGGCAGAGCTACAGACTTCTGAGAGGCGTTGGAGGGCGGCGAGGCCACAGAAACCACGGTCACCTTAGAGAAATAAACCAGGAGAAAGTTCTAAGAGCTGAGCTGGACTTGTATAAACACGGCAACAAGCCCCGCCCAGATAGGAACCAGACAAAACACACCACTCAGTGAGTCTCAGCTTCAGACAAATGAAATAACTTTATAGCTCCAGGATCCTGTAAGTGAGATTCAACAGGTACATAAACAACATCTCTGAACTTCTTTTATCCCTTTAAGAAACAGAGTTTCTATATCCATGCCTCAAGCTGACGTTGAGAATTGTGCAGAAATGATAAAGTACATCTTTATTTTGAACATAATCAAAGGGAAGCATCTAAATGAGAAGAAATGTTGGTTGTGTGGTCACTTTTACACAAAAGTGTAGCAAAATACTGTATATTCAACAAACGTAAAATCAGTTATCTGCTATAACAGCAGTATCAATTAGAAACGGACCAATGTGGGGTTTTCTATTGCCGATACCGATCCTGATATGTAGAGGTCACGGTCAGCTGACGGCCGATATATGCTGCAGATTTTCATGATTTTCTAGATGTTTCCACTCCATATGCATGCTAAAGTATCACTAATAACTAGGGGTGTAACAATATCCAAATCTCACGATACGATATTTTCACGATATGAACCTCATGATACAATATTTATTGCGGTATTGTGGGGACGCTCACGATAATAAGACTCACAACATAAAATACTTTGACTGGAATCCTCCGTGCTGCGTTCACCACTGTAGCTGCCATACTCCATGTTTGTTTATCTTTGCTGTGTGGGCTGCACGTACTCCTATTGGCGAACTGGCCTATGACGCGGAAGCAAAGGATCATGGTCTATGTAGATTACTTTAATATGCTCTGGTGGAGCAGACTGAAAAGTGTTATTATTACCTCAAGACGTACTGTACGATATCGTGACAAGTCCATGACAATATTGTGGTTATTTGACTACAACGATATCACGATATTGCCAATATTGTTACAGCCCTAATAACATTTCTGTAAATGAATCATTTTGAACACTGAATTTAACCAACCATTGAATTTTAAAGTGCGAGTAACATCGAAATCAACTTTTGTTTTTTGCCGATAACCTGTATAGATGAGTGTCTAATAGTGCTGTAGACATGTGTAGTCATTATTTTGGCATTTTTGTGCATCTTGTTAAAATTTTGAAAAAATTCAGCCTAAAACCGTAATTCCATTTCCATCTTCAGGTTAAAACTCTGCTCTACACTGATTTAGAATCAGCCACAGCTAATGCCTATAGAGGTTACAGGTGACGCCTGTACCGTACCACGTGGCTGCGCTGCACTGGACTCCAGCTGGCTCGGCCACTCACTTGCCGATATGAAACGTTACGGCTCAGAGACACTCGCCTCCTCCCTTTCTTCTAGTAATTTTGGTGGACAGGAAATCCTCCAGCCTGCTGCAGTTTCTCCGTTTGCTCGTTCTCCTGAGCGGTGAGTCTGCTGTGTGTGTGCACACGCTTGTCAATGACTCCCTTTTTCAACTGAGTAACTCAGAGACACGCCTCAGTGCTGCTGTCTTGGTCCGCCAGGCAACGCCTCCTTTAGAAGCATTTTTCTAACAGGAAGTGTGTGTGAAGTACGACTCCACCCAGGGTGTGACTCACCCTTTAAATTGTGCACTGCTCAGTATTACAATCAAATATTTTTACCAAAGTTAATGAAACAAAAACAAAACTGACCAAATATTAAATATACAAAACAGGCAAATAAAGAGAAAAGTCAGCTGACAATAATAATTCAAAAAATTTGGCACCAGCACCGGGATGGCCGCGGATTTGCTTGACTTTAACCCCTTAAATGCCTGAATTTATTTCCAAATGTGGAAAAAAATATTCACTTGTGTTTTTGCTTTCAAGTAGATGCTAAATTAAGTTGAGAAAAAAAATTGACAAAAATACAAGAATGTGTTGGAAATGCATCACTGGGCAGTGGAGAATTACAGACGGTTCGATGCAAATTTGCGACACTCAGCATTAAGGGGTTAAATCTGCTCTACTAAAGAGGCATATCAGCCGAATGCGATACAAAGGAAAAAAAAGGTAAATATTGGGCCGATATATCGTTTTACCCCTAGCATCAATATCAGATATCAATATCGACCCAACTTTTCATATCATTGTATAAGAATCTTAACTAACCATGGCTTCATTATTTTGACCACAACTCACTTTTCACTCACTAACTAAAGTCACGGGTCACAGGGAGCTGGTGTCCAACTCCAGTGCTCACTGAGTGAGGCGGGGGACACCATCAAAGGGACACATGGAGACAAAGAGCCAGTCACACACTCACTCACACCTACGTACAATTTAGAGTCTCCAGTTGGACAGGTATGTTTTTGGTCAGTGGGAGAAAACCCAAGGATGCATGGGGAGAATATGCCAACTCCATGCAGAAAGGCTGCAGCTGGGATTTGAACCTGCAACCTTAGTGCTACCAACTGTTCCACCATGCAGCCCAACTTTTATTTATGAAAAAATTCCATCATCGACTGAGAATTTAGTGTTTCTGCATCAATCTGCCGCATCAGGAGAACTTTTAGCTTTATCAGCTGGTTTTCCCGTCTCAGGTCATGGGTGTGATGATGTCACACATGCAGCTGGAGCTCTAATCAGCCCTGAGCTGCAGAGATCTGGTTACCTCATCTAGACTTTTGTCAGCAGCTCCAACCTTTTTCATGAAAACGACTTAAGCAGCAATCAAGGTGCGTTAGAGATGACTGACTAATTTATCCAACACGTGATTTTTTTAAATAACATGTTCACAGTTTAAGGGAAGCAACTCACTCTAGGAAAGTGGCAACCCTTCAAGACTTCACCAATACCACAACAGTGGCAGCCCATACTGGTTTTATGGTTTTACTGGTTAAACACAACAACAAATATCATCAACATAGAATCTACCTTGCTGGGAGTCTTGAGAGGTGAGATGGCTATCTTTTTGCCAGAGATGCTTTGTATGTTAGTGTTGTGTGCCTCAGACAGAGTGATGGTTTTGGGCGTCATCACTGGGGAACTCTGAGTCAGGACACGTCCTGTTAGTAAAGACGTAGCAGGAGATTAGGATCAACAGAAGTCTTATAACTAAATGACAGTAAAAAATTCAGTAGCACACAACCGATAAAGATTAAAGATAAATTTACCCTGGATGACAGGAGTGACAGGTATCTGAGGACTTAGACCTTTGCTGTTGACAGTTTTTGTGATGATAAATTTGATGGGAGCAGCTGATGATGCTGGTGTTTTCTTGGGAATCTGAGAAGGTAAAAAAAAAAAATCAAAAAGCATTTCTAATATCTGCATATAAACATTTTGATAGTGAAATTTATAAAAGTGTTAATCTCCCAACACACTAGCTGAAAAATACAATTTATCAATCCGCGTCTTGTGAGTAGAAACGTGGAGCGGGAAGTTTTACAGCATAAAGATGAACTGAAAGTCCCAGATTATTATCATCATCATTTCTAGTTTTCTCCATTTTTTCCATTTAGTTTTTTGTTTTTATTATCTCGTTATTTTCTTATTTACACTTGTGAGCCGAACATTCAGCAGCATAATTCACATCTAAAACAAAAGAGTTAGACCTTCCCAGACATTGGGGTGTAAAAAAGACCCTTTCCCTTTCCTCTCCTCTTCTTTTCCCCTTCTAAGCTTTCTTTAGTTGATTTGCAGTATTTTCTCACCCATTTAAATATGTATTAAATTGTCATTAGATGCAAAAAAAGAGAAATATCTCAGATTTTTTTTAAAAAACAGCTGCATTTCAACATCACAGCTATTTGGCCAATAACATTTATTTAATATTAATTTACACCAGTGCTCTTTGAAATTTGATAATTTCACCAGCTGTGAAGGTTTATTAATAATGAGACCAATTCATGATCGTTGATGTAAATCTGTCACATCTGGTCTGTATTTGTGGAATTTTCTCAATCAGAACTGCATTATTTCCACTTTCCTTTTTCCTCAACACTAAAAAAATAAAACATCACATTTAGATAAAATTATTCAGGTTCTGAGAACCTGAACAGATTTTTGTGCAGCTCTGGTCTGCAGATACTAGGGATGTAAGAAAATGTTGATATGACAATATATCGTGATATTTTTTCCTGTGATATTATATTGATATTCAAAAGCTGCGTATCGATTTTTTGGAAGAATTTACATGCAAACATTTGTGTATTTTCTTTTCTTTTGGTGCAATTCAAACGCCAACCGCTAGATGGCAGCAGTGTGCAATGGGTTTTGTTTCCACCACTGAAATGTAAATCCCTCTGTTATGGTTCAAATACCTCATGTTAAACATGTTACGTATCAGTTTGGACTGTTTATTGAATTTTCCTACAATAAATTCAGTCAAAAAAAATTGCTAATATCATCTGGCTGCATGTATCGCAATATATCGTGATATATCATATCGTCTCCCCTGTATCGTGACACGCATCGTATCGCCAGAATTTTACCAATACACATCCCTAGCAGATACTGATTCCAGCTAATTCAAATTTATCACAAAGATTGATGATGAATAAAAAAAAAATATATTTTTAATTCCAATCAACTAAAAAACATGATTATGGAAACAAAAACTTTAAAGGGTGACTAGAAAGTTTTGGCTTGCTTTTAGCACCCCCTAGTGTCCGTTTGTAGAACCGAAAACAAAACCTATCTCCTCGCTTTGCGTTGGTCTTATTAACACCTTAATCTAACAGCTGAAATGTCTCCTCAGCCTTCATTAGTGTCTACAGGAGCGGTTCATCACTAAATCAAACAACTCAGCTGCGTTCATGATCTAAAACATGCAGGAAACATGCTGGAAGCAGACTGCAGCACCAGGCATGTCAGCTCAATTTTTTTCTAATGTCTGTTTAAACTGAGAATCAAAGGCTGAATTAATGCCTACTAGCTGGAAATGTGATACTAGCATCACTTAACAGAATTAAAAGCCAATAATCAGTGTTAGCATATAATTTCCTATAGGCCAAAACTATAATTCATATTTGAGTTAACGCTAACATGGAGGAATTTACAGAACACATAAAACTAAATTATAAGCATCTATGTTTTGTTGTGCAGTGAAAATAAAATCAATAAACGTCACCTGTACAGTCTTCAGCTGCTGGGCCTGTAACGTGGTCACCTGGTTGCCAGGACTCGCCACCATTGGTTTCAGCTCTGTCCTTTCACCAATAGTTACCACTTTAAACTGTGGCGTTGGTGACTTGGTGTTCCCTGCAGTCTGTGAAACTCCAGGTTTGCTGCCTGTGTGGGGCAACTGAAAGAATATAGGTTGCCCTGACTTCCCTATTGCTGTCACCAAAAGTTTTTGTCCTTCAGGTTTAATGATTTGTGGTGAAGTCCCTGCAGATTTCGCTGCCTCCGTGGCTTGAGATGAGGCCACCTTATTAAGGATGATCTGGTGGTTGGCTGCAGAGATTGCAAACTGAGTTGAAAGCTTCTGTAAGCCGCTTGTGGAAACAGTAGTCCCTGTGACGCTGTCTGTCGTTTTGGTTGTGGCCGTGGAAGTAGCCAAAGTTGATTTAAGGGCAAGGAGGGTCGAAGAAGTGGAAACTGAGACAGAAGGCTCATTTCCAGAGCTGATGGCAAGCATGGAGTCTGCAGCTTTGGAGGTAGTCAGAGTCTGGGTGTGCCCTATTGATGGGACTTTGGAGCAGATGCTCAAATTTTCTGATTGCATGGGCGCATCCGTCTCCATGGGGACAGATGTGTCCACGCTGGCCTGGGACTGGACTGCAGCGCCATCAGACTGAGAGAGTGGGACGTCCTCTACGGCCTCGGTGTCCATGATTTCATCGGGAAGGAGGCTGTTGAGCTCTGGCGACACCACATCCATGTTTGCTGTCCTGTCTCAGCACTCTGAAAAACCTAAAAGAACAAAGCAGCTTATTTTAATTTAGGTCAAAAATGTCAAAAACCCAAAGATCTGGAGTTATATTAGGTATTTATTTGCCTAAACTCATCAAAACATTGCATTTATAGTAAGCAGTGAGTCAACTGAGGTAGAATTGGGGCAATAAACTGATTATCATTTAAATATTTCGTGTTTTAATTTACTATATAAACAATTTCTTCATGATTAACACAAATGCAACACAGCTTGCTAGTGAGAGACAGCTGGAAACACAAACAGGCCGTCAAAGCTAGTGAGTTAGCCGGTCTGATAACTTGACCTGCATGTTAGTTTAGTCGTTACGTGGGATTTTATCAGCAATAAAACGCAGCAGGAGCTCCATTTGTCTTCAGCTGCTTTTGACAGAAGCTGACAGCTGATGGTGGGTTAGCTAGGCCGCAGCGTTTGATCTCAGGCGTATCTTTGTCCTGCTGCTCTCTGCTTAACATTAATCCACGGAAACGCACATAATATGAACCCCTTTCTGCCCCAAACCACACATACACACACACCGGCAACTGCCCTGGATGCTTTCACGTCCCTACGGGGGAGCGAACAAACGGAAGCCGGGTATAACTGGCAGCCGTTTGCGTTAAAACCTCCCCAGGAGTGATGTGAATTGAGGGTAAAGAGTGGGGGAAATCGTCAAGCTCTCTGCTGGCTGCGTTACTATTTCAGGCCGGGGTTGGATTTCGAAAGATCCGCCATTTTTACCTCGTCATCAACTCAGTTAGCTTTCCGGCTAGCACACTGAAGAAGGGAATGCGTTTAATATTCTCCACATTCCACTGGGAGTATTAACGGAGAGAACCCGTCGTGAATAACGCGGCTTCAACAGAAACGAAGAGGAGATCCGTGATGAACAGCGTGTCACGAACAAGTCCGAAACTCTTCCAGCGCACTGACAATGTAAACAATGTTAGCTTTCAATAATGCCTCCTCCTGTCACCTGAGATATTTAATCTGAACGTAACGTTTGGCCAACGATCCAATTATTACAACTCCCAACTGTTTGCTCTAACGGTCTCTACCCTTGCAGTGGGCTTGTTCTAAATCAGTAATAAATGGGACAAAATTATTTGTGACATTTTTTTTAATTTTAAGTCAGCGATGTCCCCGAATAAACAAGAAAATGTTACAAAAACAAGCTTTACAGCTCCGTAAACCTGAAACAACTCACAGAAAGTGGGGCTGATGACTCGAAATATAAAGAAAGAAAACTAAATTCGCGCAGAAAAGTCGGTTGAGATTCCGTCAAAACATGTCTCGGTCCAGATCAAAGCGTTTACTTTTCATTTAAGGTCCATTAAGTTAACCCAGAATACGTGCGCCAAATCAAATTTATTTTATATTACACGTGTATGAGCACAAAGAATAAACAAATATATAATTTTAATTAATAAGAAATACTCGGCTACTTTCAGGCTACATAATCAGCTGCAGCCTCACCAACCCAACCCAGCGGGCAGGACAACTGTACCAGCAAAGTTACCGAGCCTGCTAACCCAAGCTAGCTAGCACAACATTATATCTCAACATGAAACAAATTCTCAACTTTGCAGCTTCCTACAAGATAAAGTGTGGTGGGGATTAGAATGAGCCGACACGCAATCGTGCTTACCCAAGATTTTAACGCTGGGCAGCGTTTCCAGATAAAACAAGGAAAGGAAAAAGCGATTGTTCAAAATACCGCGCCGAGCGCCATTCCTCCCTGACATTTCACAGGCCGGCCACGCCCTCCACGTACAACGTCACCGTGACGCTACGCTTAAAGGTACAGCAAAGTATGGCAAGCCGTTGTAGCATATAGTCAAAATATTTTAAATAAATGAATATTAGCTTTCATACTGTCAGAAATCAACTGTAATAGCCAAAACTGAAATTTAATAATGTATAATTTAGTATAATTTATACTTTAAGATCCCACAACTGAAATTGTTGTAAAACATATGTTATCTAATCCTTGAAGATAAAGATTTAAGTGTCTATTTAACACCTGATTGCAAGATTGATTATGTAGTCAAAAATTCACTACTCACCAGACACTTTAAATGCCAAAAAGTAAAAATAAAAGCAGTAATGATGAGAAGACAGTATAATTGAACATGCATTGAAAATAAAATGATTAGAATACCTAAAAGAGATAAAGCAAACTCTTCAATGACAATCCCACAAAATCCAACAATAGTGACAAAGGCTTTGGCAGATTCTATGGCTTTAAGCCTGACCAAAGTTCAGGCTTTAAAATGGTTCATAGACCATGGCTGAGCTGTAATCCTAATCCGAATGCTGCTTTATGCCACAGTTTTTATCATGTTGATTTTATATTATGTTTTATTTAATTTAATTTGACTCAGTCATAAAACTTGTTCATCTGCCTTGGTAATTTTAAAAGTCTTTTTTAAACTCTATGAAAGCCTCTGCCTGCCCTCTCGACATCTCACCCTCATCTTTGGTTAAAAATGCTTTTCAGTTGACAAAAAACATATAAGCAAAAAATATTTAAAAGATCTAACTAAATAAAAAAGTAAACTGTAGCAGAATATTATAGGGAGTGAGAACATGAATGGAAAGATATGCAAATGAAATATAAATGAGAGCAAGTAGAATAACAATAGAAACAGTGCATAATGTTTCTAAAAACACAAATTAGCCTGATAATATTGTATTATAATCCACAAAAGGCATTTTGCAGAATCTTTAGGTGTATTGTAATTGTCAGAGGGAAGTTGCAGATATCTTTATTATTATTTGCAGAATGCATTGACTAATAATTTAAACAAACACACTACATACTTGTATTCACTCTTGTCAGCTTTTGGACAAAACCTCAATTATCAGTTCTTGGACAAACAAACACAGGGCTGCCAATCCCTCTAATGAGCGTGACACACACACACATTTGACTCCCACGACACACCTCAGATTTTTTTTTACCCTGAAAATAGTTAATCTGTCTGAGCTACACATTGCATCGTACTACTGCGCACAATCCCAACACAGCTACACAAACTGAGTTTTTAACTGCTTTTTATGAATGAGGAGGGGTATTCACGCCCTCCAGTGGCAACAAGCTGGAACTGCAAGAGGAGAGAAGAAAGATAAAAGGGAACTGCATTTATAAAGTTACTTAGTAAAAACACATCTTGTAAATTATTTAAAAATAAAACGCTGCGGCATTTGTGATATTAGAATACGGAACAAGGATCAGGACGACCAAATTTCAATGATCATCTCAGAGTCCAAGGAACTACCGGGAAGCCATTGCGCCTGCGCGACTCACTTCAGGTGACGCACAGCAATGGCGGCCGAGGTGAGACAGGAGCTCACTCAGCTGATGAATTCAAGTGGATCTCACAAAGACCTTGCTGCCAAGTATGTAGCGCTCAATCGAAAACCACGCTTTCGCTTTTGATAAAAATGTTGTTTTGACGTTAACGCCACAGCTAGCCTCTGTGAGTTTACAGCGAGGTGTATGCTAAGCTAAGCTACAGTTAGCTGCTTGTTAGCTAGGTCTCACTGGGAGCCTTAACGGTACAGTCTCTCGCTTTATTTATTATTTAAATTTTCTAAAGATGAAAGGTGAAGCAGCACTGTTGGTGATATAATACTGGCTAATTTAGAAGCTAGCTTATGAGCTGTCCCTGGGGAAACATATAAACGTGTCCCTGACTTGGCTAAAGAAATGCGTGTTTTTCCATGTTTTTATTGGAACTCAGTGTATCCTGTGTGTGCTCTGCAATAAACACCCATAGTAAAAATTAGGAATCTAAACAAACAGTTTAAAAACAACAATGTCACTGTCAGTTTATTTTGGTTATCATGTAAATAACTTTCACATGATATCAAAATCAACAATGTCCTCCAATTTACTTAAACAATCCAGTGACCCAAAAATGGAAAATTTATGCTCAAAATTAGGATTTTAGATATTGGAATGAAATTGTACACACATGTTTGATGAATGATTTACCTGATAAAGGGGTTAAGATACATAGTTGTTTAATATTTTTGTTTATCAATAATTAGTCAAATATTGAATAAATCAGGAGATGTTGTGGTTTTCATACATCTGCTACAGTCAATAAACGCTCCCTAGATGTATAGGAACCTAGCATTTCATCTAAACTTCTTGCAAAATGTTTTAATTTATTTGCACCTTAATATCTCTGGAGTTAATGCTAGTTTGTTCCTGTTGTTTAATGTTATTGGTTTACAATCCCACTGCTACCAATAGAAAATATCTAACGCCATTGTCTAAACTTCCTCTTCATTATAAAAGTTTACATGTTGAATTTGTTTTTGTGTTGATAAAAACATTTTATTGTTTTTAAAGCCTTTTACAAGTTGTGTTTTCTGATCATGAAAATCTTTTGTAGATACCGACAGATTTTGGAGAAGGCCATTCAGTATACAGATGCAGATCAGCTGGAGTCCTTGAAGGCCTTTGTTGAAGCAAGTATGTATTTCCTGCGTCTTTTTTAGGCGATCTAATATTTTGGTCAACATTTATGTGTTTGGATGTAAACTGGCTGTTTGACTTTAAATGTCACACTTTTACAGTGGTCAATGAGAACGTCAGTCTTGTCATCTCGCGACAACTGCTCACCGACTTCTGCACACATCTGCCCAGCTTGCCTGATGCCACGGCAAAAGCAGTGTATCACTTCACCTTGGAGAAGATTCAGCCGAGAGTCATTTCATTCGAGGAGCAGGTAAATACCTTCACACTCTCAGTTTCTTGAGGTTAGTTAATGCACACTTAGTAAGTAAAATATTCCCGTTTACTCTCAGGTCGCCTCTATCAGACAGCACTTAGCAACTATTTATGAAAAGGAAGGAGACTGGAGAAATGCAGCTCAAGTTTTGGTTGGCATTCCCTTGGAAACAGGACAGAAGTAAGTAGCGTTTTGTCTTGATTTTTTTTGTACATTTCACATTTTAAAAGCCATTTTTTCCCCTTCGCCCTTTTAGGCAGTATAACGTTGACTATAAGTTGGATACGTACCTGAAAATTGCCAGACTGTACCTAGAAGATGATGACCCTGTGCAGGCTGAGGCCTACATCAACAGAGCTTCACTGCTTCAGAACGAGTCCTCCAATGAACAGCTGCAGATACACTATAAGGTGCACCATCTTTATTATTGTTGCTGCTGCCAGTAAACAGGGACACAAGCAGAAAGTCTTTAAAGAGGTCACCAGATGCCACTGAGAAATAGAAAGATTTACCACAGTATAAAGAGTTGAATAATGGTGTTCTGGCTGATTTATTAACTTCCTTATTAACTCAACAAGCAGTTGAACAGGTTTCACTTCATGAAGTGACCAGAGATTGTAAATAGATTTTTTTTTCCATTGTGGGAGTCAGAGATGAGAACTTGAGTTTCATCCCGTGTGAATCAGCTGATTCAGGTTAAACATCTGCAGTCATGTCTGTTTGTTTTTTCTAGGTGTGTTATGCAAGAGTGCTAGATTTCAGGAGGAAGTTCATTGAAGCTGCACAGCGATACAACGAATTGTCCTACAAGTCTATTGTTCATGAAAGCGAACGTCTGGAGGCACTGAAACATGCACTGAACTGCACCATCCTGGCCTCTGCAGGTACGAGCAGTCTGCAGGTTTTATACGGTTTTAGTAATCGTCCCGATGAGTGGAGAAGAAACTTTTAATCACGTCTCCTTCCTCACACGATGTCGTGTGCTTTAGGACAACAGCGGTCCCGTATGCTGGCTACTCTCTTCAAGGACGAGCGTTGTCAGCAGCTGGCTGCTTATGGCATTCTGGAGAAAATGTACCTGGACCGCATCATCCGAGGAAATCAGCTCCAGGAGTTTGCTGCCATGCTGATGCCTCACCAGAAGGCAACCACAGCAGATGGTAGGAAGAGATGACTCCGTAAGAATCTCAGGATCTGAGCTGGCGCGGTGATTTGTTACTCTCGGGTTGTAACTGCTGTCTGTAGTTCGGTGTTTGAATGATTTGGATCCATGCTGGGTACCCCAACTCTGATTAGACTGTATCTCTGTTTTTAAAAAATACTGTATGTTTGAGTAACGTAAGTAGGCTTCATTTGGTGGTACATTTACCATTACAGAGGTCACAAAGTGCTTTGCAAATCTATAAAACAGTCAGAACATCAACAGGAAGCAGAAATGTTGCATAGATGGAGGTTAGAGTTAAAACAGCCAGTCATTCATGAGGGAGTGTCCAAAAATTCCTCTAAACATCCGTGAGTGTTCTCCATTTCCTCATGTGAGCAGCAGGGCATCACTCTCAGGTCGCTGGGATTTAGAACGTCTCAGAAAAGTTTACGTGAGTCTGAACGTGTGACAAATAGGAGATGATTTAGGGAGGAGTTAGGAAACACATTCCAAATATAATGAGATTTAATTGTAAACAAATAGGGACAAAATTAGGATGCTGTGTGATAAGTTGTGACTAGATAATGTGAACAATAGCTGTACGACTAATGCAAGATTTATTTATTTATTTCTATATTATGTTTTACATTACTGAGTTCCATAGGGACATTTTTTTGGGGGGGATCTCAACTTTCTTTAGTGATCTCCTAAAATGTTGTCCCTGACATCTTATCTGAGTGTGATTCCAGTTGAAAATTTGCATATTTTTCTCACAATTTTAAGTTTCCAACAAATCATTTGATGCCCAGAGAGTCTGACTTGACTCCATCTGTCCCCGTCACAGGCTCCAGCATCCTGGACAGAGCCGTGATCGAACACAACCTCCTGTCTGCTAGTAAACTCTACAATAACATCACGTTTGAGGAATTAGGAGCGTTGTTGGAAATTCCTCCGGCGAAGGTGAGATGTTGATTGTTTGATAGCGACAGCTAGAAACTGCTGGGAAATAAAGGGGTATTTTTTTGCTAGTTATATTGTATATATCTGATAATAAATGTTTTTTTTTAATTTAGGCTGAGAAGATTGCTTCTCAGATGATCACCGAAGGACGTATGAATGGCTTCATCGACCAGATAGACGGCATTGTCCACTTTGAAAGTGAGTTCAAACAGCCTGTATGTTTCCTTAAACATGCAAAGTTTTACTTTGCTTATTTTAATGAACTGATTGTTTTGTTTTCTTTTTTCTAATCTAATTTTATCCATCAGTATAATAAACCTGTAGTCATGTGTGTCCATCTCAGTAGTTTTGATGAGTCATGCTGGTTCACACGGCCAGATATATAAAAAAATGTGGAATATTTTAAAAACACAAGTGACTCCATATATACGGAAGAGGATTAGGGCCACTGAAAAAAAAAAGAAAAATAATTCTGACTTTAATCTCAGAATTCTGACTTTTTGACTTCTGCAAAAGAAAGTCAGAATTTTGAGAAAAAGTTAGAATTCTCAGAATTCTTTTTCTTTTCTTTTTGTCTTTTCAGTGGCCCTAATCCTCTTCCATACACACACGATGATAAAAACCCACGGATGTAACATTTTTGGTCCTACAGTGTGTGGTTTGTGGGTACACGGCAAAGACATCACACCACAAACAAACTGATTTCACTCAAACTTTCCCCGGTCAAAAGGGAAATTTTGCAAATCTGTCAAGACTTGGAAGTAAACAAGCATGGTAGACAAGGAGAAGTTAGCGATAGCAGTTGCTTTGTGATTGGTTACATACATGTAACAGGCTACATACTTGTTTGGCCTTGGGGTGCACCACACACACACACAGTAGGATATCATCTAACATGTTTATCATCCCTGATTTATGATGGGAGTGGTCCTGATATTCTTGAGAGCAGACCAGAGTGGTCTTAACACACCACACATGGCAGGAATATCTGATGAGATTGTCTTCAAAGCCATTAGGGTAATCAGTCATCCTTAAGATCGTCGGAAGGCGAGAATTGGGTCAAAAATCAGCATAATAATCTTGCCGCGTGAACCGAGCATCACTTGGAGATGTTGTCATAGGGACTAAAATATGCTCTCATCCCCACATCTCTGGCAGCTCGTGAACCACTTCCTACCTGGGACAAACAGATCCAGTCTCTATGTTTTCAAGTCAACAACCTCCTAGAAAAGATCCGCCAGGCAGCACCAGAGTGGGCCGCACAGGCTATGGAAACCCAAATGACCCAGTAAAGATGTTTACTCCTCCCTGCCAAAACACCGTTCACTTGTTCCCTCACAGCCTGCTCCTGGAGATCTGTCTTCCTGCTAAAATCATCACCACTGGAGTCCAAATTATACCGACACTCAAAAAGAAATGAGTATTTGTTTAGGTTTTTCTACTTTTACTCATTAGGATGTATAAATGTACCTTTTTGGTGTAACTAGTTTGTAAGGGTTCAATTGGCACATGAATACTCAGCTAGTTGACGCGTGAAAGGGTCATAAAGAAGACACAAACAACAGCTTTGTTTTAGTGTTTGTGCTTTTATTTGATTGAGTTTTCATCTTAATCCCGTTATGTTTGTTAAGTGGTTCTTAAATACTTGTCATGTAAACATCTTGGTGCACATCTCTGCATTTTCAGTAAAGTTCAAGTTGAAAGAGTCTGTTTGGGTTCATGTTTTATCTCAAATTTTAGACAGGTAAGTGGAAAAATAAGATAGAAAAGGCCTAATTTTAACAATTTATTTAAAACAATAATAAATTATTTAATTTAATAATAATACAATATTTAAAGGAGATATATTAAAGGGATATTCCACCCTAAAGTAAAATTTTGTCTGTTGCCATATTCTCCATAGTTTGATAAGTAGGAACAATTTGTAACCAGCCCAGTCATTCTCCTGACCTGTGCTTTGTCATAAAGTAGTCCCAAGTCTAAAATGGCGCCTGTGATTCCTGTGTGTTACTTGCAGTCAATATGATTAATGATTATTGAGGTCGCCAAGCAGCATTAGCATCACTATTGAGTAATTTTAATGCCCTTTTCACACTCAAGGCTAGTTGGTACCATTCACTTGCATTGTTTTATGCTAAGCTAAAGCTAAAAGAGTACTGCTGGATCAGGAGAAGGACTGGGATGGTTACAAATTGTTTTTCCTACTTATCTAACTCTGGGGAATATGGCGACAGACAAAATCTTAGTATGGGGTGGAGTATCCCTTTAAGACTTTTGTTTTAGCTATAACATGATCTGTATAAAACATGTTCATGAAGTGAATCACTTGCATAAAGTGATCTCAGCAGCTTTATGCTTGATTGTTTCAGTATGGACGGTTACTGGTGAAACAGTTGGATGGATTTTTGTTCATGTTTCAAGTGTTTATAGGGAGCCTAAGGGTCCTCCCCTTCCGGTCGGCGCATGGGACCCCTGAGTGATAAAAAAGAAATGAATGTAAGTGAACAGAGCTATAAAAGTTATTTTCAGGTCCAGTTTTTTCAGTGTATTTTGCAGACAGTCTCTCTCTCTCTCTCTCTCTCTCTCTCTCTCTCTCTCTCTCTCTCTCTCTCTCTCTCTCTCTCTCTCTCTCTCTCTCTCTCTCTCTCTCTCTCTCACACACACACACACACACACACACACAAAATCAAAAGCATCACCTTTCACCTTTTTTTGGAAAAAGCCCATAAAGGAGACGAAGTAACAAGTAAACACCTCCGAAGGTTTTATCAAAAGCATTTTAATGCAGATGTTGATTTTAAGTGCAAGTACTTTTTATTGTTCTATAGTGATTGCCTCAAGAAATATCAATAATGTTTGTTAAATCCCAGTGTTAACGGATGAGAAGGCTCTAAGGTACAAAATGTACTTTTGGATTACCAAGAAATAAAAGCTTATTGACTATCCAGAGCAGTATAAGTCAACAGTCGTCTTCCTCACATCCCGACGAAGACTCGGGACAACTCTGATAACGTCAGACAACAGCAGTAAATCACAACATTAGGTGTAAAGGTCAGAGATAAACGTGGTTTCTCAGAGATGGGTTTATAATTCACGCCCCAAAAAAAGGAATCACATGGCATTTATGGAAAAGGTGAACGCCACAATAAAACTACGTCATTTCCTTATCGGGAAGAGGGATGGGCTCCTCTTTATCAGCCCTGCAATTCAGGGGATTTACAGCTTCTCGGTTGTCATGGCAGCACCTGGAAGGCACACAGATAAAACCCTTAACCTGCTACAGTTCACACATGCAATTATTACAGGTGTGTGTGTCTGCGTGTCTCCTCTTACCCTCTTTAGAAAATTCCCTGCTCCTTTCGACGGTCGATGTCTCTCTTCAGCTGGCAGGTGGCGCAGACGGAGCAGCAGTTAGTCACCATGAAGTCGTTGCACAGAGACCCCTGGATGCACAAACCAGTTTGTCTGAGAGGTTGCAGCACTGATGCATCAGCGTTTTATACAGGAGGAGTTTAAAAGGGTGCAGCTAGAGTGTAACCATAATGTGTTTGCATTAAGGAGGAACCTCCATGAAAATCTACCCAAGCTGTAAATAATCTTACCCGGCAACCTTGGGCCTTGCATCTTCATTTGAGGAGTTTTTAGCACTGTAATCATTTATTTACACCCGTTAAAGTGATTCAGGGTGACTTGGTTTTAATTAGCAATTTTTTTTATTTAAAATTTTATTTTAGTTATTTAATTTAAAATAATCATTGACAGTGTCTCTCTTTAACTTTTTGAATGACTCATTTTCCAAAAGCAAAGCATGTTTTAAATGTTCATGAGATCCTAATCCCAAATAGGTTGAATTAAAATGATGCAAAAAACAAAAAAAAGTCTCAGGATATTAGAAAATCCATATTTTATATACACTAAAAAAAGTCAAACTATAAGATTTCTTAGTTTTAGCATTTTTAGCATTTTTTCCATAATTAAAATGTTTATGCAATTTAACATGATGTACTAAATTATTATTTTTTATTATTTTTTATTTATATATTTTTAAATTGTTTTTATTATTTACTTTGTTCACATTTGTGTATAATTTTCTTCAAAATGGAACAAAAAACCCCTCAATGGCCGACCTTATAAGCAACACAACTAAATTTACACGACAGCACTAGTTTGTAGACTAAAGAGTCATTTTATTTGTGTTTTCATTGCAATAATACTATAAAAGTTAGTAAAAAGTGTAGCTCCTACTCCATCATCACCATCCTTTCCTCTGATTTATGTTTTGACCCTTTGGACGGACTTAATCTTTATGATGGGATTTATGACACTGATGTAGGTACATGCAGCTCCTCCTCAGGCTGTTCTGGCAGTAAAAGGCAGTCAGATGCTTTCAAATCAATAGAAAAAATATGAACCTTTTTACACGATTAAAAGTGTTCCAATTCAGGTGGTAACAAATGTAGTTTTAGTTGAAACTCGTCGTTATCTTTACTTACAAGTTGCAACTTCTGACAGATTACAGGAGAGTGTCAGACTCAGTTTGATTTGCTAAACCTGGAAGAAGTGGCCCACTGAAGTTCTGAGACTTACCCTGATGTTGTATCTGGTTCTGTAGACGCTGCGGATGGGCATGCCCAGGCCACACAGGCAGCACTCGCCCATGTCGGCAGCGATGGTGCAGCCGAGACACGGGTAGCAGAAGAACCCGTAGCAGCCTGGGGGAGACACGGTTCTAAAGTCAGCGATAGAGTAGAAACGTCTCACAGTGGGGAAGTTCAGGTGCACCAGCAGAAAACTAAGGTACATGTGTGCACGCATATTCACGAAAAGGTAAAAAACAATGTTTTAAAAAGCAGAAAAAATAGAATAGGAGACTGTACAGTCAGGATTTGTGCATAAAAGCAGCAAAAGATTTACTAGAACTTTAAAAAAGAGCTGTGCAATAACATCTGGGATTAGAGATGACTTTTGTTAGGTGTTTGAAATAATCTTCATACTTAAACCCTTAAAATCTTTCTGTGAAGTCATTTTTGTTGCATTTTGTTTTACCAAATAGGATTTTGTTGAAAACTTATTTTCAGATTATATTTTTAACAGTTTCTCTGAAAGCCAGGATGTGGACTTCAGTTTTAATCACAATCGTTGGAGAAAGATTGTTTTAAAGCATCCATCCATCTGTAACATTCATGTAAATTTACTAGATTTTTTATTCTTCCTGCAGTTTTTTTCTGTACTCACAAGTTCCACAGTCGTCACAGAAATCACAGAGTCCAGTCTGGAAGTCAGAGGGCTCATATCTGCCGGGTTGGTTGGTCACGGCCATGATCAGGGTAAAAACGTCTCTCTGTGGGATGAAAACGGTTTTATTTTTTAGAAACAAAGAGCAAATACTTGAGAAATCAGCTAAAAATCTCTGCAGCTCAAGCATCAAACTGTGTGGGAACAGAAGTTGTCTGTAAATCTTACCAGATGGAGAACCGAAGGATGGTGAAGCTGCTGAAGGAGACGGCAGACTGAGAGTGCGACGCGGCGCTAGCCTTTATAACAGATCAAAGGTGATCTAGGTTTAATCTGTGATGTTGGAGGTTAACGAGGTCACTAAACACACCCATACAAACCCGCCGCTGCAATAAACGGTTAGATTCTTTCCTCAAGTTTCTTTTTATAGAATAAATATTCTATAAATGATAGAATCTGAACTGTACAGAATTTTTTTAGTTAAAAACTTCACTTTTCAAAGTTCTTACATCTGAAATAGTCTTTTTTTTAATATCTGAGTCACATTAAAGGAACAGTAAATGTGTAATATTTATGACCTGCCCTTGTGTTAGCAGCAAATGTCAGATAACAGTAATCAATATTAAACTCGTAGAGTGCAATACTGATTTTATCTTACTGAGTTGCTCCATGAGCGGGGAAAAAGATCACACAGAGAAAACTGAGTTAGTGGCGAAAAACCCAGCAACTTTTGTAGTATTCATGTTTAAAAATGATTCTTAGAGATTCAAAAGTACACAACTTTACTTTGATCCATCTTTGGTAAATAATGATTTTTAGATTTTATTCTTCTATAGGCACCCCAACGTTGTGTGAATGATAAACGTCAGATAGAAAGATAAAATAGGGCTGGGCCTAAATGTGGCCTAAAATCAATATCACGGTGTATTGAATAGTTCACCTCGATAACGATAAATGGACGATAACTACATGTATGTGCAAAAACAAAAGTTGTCCACTAGATGGGGCTGTCGAGTGTATTACGTTGAGTCACGTTGTCATGTGACTCAAGGTGGTACAGCTTCTTATGAACGTCGCCAACCTACTCACATCTTTTCATTTCATTATTATTTAATTTGTTGACATGGGAAAAATGATATCGGTTAGTCAGAAATTTCGATAACGATACATTTTCGCCCTACGATAAAATGAAACCCAAGTTTCTTTTTAGTTACGAATGTTCGATATCGGCTTTGTACTAATTTACCGATATAGTCTAGAGCAGTGGTTCCCAACCTTTATTCCACAAGAACCCCCTTGTCTGTGTCCAAGACAAGCCAAGTCCCCCAAACCCATCTCCTACCCACAAACACACTGTAAAGTTATTAATTACAATCTTTAGTAGGTCTGGGATGATAACAAATTTTGCCGGACTATATATTGTGCAACAAATTATTGACGATAAACGATATTATTGTCGACATTATCGAGACCAAAATAACCACTTATGTAATGTTAATATATCATAATAATGCAAGTACATCCTTTAAAAGGCAACATTTAAACCTTTATTTAACATCGGAATGTCCAGAACCAGAACTTCTAAATAAATAAAATAATAAAGGACTCTCACTCTCTATTAGAAAACATTGCACCAAAAACAATAAAATAGACTCTGTCTCTGCAAAAAAATAAATAAAACAGCCTATGTGTCGACAACCAAAACTGCACTTGAACCCTCTTGTCATCCAGCGTCTTTGGAGGCGAGAGACGAGGAAAACATATACATGCAGGCACATGGCGATTTAAAGAGGCTGGAAACATTATTGAGTTCATTTTCATCTATCGTACGATTAATTGACTTATTGATTATCGTCCCAGCCCTAATCTTTATACAGACATATAGAGTTACAAGTCTTAGACAGACTTTTGATTATGCTATTACATGTGTTACTGATATTTTATAAATGTAATTTTTACAAATATAATCTTGGTAAAACTCAACCTCAGCACAGACTAAATTGTGGGGACCCCCTCGAGGGGTCACGGACCCCAGGTTGGGAGGGGTCACGGACCCCAGGTTGGGAGGGGTCACGGACCCCAGGTTGGGAACCACTGGTCTAAAGCCTGTGCCACACAGAATGTGTTATGCAGACTTTCCATTTTCCATACAGCTTCCTGACGCATTGCCATTCACACTGACTATCCAAAATCAATATAAACCAATACCAGTGTATATAGGTTCCCCCTTATATATTTAAAACAATAAAACTTTAATAATTTTAGATAACTTACATCTCCTATTATGCTTAAACTCTAAACATTATCTGTCATAATAATGACAGACACTTCAATTTAAGTTCGACCATGGAAAAAACTGGCACATTCATTTAGTCTCCAACAGCTGAATCCTGTTCTTCCTGAGATAACCCTGACAAACGCCAGCCACACAGGGCACATGACTACATTCCACAAGTTGTGCTAAAAACAAACAAAAGAAAAACTCAAACCAGACCTCAGATCTGTCATATTTTCACATTTTGAGAGAGCGAGAAGTAAATGAAGAGTTTCATGTCATACTATGCAACTTTTTCATATGTTTAAATCATGGTCTTGAGCCAGTTTGTGCTAAAATGACCTTTACAGGGTTAATGAAATGTCACTCAGACCCCCACCGCCCTCTGTGGCCAGAATACCACACTTGCAACTTCAGAGCGGCGGTCCGGTCCCTGCTGAACTTAGTAAAGTGGAGCTGACATGCCTGGCGCTGCAGTCTGCTTCCTGCATGTTTTAGATCATGAACACAGCTGATGTGTGTGATTTAGTGATGAACCGCTCCTGTAGACACTAATGAAGGCTGAGGAGACGCTTCGGCTGTTAGATTAAGGTGTTAAAAAGACCAACGCACAGCCAGGAGATAAGTTTACCTAGGGGGTGCTAAAAGTAAGCCAAAACTGCCAAGTGTGCCTTTAAAAGAGTAAAAACTGATCATTTCCAATTTTCATTAGGCATAATATCATACATACTTCCCTATTTTAATGGTTTTTAACACTCCTACAATTAAACAGTTAATCACCGTTTTTACCCCTCTGTTATTGCTCATCAGCCTCCTCACACACCTTCCTGTTATTGACCCAAATCACCAATAAAAAAGCACAATTTTATGACTTTCTTCCCATCACGTGCTGCAAAGCTGTACTTCTAACCCCACATCTTAATCATCGTGGTTTTATTGATGGGCAAAGTTGAAGCTTTAAAAATAAAATCTTGGTTTTTCATTATTTCTTTGTCTTTTTTGTATCTTCTGAAGTAGTCTTAATCAATAGTTCTAAAAACTTTTTTCCCACCTCAGATCTTTTTAAATGAGTTCCTGTGGAAAAGGTATGATCGTTTAATATCTCACCTGCTGTGGCTCTTTGAATGGCTTCTGTTTGAAGAGTTCTGATGAAATAATGAGGCCTTTTATGTAAAAAAATGCTTAAAACAACTCCAATCTCAAAGATTACATGGCAGTTTATTTAAATTCTATTTTGATCCATTTCAAACTTACATTTCATGACAATTCCAGCAGAATTGTTATAAAATATCAGCTTCAAGTGCTCCAGAAAGCTGCTCCACTTTAAAATAATCTTGCAATGTGAAAATAATGTTAGATTTGTTTTAAAACAGCAGAATAAAAAAATTATATGGCGCCTCTCAATGTAAAAAAATCACGAGGCGCTTCACAAAAACAAAAAATAAAAAATATAATAAAAAATGGGAACAAAAAGTAAAAATTTAGAATAAAAAATGTAAATAAAAAGGTAATCTCGGGATCCCGAAGAAGACAGAACTGACGGAAACAGCAGCGTGAATAGAAGCTAGTGAGGAAGACGAGGATGAACAGGAGGTCACACAAAAGCCTGAACGGATGAGTTTTCAGCTGCTTTTTAAAGGACAGGTTATATTGCAAAGCTGCAGTGCATTCTGGGAAAGTAGGAGCTATTCTCATTCACACAAAATAGAGACAAAGAGATTCTTAGACCTGTGTAACTGAATAAGCACAATGCACACTCCTTTATCTATTATTCAGACGTTATGTTCATAAAGAAACAGAAATGCTACTGAAAACAAAAGAAGACATCAAACAGGTGACCCCTGCTCTAGATCATGTTTATGCAGCCTCCAAATTCTCATTTCCTACCTCTTATCCTTCCTGTATCTTGTCTTATTGTTCCATTCTGTTATATTTTAATAACATTTTAAATTTGTTTTTTGTATTTCTCATGTCAACTTTTCTATTATTAATGCAGTCTTACATTCACACACTGCTGGAGGTGGTAAGCTACTATGTAGCCACAGTCGCCCTGGGGCGGTCTGAATGTTAGACGGGCACCTTCAGTCCTGGTATTCAAAGGTCGTTTGACGTTTCCTTCATGGGCGGTAATGCAATTATGTCCCCAGTATTTAATGGGTTTTTAACTGTTTCCAGTTATATTTTATGTAATGTGTTTGCTTTTTTTTGGTTTTATAGCCATAATCCATATTTTTAATATATAAAACAAACTACAGGGTTTCCAGTCATACTGAAATTTGAAGACACAGCAAAGTTTTCCACTCTGTCAGTTATATTGTGACAAATGATGGATGACCCACACTTGT
The DNA here is from genome assembly GCA_006937985.1 of Aphyosemion australe. Lineage (NCBI taxonomy): Eukaryota > Metazoa > Chordata > Actinopteri > Cyprinodontiformes > Nothobranchiidae > Aphyosemion > Aphyosemion australe. The sequence continues at coordinate 1,466,145 of SSNS01000017.1, forward strand.
ATAGCGTCATTCTGAGTCAGAGGTCTCCAAAGCGCTTAACACACTCACACACACACACACACACACACACACACACACTGGTGGTGATGAGCTACATCATAGCCACAGCTGCCCTGGGGGACACTGACAGAGGTGAGGCTGCCGAGCACTGGCGCCACCGGCCCCTCCGACCACCACCAGCATGCAGGGAGGGTAAAGTGCCTTGCAAAAGGACACAACAGCAGAATTCTCTGCAGCAAGCTGGGGTTGATCCTGCAACCCTTTGATCACTAGGGGCGATGGTGGCAGAGGAGTTAAGTGGCCGCCTTGCAATCGGAAAGTCGCAGGTTCGCAACCCGCTCAGTCTGTCGCTGTCGCTGTGTCCTTGGGCAAGACACTTAACCCACCTTGCCTGCTGGTGGTGGTTGGAGGAACTGGTGGCGCCAGCACACAGCAGGCCCCGCCTCTGTCAGTGCACCCCACTTGTGGAAGGCGCTATACAAATACAGGCCATTTACTGGACAACCCACTCCCCCTCCTGGGCTACCGCTGCTCCCCATAGTCAAGGTCAAAAAACAAATTAGTAACAAACAACATTAAAAATAAAATAAAAAATCACAAAACCACATTAAAAAGAAACTGATTTTTAACAAATATATAGAACTCTGGAAAAATCAATTTAGCAATGAAAGGAGTTAAACTTTGAAAATCATTGGAACAGGAACTCAGAAACTGCCTCAGTCGCTTCAAAAAATCTACAAAAATTCATACAGAAGCAACAAATATGAACCTTAGGTGGAGCAGGGGTCACCTGAGAGCTACATCTCGATTAGTGAGGCATATGAAGGGCTACCAGGTTGATACGCGATGCACACAATACTAGAACAGATTTGAGTTGAACTAAACTTCATGTATAAACATATTTTAAGGCTGTTTTAATATCATATTTCTACATCTATACCAGTTCAAGTGTGATAAGAAAACTCTCTTTTCTCTTTGGGGCTTGTCGCTTCAAGAGTCACCACAGCCAATCATCTGTCTCAATTCAGTCTTGTCTTCTACATCCTCTACCTCACACCAACTAACTTCATGTCCTCTTTCACATCATCCATAAATGTCCTCTCAGCCTCCTGCCTGGTGGCTCCTACCTCATCAACCTTCTACCTATGTAAACTACATCCTGGTTCTACACTTTTGTTATTTTGAGCCATTTTATAAAGAATATTTAGCCTCCTTATCTTAATAAAACTTAAAAAAAATGAATCTCGTTTTGTAGCTATAGCTGCTAATAGCTCCAGCTGTAGCGTGTTGATTTAATCTTGTTGAACACAGATAATTAGAATAGATTTGTTGAGTTTTAGTAGTGTAACTAACCTTAAAAAGGCTTCTTGTCTTATTGTACCATTTTGTTATATTTTAATACATGTTTATAGTTGTCTTTTTTAATCTTTTTTAAGAAGCAAGAATAACTACTGATCAAGTCCACTTTCACAAAAACGCCTTGAAACACTTGGGGGTGTGGTTTAAAACTTTACCACAGCACTATAAACAAACGAAAGCATGCACACGTAAATATAATACTGAGAAATTATTTAAATAAGAACACCTCATTCCAGATGATAAATGAGGTTTCTAAATGCTTTATGTGCTTTCTCCAACACAAGGTGGCGCTGCTGCCCACAGAACCTCCTGACACTTGTCTAAGGTGCTGGAGGAGAGCACATAATGATGACCTGCCTGCACATAATGAGCAGCTGTAACTAAAACTCAGGAAGGGGCAGGATTTTCAATTTCTGACAGAATAAAGATAGACGTGGTCCAAATGACTCAGAACCAGGATGTTATTAGGCTGCAGCAGCCACACGCTGGCTTCTGAAACCACTTTGTTAGTAGTGATGTGTATTCTGACAGAGGTGCACTGTTATAGCTCGCAAGTTTTCATTAGTTACTTTTAGTGCACTAAACATATGCTCTATGAGTGTAAAGAAAACTGGACTTTGATGGCAGAATATGGGTCCTGTTTAAGACCATGACAGTATGTTGTGTAGTTATCTGCTTAAAAACAAGGAAAGTGGACAAAATATGGACAAGAGAAGACATGAGAGACCTAAAAACACGAAATGAGAAAAACAACCACATCATTTGCTGAACATCAACTGCACTGATTCACAGCCCACTAAGTAACAGCATCTCATTGGTAACGTCTGTGTTCTTTAATGAATCAGTGCCGCTGAGACAAGAGCACAACAACTAAACAAGCACCCTTGTGCAATCTTAATAGTGAAGGAATTTCTATAACCCCATAAATGGTTTTATTGATGTTTTTTAAGCATCCATTTGTGTTTAAAATTATTTTTAATAAAAAAAATTGCTTGGGGCAAATTGTCTTGAATGATTAAAACGTGATTAATCAAGATTAATTAAGCCTCCGATTAATTAGATAAATTTTTTTAATCGAGTCCCGCCCCTAAAATAAACACAATGAAACTATTAGCAATCAATTAAAATGTTCTGATTTCTGACTAAAGGCTGGTGGTGTTGTTGGTAGCACTGCTGCCTCACAGCATGAAGGTTGCAGGTTTGAATCCCAGCGGTTAGAAAATTCATGAGTGAGATGAGAGATTTCTGACGATAATCTCACCTGATATGTAAAACCTGACTGTTAGAGGATCTTTCTGGGAATCATCTTCAGGGCTACAATATAATTTTACCTGTAAAAAATGTTTTTGTGGATTCTCAGTTGTCCAGGGCGTGATGATCCTGAAGGTTTAGTTGGAAACAAATGCTCTTTTTTTGTTTTCCTTGTAGACATTTCGCTTTTCATCCTAAAAGCTTCTTCAGTTCTGAAACTGAAACCTCCTTCCACCCAGCCCAAGTTTCAGAACAGAAGAAGCTTTTTGGATGAGAAACATCTTCAATGAAAACGTGAAAGTGTCATTTGTTTGGGTAAAAAATGGGAACAGATCATGTGTTTGTGATAGGTTGCTTGTATCATATTTAAAATGGCTTCATTGATATGTTCTCAGTTATGTGGAACAACGTTGGTTCATCTCTGGGGTTTAGGAGTCGTGGTAGCCATTTTAACGATTAATAGGTCAGGGTTGAACAAAACAAAAGTTTTCTGATAACATGCAGGTAATGGACTCAAAATGAGTGAAAAAGCAGACAAAGTCCAAAGAAAAGGTTTGCAAAACCATAAGAAAGCCTGAAGACCACTTTAAAAAAATGACCCAAAAAGTTTGGCTTCTCGGAAGAAAAATATCAGGAAACAAGAGAAGGCTTATGCACAGTACCTTATGTTTGACACTATGTGTTCATTTTATTCCATAAAAGTATAATTTAACTGTTTTTAAGTATGATTTATGCATAAACACGCTAACACACGACTAATTACAATCTTCTAAACAAAGTTAGATTTGATCACAAAAATTATGAGGTATTTCTTGCTGTATGTAAATAAAATGTGGCTGATACATTTAATCTAAATGACATTTTTAAAATAAAAGTATTTCTAAGGAATTTGACTTTTAGGTATTTAGAGTGAAAAATTGAAAACCTAAATGTTTGATTAAGCTGAGTTTAAATCTTCCCTTAGCAAAAAGTACTATACTTGAAGTTCATGCTTGAGTATAAGTATAGCAAGTATACTATGGGCCATGTACTAGAGTGCTAGAGTGTATACCATTTTACTTCTTTGTCCAAAATGTGAAAAAATTATAAGTTTATTAAAGTAAACTTGTGAAAGGTCATTTTAAGTTAACAAAAGTACACATTCAAGTGTATAGCAAGTAAACTCATCTATATACCACTATTTACTACTTAGATCAATAGAATAATTCAATTCAATTCAGTTTATTTCTATAGCGCCAAATCACCACAAGAGTCGTCTCAAGGCACTTCAAAGTAAACATTCCAATACAGTTCAGTTCATTAAGCCAATCAGTAAAAAAGTTTCCTATATAAGGAACCCAGCAGATTGCATCAAGACACTGACTGTGTGTTGATACAATCCTCATACTAAGCAAGCATGTAGCGACAGTGGGAAGGAAAACTCCCTTTTAACAGGAAGAAACCTCCAGAGGATCCTGGCTCAGTATGAGCAGCCATCCACTACGGCTCACTGGGGATTGAGAAGACAGAGCAGGCACACACACACCCCACACACACACACACGCACGCACGCACGCACGCACGCACGCACGCACGCACACACACACACACACACACACACACACACACACACCACATATATCAAGTAGCGTTTCTATGGCTACACTGTGATTTCTTAGTAGAAGTTCTATTTAGTAAGAGTAAGAGAAACTTTATTGTCTTTATCTGAGTGAATCTATAATTAATTCAATAGGTGAACTAATAGTAGCACATTCTATGTTAAAGAAAGTGAGATGTAATATCAGGAGAGGGAGAATGTTAGGTGGTTGGCAGCAGTGTGCCAGCCGATGGCCCCCTCCATGAGGCCACCACAGCTCAGCAGAACGCCAGTGTAGCTTCTTCTGGGGAGAAAAACACTTAGAGAGAAAATAAAGTTAACAGCTGAAATAACAGGAAATAATGCAATTAGAGAGTGGTG
>SSNS01000017.1:1471116-1488883 GCA_006937985.1 Aphyosemion australe
AAGTGCTCTGTTAGGAACATATGGAACAATCAGATCACTGATGTATGATGGAGCTTGATTATTAAGAGCTTTATATGTGAGAAGGAGGATCTTAAAATCTATTCTGAATTTAACAGGCAGCCAATGTAGGGAAGCTAAAACAGGAGAGATGTGGTCTCTCTTTTTAATTCTCATCAGAACTCTAGCTGCAGCATTTTGGACCAGCTGAAGACTTTTGACTACATTCTGTGGACCTCCTGATAGTAATGAATTACTGCAGTAATCCAACCTTGAGGTAATGAATGCATGAACCAGTTTTTCAGCATCACTCCTGGAAAGGATGCTTCTAATCTTAGCAATATTCCGAAGGTGGAAAAAGGAAATCCTACAAACCTGTTTGACGTGGGATTTGAATGACATGTCCTGGTCAAAGATAACACAGAGGTTCTTTACTTTGTTCTCGGAGGCTAATTTAATACCGTTTAGATCAGGTGACTGACTAAGCAGTTTCCTTTTCTGAGGTTCTGGTCCAAAGATGATAACTTCAGTCTTGTCTGGATTTAACAGCAGAAAGTTTAGAGTCATCCAGATTTTTATGTCTTCAAGACAAGCCTGTAGTCTACCTAACTGATTAGGTTCATCAGGGTTTATGGATAAATATAACTGAGTATCATCAGCATAACAGTGGAAGTTTATCCCATGTTGTCTAATGATTTTACCAATTGGAATCATATATATAGTGAAAAGAATTGGTCCAAGTACTGAACCCTGTGGTACTCCACAAGTAACTCTAGAGAATGAAGAAGATTTCTCATGTACATGAACAAACTGAAATCTGTCAGATAAATAAGATTTAAACCAGCCTAGCGCTGTTCCTTTGATCCCTACAGCATGTTCAAGCCTTTCTAAGAGAATATTGTGATGGACTGTGTCAAAAGCAGCACTGAGGTCCAACAAGACCAGAACAGACACAAGATTCTTATCTGAGGCCGTGAGAATATCATTTGTAACTTTCACTAATGCGGTTTCAGTGCTGTGATACTCTCTAAAACCTGACTGAAATTCCTCAAACAGATCATTAGTGTTTAGATGCTCACATACTCCATTGGCCACAATTTTCTCAAGGACTTTAGATAAAAATGGGAGATTAGATACTGGTCTATAATTCATTAGGTCATCTGGATCCAGAGAAGGTTTCTTAAGTAGAGGTTTAATTACAGCAACCTTAAACTCCTGCGGTACGTATCCATTTACTAAGGATAGGTTAATTATATCTAAAATGGGGGCAGTAACCAAAGGAAATGTTTCTTTAAATAATTTGGTTGGGATTGGGATTGGCAGCAGTAGCTCAGGAGGTAGAGTGGGTTGTCCAGTAATCAGAAGGTTGCAGGTTCGATCCCGGCACCGGCCAGAGAATGCTGCTGTGTGTCCTTGGGCAAGACACTTAACCCGCCTTGCCTGCTGGTGGTGGTCGGAGGGACTGGTGGCGCCAGTGCTCGGCAGCCTCGCCTCTGTCAGTGCGCCCCAGGGCAGCTGTAGCTACATCGTAGCTCATCCCCACCAGCGTGTGAATGGGTGGATGACTGATTGTGTTGTGAAGCGCCTTGGGGGGTTGTAGAACCCTAAGAAGGCGCTATACAAATACAGGCCATTTACCATTTACCATAAAATACAAGTTGAAGGTTTAGATGAAGCTAATATTTTTGATAACTCTGAAAGCTCAACTGCATCAAAACAGTTCAAACACAGATGAGGTTCTACAGTTACCTCAGATGCTGCCTCACTTACTGAGGAAGAAGAAGTCGTGTTGGGGAGGATGCTGATGATTTTGTTTCTAATAGAATCTATTTTATTAGTGAAGAATTCCATAAAGTCGTTGCTGCTGAAGACTAAGGGAATAGCTGGCTCAGAGCTAGGATTCTGTGTAAGTTTGGCAACTGGACTGAAAAGAAATTTAGGATTATTCTTATTCTCCTCAATTAGTGACGAATAATATGCAGTTCTAGCTTGTCGAAGCTTATTTTTATAAAGCACTAGACTATTTTTCCAGGATAAGTAGAACTCTTCCCGGTGTGTAGAGCGCCATGTTCTCTCCAGTTTTCTAGAGTTTTGTTTTAAAGTACGCAGTTCAGAATTAAACCAGGGAGCCAACTTCCTGTGCTTAATGACCTTTTTTTTTAAAGGGGCAACATTGTCTAATGCCACACGTAAACAGGAAGTAACACTATGAAGGAGACCATCAATTAGTGAAGGGCTAGAAATGAAATAGTTGCCCTCTGCTAAGTTACACTGAGATTCTGAAGACAGTAAAGATGGAACAGCTGCTTTAAAGTTTGCTACAGCGTTATCAGATAACGATCGACTATAGTGGAATTTACTCTCATGTCTGGAGAACTCGGTTATAATAAACTCAAAAGTTATCAAAAAATGGTCCGACAAGACAGGATTGTGTGGAAATACTGTTATCTCCTCACACTCTATACCATATGTCAGCACAAGGTCTAATGTATGATGACAGGAGTGGGCGGAGCTATGGATTCTTTGAGTAAAACCAATTGAGTCTAAGATATTACTAAAGGCTACGTTGAGAGGATCACTTTCAATGTCAACATGAATGTTAAAATCCCCCGCCACAATGACCTTATCAGTATTTAACACCAAATCAGACAAGAAATCTGCGATCTGATCCAAAAATTGAGAGTAGGGGCCTGGTGGACGATACAAGACTACAAACAAAAGTGGTTTTAGAGCTTTGCAATCAAATCATTAACTAATAAAGTCTTTGAAGAGATAGATCTAATGTTCAATAAACCACATTTAATTGTTCTAGTTTTCTGTTCAGTAGAGTTTGTTTTTATTTTTATGAGATTATCATGATTTGCTCTATTAAGCCTGATCTTTAATCTGTTTGATTCTGGCCGTGGGCAGGACACTGTCTGGATGGGGGAGTGGGTGGGTAACAGTACAGAAGCTGCAGAGGGGAGGGTTAAACTACCACTCTGCTTCCTGGTCTGGACCCTGGGTTGTCAGGGAGGACTAATAAAATTGGCCATATTCCTAGAAAGAAGAGCTGCACCATCCAAAGTGGGATGGATGCCGTCTCTTCGGATCAGACCAGGTTTTCCCCAAAAAGTTTTCCAATTATCAATGTAGCCCACGTTGTTTTCGGGACACCACCTAGACAACCAGCGGTTGAAGGACAGCATGCGGCTAAACATGTCGTCACTGGTCCGGTCAGGCAGGGGGCCAGAGAAAATTACGGAGTCCGACATTGTTTTGGCAAACTTACACACCGAAGCAACATTGATTTTAGTGACCTCCGATTGGCGTAACCGGGTGTCATTACCGCCAGCGTGAATAACAATCTTACTGTATTTACGCTTATCCTTAGCCAGCAGTTTCAGGTAGGATTTAATGTCGCCCGCTCTGGCCCCTGGCAAACATTTGACTATGGTTGCTGGAGTCTCTAATGCCACGTTTCTGACTATGGAGCTACCTATAACCAGAGTCGGCTTCTCAGTGGGTGCGTCACCGAGTGGGGAAAATCTGTTTGAAATGTGGACGGGTTGGTGGTGTCCCACGGGCTGGGTTCTATGCTTCTTACGTACAGTCACCCAGCCGGTCTGAGTTCCCGGCTGCTCGGGTTCTACTGGAGGACCGCTACGGGGTGGTTCTGATCTAGATAGCCCCGCGCTAGCTAAGTAGCTACGGCTATCTACAGGTTTTTCAACAGCGCAGAGCCAGGCCTCCAATTCCGACACCCTCGCCTCCAAAGCTACAAAAATGCTACATTTATTACACGTACCATTATCACTAAAGGCGGCAGAGGAGTAACTAAACATCTGACACACAGAGCAAGAGATAGGAGACGGAGAGGGAGAGACAGAAGTAGCCATAGCCGCGCCGAGGCTAAGCTAACTAGGCAAACAACGTTTCAACACCAAATAAAACTGCGTGCGAACTCAAAGGGTTCCCTAAACGCTAGGTGCAACAGAAAATGTGTGTTTTCGCGTTCTTATGTACTACAAGAACTCAAAAATGTCTCAGTACAGAGAAATCAAACCAATTTTAGCAAGCCACAAACACCGAACAGCTACACTGTGTGCAACACTGAAACAGGAAGTGACGCAAATGCCTTACCGCAGGTTCAGCCAATAGAATAGAATAGACTTTATTGATCCCACAGTGGGGAAATGCACTTGTAACAGCAGCACCATCACTCAGAGGATAACTAGAAGAGAAATAAATACAAGGGTACATGTAAAAACTAGGTATTATACTTTACGGTATGCAGAAAGAAGTATAAAGTATACCAAAGTACAAGTATTGGTGTTAGTATTCAAGTGTGAGTGTAAGTCTTAGTTTTAAAGGCATACTATGCAACTTTTTCATATTTTTAAATCATGTTCTTGAGCCAGTTTGTGCTAAAATTAGCCTTTACAGGGTTAATGAAATGTCACTCAGACCCCCACTGCCCTATGTGGCCAGAATTCCACACTTGCAACTTCAGAGTGGCGGTCCGGTCCCTGTTGGACTTAGTAAAGTGGAGCTGACATGCCTGGTGCTGCAGTCTGCTTCCAGCATGTTTCCTGCATGTTTTAGATCATGAACACAGCTGATTTGTTTGATTTAGTGATGAACCGCTCCTGTAGACACTAATGAAGGCTGAGGAGACGTTTCAGCTGTTAGATTAAGGTGTTAAAAAGATGAACGCACAGCGAGGAGAGATGTTTCACTTTTGCTTTCACTAACGGACACTAGGGGGTGCTAAAAACAAGCCAAAACTGCATAGAATCCCTTTAAAGTTACACAATTTTTTAAAAACTTTAAGCTAGAGCTTTAACATTGATCTCAGTGATTGTTGAGTTAGAAACTTGACCAGTTTCATATTTGACACCACTCTGCAGCCCTCTGCTGACCAGATACTGCACTTAACAGTTTTGTGGAGCGGGTAGGTGTTCTAGGGGGCACTTTTATACCTGCATTACAGCTGTTAGCTATTTTCTGTGCAGTTAGCTTTTTCAGTTTGCTGATTATCAATAAAAAGCACAAGAAGAAGAAAAAGAAGTTTTCTTTTCTGTTTCATGGTGGAGCCTGGAAGTAAAAGTAAGACAGTAATGTCTTTGGAGGTGAAGCAAAGAGCTAAAACCAGAGTAAACATAGTGTGGCCTACTCTAGTTTGAGGAAGCTGAAAAAGGCTATGAAATCACGGGCTGATTGTGACCTAGCTTTGTTGCTACTGGACCCTAATAATATTGTTTATCCATCAGTGTGGCTCTTTTTGATTTGTGGCTTATTTAGTGAGACTTGGCTCATGTTAGTGGCAGCAGGCTGCAGCAGGGTTGTTTACCTAGTTGTAATTCCACTTTCAACCAGTAGGGCGGGGGAGCAGGAAACTGCTCTGTGTTATGTTAATGTACTCAGACATAGACTTGTTTTTATACTTTTCAATATAATCCAAGTGCACTTCACTATACTAAGTATATAAAATGTAAACATCCAGTATAGCCTCCATTGTAGTATAAAATAAGTACACTTGAGTACTTTACTCTAAGGGTTGCCAAGTTTTTTTAACCTCTAAAATCGTATTCTGATATTTATAGATGATATTATTAATACAATTTAAGCTCTGACACAGTTAGAAACTGTTGTACTGAACTAAATACTTAAACTCATAGTAAATATTTGTGTAAATGAAGCTTTCTTCACAAATGTTGGGGGATGCTGGGGAAGATGACCTCCATCTTAAGAAACCCCTCCCACCCACTGCACTCCACTGTGGAGGTCATGGACAGCTCCTCCAGAGGTAGACTGAGACATCCCAGATGTAAAACTGAGCGTTATCGCAGATCTTTCATCCCCTCTGCTGTAAGAGTGTATAACTCCTCAGTTTAAGCTGTGCTGGTATCATCCTGGTACACAATAACACCAATGCAATATTCAGTATGTGTTCTATACTTGTGCAATAACAGATTCACATTGTTGTCTGTGTCTCTTACAGTATGCTGCATAGTGTTGGTACCAAGTTTGTTTTTATCTTTTATTTGTGGTTTTTTTTAGTGATCTAAGATTACAATACTAGATTACTGCCTATGTGTATATAGATGTATCCTTGTTTTTATCTTTCTTCTAATTATCCTTTGAGTGATGGTGCTGCTGTGACAAGTGAATTTCCCCACTGTGGGATCAATAAAGTCTATTCTATTCTATTCATCAGGCTGAAAGTGATCCTAACTATAAAAGTGACTCTAACAGAACACAGCTAGTTAGTAAATTGCTGCTTTTGCTCTAGAAGAGGATGTGAATTTTCTCCATGAGGGCTTCAAAGAGCTGAGGTGTTATTTCAGGCCAGCTCTGATAGACATGCGCACAGCAGCACAGCTGATGGCACATCTGCACTGACGTCACCCTGTCCTGGACATACCCAGTCCCTGTGAGGAGAAGCAGCTTTAAGCCAACTTTTGTTGCTGTTTGATGCACTTTTCTTTTGCGTCCCTCCCGACCCACTCTGAGCCACAAGCATGAGCACAAAGTCCAGATTATCAGGAGGACAGATAGGCTGAAAGTAAACTCTTCTGCTGGAGGGAATCCAATCCTCTGAACAGCAGAATAAGTGTTTTTTTTTCTTCTTCTTCAGACCGAGTCTGGGCTGAGATACAGCCGCTCTGCTCGGGTGTCCGGGCAGGAGGGGTGGGGGTGTGGGGGGGAGAACACTCGCTGCAGATCCAGAGGATGGCAGAGTTCAAAAGGAGATGAGAAGAGCAGAGTGGAGGAGGTTTGTGTGCGGAACGTAAGAGCTGCACAAGTCTTTTTTTATTTTTGTGCCAAGCTCTGACATTTTGCACAAGTTGGAGCTGACAGAGAGGATGAGTCTGCTATCTCCCTACCCTCTCCTCCCGGTGCGTTAACGACAACAGGTCGGTATGCTTTCTGCTGCTTTTAATCGGTGCAGATTTGTGCGCGCATCTGAGTCCTCTCAGGCAGGCAGGCAGGCGTGCAGACGTGTGTGTTTACACAGCAGCACTCGGAAACGGGTGGGTTTCTGCGAGTTGAGACAGCAGGGCTTTAGGGTCAGTTGCGTGGAAAATGCGCACTTTTTGGGGACAACTTTTACGCGCGGGTTCATTTTTTTCCTATAAAGACACCTTTAAAGATCTCCACATGGCACGCAGCTAAACCCCGGGTTTATTTTGACTTGCAGAGGCTCCTTGAGGGTTGTGTTTGAGGTACCGGTGTAATGCATGCGGGCCGGCTGCCAGCTGTCTGGGTCAGAGTGGCCAAGTAGGTAGCGCTGTCTGTCTGTCTGTCTGGACCGCTGAGGAAACACACAGCCCGCCTGTTCCGAAGTCTGGAGTCACTTTCACTGGACATCACTCCGGTATCACCTGACGTTTGTTTAGAGAAGTCTCGTCTGGACGCGCCGCCGCCGCGTCAGTGAGTCAAACCACAAGGATCTGCAGGAATTAGATCATGCAGACTTGTCCGCAGCGCGGAGATTTACGCGTGCCTTTCAGCGCCCTCATTTACACCGCGCAGCCTCGCTGAGTCGGTCATTAAACTGTCATCAATTTTCAATTATTAGACACAAATGTAAACTCAAATCTGGGTCGTTTCTCGCTGGATTTGAGCGCTTTGGAAGGCTTGGTCAAAGCTACGTTTTACTTGCTTTAACAATGTTCTCCATAGTTTTCATATATGTGGGTGAAATTAGCACAACCTTGAACAAAAGGGCCCTATTACTTACCTTTGAAGTGACATGCTGTGTGCACATTATATAACAAAGTGAGATTATCCACTTGTGGTCTCTGCAGCTCTAAAGCTCCTGTCTTGATGGTGCACTTGCACATAAATCACCATAGAGCCACTATGACAGAATATTCTCATTAATGTTATTCATTTGTTTGTCTTTCAAGGTGCACGTTGTTCATATGAGTAGAAGTTCAAATAAAGTGTAAAATTGTACATTTAATTCTTAAAGATGAATAAAAATGTTTGCAAATGTCATGCATGAAAGGGTTAGAATGTTTTACTGTTCTCAAAGCTGCAAAAAACTCAAACATTTACATTAGTGCAAAGCAAAAAAGTAGTTACTTGAGATTTTTTGTGCAAATATGGAGGCCCAGTGAATGACATCAGTCAGTATGTCACTTAAAACAATAATTCTCTGTTAATTTTCTCCCACAGGGGTGCAGATGGATTGGTCAGGACAGGTTTTCAGCACAGAGCTTCTTCCGGTTTGGAGGTGCACCTGAGTCCAACGTGTCTGATGGATGAAAATGTTTCCTGCAAGCTGCTGAGATGAACCCAGAGGCCGGTGAGATGTGGAAGAGCTCACCTGCGAGGCGAATCTGAGTTCCTGGGCGATCCTGCGAGAGACTTTCAGTGACGAAGAGAACCCCCGGACCTGTTATGGTGGGCTGTCGGACCAAGGTCGTGCCTTTAACCCACTTGTAGCCCCCTCCACCCCCCCACCCCCCTCACACCTCATGTCACATCCTTCCCTGAATTATGGAAATTTTGTGGAAGACGCTGACTTGGACACTGAGCCTGGTGATGATGGCTGCTTCAGAGTTTCAGGGTGCCAACAGACTTTCACACAACTCTCAAGGTATGATGGGAACAGGTGTCTGGATTCTCTGAAAGGCTCAGTAACTGATTCATTATCTGCTCTCTTCTCTGTGTTTTTCTGTAAAAGAAGAGTTCCTGTCTTACCTGCAGCACTACCAGCTGACTGTCCCAGTGAGGGTGGATGAGAACGGAGAGTTCTTGAGCTACACTGTGAAGCACCAACGCTCGGGCCGACGGAGGCGTGGGCTGACGGACCCGGTCGTTGGACCTGCGTCAGACCCTCCAGACTCTCAGCTCTTCTACAGACTGTCAGCCTACGGAAAGCACTTTCATTTAAACCTGACACTTAACCCTCACCTGGTGTCAAAACACTTCGCTGTGGAGTACTGGGGCAAAGAGGGGCCCGAGTGGCGTCATAACGTGATAGATAACTGCCACTACGTTGGATTTTTGCAAAATCAGCACGGCACCACCAGAGTGGCTCTCAGCAACTGCAGGGGCCTGGTGAGTACAAAGTGCCACAAACGGTTCACGCCACTCACCTCGAACAAACCCCCATAAAACTGTCAGATAACTCACACATGCACAGCTCCGGCGGCGGCCGCTCCGGCGGAGGATCATTCTAGTTGTGTTGGCTTCTTTCCACTTGGCACGCTGAGTCTGCAGGCAGCTCGGAGTGAGGTCATGCTCACGTCGAAGAATCAAATAATCTCCCTGATCCGTGAAGGTGATGCCTCAGCGGCTCAGCTCTTTAGCTATCATTCCGAAGTCACATGTAAATGCTGCTCTTTCAATCAGAAATTAAGAAGAGCCGTGCAATTAATTACATGTATTAGTCAAATCTGGCTCCAACCTATTACACAAACAACAAAAAAACACATTGGGATTAAAGATATTTTGTCACTTTATCTTGATGCATGCTGGTGCAGTTGGTAGCACCGTTACCTTGCAGTAACAAGGTTGCAGGTTTGAATACCAGCTATGGCCTTTCTGCACAGTTAGCATGTTCTTCCCATGCATGCATGGGTTTCTCTGGGTACTCTGGTTTCCTGCCACAGATTAAAAACATGCATGTCAGGTTAATACGCGACTCTAAATGGTCCCTAGGTGTGAGTGAGTGACTAGTTGTTGTCTCTGTGTGAGGACTGGAGACCTGTCCAGGGTGTCCACCTGCCTCTTGCCTGATGACTGCAGCAGACAGACACCTGCTCCCTGAATGGTTCATTTAATTAATATCTCTTTGCATATGTTTTAAAAAGACAGCACAAATAAAGATGGCCGACCAAGGGCAAAATAAACCAGCATCACATGATGTCAAAGCACATCCCTCTGTTGTTTTCTATTACTACGCTCACACGCCCTGTGGGGTGGCATCCGTACAGTTTTATTTCTAAGAATTTACTTTCTAGAAAAAACATTTTTTAATAACTGACTTCCTAACTGGACCTCTGGGCTTCCTTATCAGGGGCTTCATGGGACGGATCCATCAAGTAGAAGATGCAGTTTCATGTCTAAACTAACATCTGAATTCTTCATTTGTTTCTTATCCTAAAGATCTTTAAGTGTTTTAATGGCGGGTGTAAACTGATTGATGATAAAATCTTTATATCGAACTCAAAAAACAATAAGAAGAAAATAAAAATAGGGATATTAAAGGCACACTTGGCAGTTTTGGCTTGATTTTAGCACCCCCTAGTGTCCGTTAGCGAAAGCGAAAAGAAACTTCTCTCCTGGCTGTGCGTTGGTCTTTTTAACACCTTAATCTAACAGCTGAAACGTCTCCTCAGCCTTCATTAGTGTCTACAGGAGCGGTTCATCACTAAATCAAACACATCGGCTGTGTTCATGATCTAAAACATGCAGGAAACATGCTGGAAGCAGACTGCAGCACCAGGCATGTCAGCTCCACTTTACTAAGTCCAACAGGGACCGGACCGCCACTCTGAAGTTGCAAGTGCGGTATTCTGGCCACAGAGGGCGGTGGGGGTCTGAGTGACATTTCATTAACCCTGTAAAGGTCATTTTAGCACAAACTGGCTCAAGAACATGATTTATAAATATAAAAAAGTTGCATAGTATGACTTTAATCAAACCTGAAACTCATTGTTGATAAAAGTACGTTTGACCCCATCAACAGTTTAATCGCCACTAAACAGCACAACTCTGCCACCTGCTGACATAAATCATTACCTGCGTTCTGCTTAAAACGTGAACTCTGGACATCATTTCACAACTCGCTGAGCACTAGAAGAATGAAATAATCAGGAACTCATTATTGCTGAAAGCAGCTTAATAATGAAATGTTTAATTTTCATGTTTTGAGCTTTTCTCTATTGTCTTCTTGCTAATCAGGAAACTGGAGGAAGTTTTAATAGCCGTTGTGATTCAGAGTAACTCTAAAGAAGGAAGAAACAGCCCTGCTTCTTATTGGCAAACAGAGTCATGCTGAGCAAACATGTGGCCAAATGTGTTGGCAAGACCCGCTCTGAGTATCATAAATTGAATTAGTGTTTGCTCTTTTTTTTCCTCCAGCACCAAAAATGGACAAAACTGTGTCTGTGCTTTAATGTAATCAGCTGTCTGCATGGTATGAGACCCTGACATCACACACTAGTAAAACTTTTCACCCAGCGTGTTTCTGCGGGGTAGTGTGTTGTGTGCTTAATTGCTTTTATTGTGGATTTTACAGACAAGTCAGCGTTTCCTATAAACCTAAACTGAAGGGTTTCTTGTATTCCAGGCGGACTAGGAGGAATGTTTTAGTGCTGGTTTTGATGCAGTTGGCTGTTTTGGGTCTGTAAAGGTGACTGACAATTATTAACTAATTTGTGTGTGAAAAAATAACCTGATTAGACAGATAAAAACACAGAACTGTACTAAGGTGGCACTCCTAAGGCCCGGTTTACATGGCAAGGTAATTATGCCAATATTTGAAGCCGATTGTCCCCTTACGACAATATTAAGGAAGCGCCCAATCAGGTTAATGTCACTAAAGATAATCTTATCAGATATTCCTGCTGTGTGTGGTGTGTTAAGAGTGTTCTGTTCTGCTAGGCTGTCAGGACTAGCCTGGAAAGCCATCCTCTATATATGAATGTATAGTTTGGCCACGAACCCGGTCATGGGGCGGAACCTAGGGTTGTCTTTCAAACTGTTGCGTCATGCTATTGCACAACGAGCAACGTGATGTACTCACCACTACGGATGTCAGTCAACGGGGCAGTCCGTCATACATCCTTTTTCTAAATAACAGACTCAAGTACCTCTACCTGCTCTTGACTCAAAGAAAAGCCCAAGTCTATATAGTCCAAAGTTGATGCCAAAGACAGATTCAAACAAGCTGTCCCCATCTTTGTTGTTTATTTCTGTTGCACTAACATCCCGCCCACCAAACTGATAGAGCGCTGTGATTGGCATAACACAATACTGCTCAGGCCAACGGTAGACCTGCTGAGGCTCCTTTGGGGCGTAGCTAGACCAACCTAGCCTGGCCTGCCAGACTCTCCCTCTGTCTAGTCTACACAGAGGAAGAGTCTGGATACTCAGAGGCAGGAAATGACGACTTACCGCGTGACGCTGTAGTTGTTTAGCTGTAGTCAAAGATGGCGTCAAAGGAGCGCGGCTAACAATCTCCCTCTCACTGTTCACGCCGAGCTGCACTGCAGTTAACCCCAGCTTTCCGGCATTTTTTTACTTTTTTTGCTCCATTAGTGCAAGTAAAGGTGACACCACGATAAGGATTTTAGCTGGGTAAGCACCTTCCTCAGTAGAAATTAATGCACTGGGGGCGAATGGCGACCCATCTAAGATGTCGGCCGGCCACTACGGCAGCGCCAGTCCACGAGGCGTCTACATATATATGTCTGTGGGTAGCACAGCGCAAACATCTTTCTTTAGAAGAACGGCTTTTAGCGCTGATTCTTGTTGTGGTTTTAAAGACATGTCCAAGTCATTTAGAACAGAGGAAAGAGCTGCAGAGAACTCCACTTTAGATGCCGTCTTTGTTGTTTATGAGAAACTGAGTGTCGCGGTGTGTGACGTACGCTGCTCAGTGCTGATTGGCTCGGCTAGAATTCTCAGGGGGTGGGGTTATTTGAATAGGAGCGTTACCAGACCCATTGCTTCCCATAAGGAAGCATTGGTATGGCTGGCCAGGCTAATGCCGGGATCACACTGTGCGTTTTTCGGCTGTCTCACACGACTGTTCATGTCACACTGAGAACTCCAGAAAGGTGCCACGCTGTACGGCGCAAGATTTGAGTGTGCCAGAATGCACGACATCTCGCTCCAAGAGGACACACTACGTCATGAGTGCACCCCCCGAAAAGCATACGTCACTAGACAAATAACTAAAACAACGATAAAAAGAGAAAAAAGCGCCACAGTTAACGCTTCTTTTTAGTGTCAGCTCATGACCTAGCTCATCTTCCTCAAAGAGGAAGAATTGATCCGTTACATATTTCCAAAAACCCGCTTTGGCCTCAGCCTCCAGCTGCGCGTCTCCTTTTCCCGTCTTCCAGCTAAACAGCTGATCTGTCTGCTGGACATCCATCCTTCTCATCCTCCTTTATACATAAAAACACTAAACTATCTGCCACAGATCGCTTCAATATCTAAAGTTTTGCCATCAATGTCTGTCTCAGTGTTTTCTCTGCTCCGTGACAGCGCCTCAGCGCACCTTTTGACACCTGCTGTCAGATCACGCAGCACCCATCCTCTGTCCCTCAGCAACAAAACGCTACTGAAACCATTCTTAGTTTAATTATTTTTATATAACTCCGGTTTTATTTGGGCTATTAACAAATAAAACAAATAAAAACTGGTGTGTAGTTTTTAATCCACATTTTTTAAACAATATTTGAAAGGGAAACTCAGAGAGGCGGAGTCTTGCTGCTGCGGCGTCCCAAAGGTGTGTTTTCATTGGTCAACTGCAAACGGGAGTCGTAGGTTTTCAAGCAGTGCTTGTAGACTGTCGAGGCTGTTTTTGGTCGTGAAACGGCTCAAAAAGCTGTCGCAGAGCCGGTCACACTGGACGACCACACATATGCAAATTACCCTCACGTTCACCGCTTTTTGACACGACTCTGCTCCCGACGAGAGATTTGGCTTAGAAAATCGCTCGGTGTGATCCGGGCATAAGACTGACCTGCAGAGCAAAATCATTTTGCTGCTGCTACGCTCTGTCTAGATTTTTTTTTTATTGTAAAAGGCAAGGCAGTTTTATTTATATAGCGCATTTCGTACCCGAAGGCAGCTCAAAGTGCACTACCTTTTCTTGGCATCCATTAAATTTAACGCCCTGATCATTCTGCATTGTTTTCACTTTTAGCACAGGAAGTTGCATCCATTCACTCAATGACTCATTACATTGAACTGCTTTTCATAACATTGGTGATCAGCTATCGAATGCTGCTGTTCGTTTGTATGCAGATGACGCCATTCATCCCCCACCGTTGTTTGCGTGTGCTTTTGTTGTAAACGTGATTCTGTGTAACCCCCTGTATTGTTTTCATGCTGCCTTCCTGGACCAGACCACTCTTGCAAATTAGATTTGACATCTGAATGAGTCGTTCACCTGGAGAAATGAAGGGATGATAATAAATAATACTTGTTCCTCAGTAGGGGTTGCTGGGAGCTGGTGTGTCTCCAGTGTTTGCTGGACAGATCTCCAGTCCATCACAGGGACACACAACCAGTCACACTCTCACTCCTATAGGATCAATTTAGTCTGCAATCAACCTAACATGCATGTTTTTGGTCTGTGGGAGGAAACGGAGTATCCCACGCATGTATTGAGACAACATGCTAATTCCACGCAGAAAGGCTGCAGCTGGGATTTGAACCTGCAACCTTCTCGTTGCAACAGAACTACAGACTGTCTCACCATGCAGCCCAGGTTGCATCCATCTTCTAAATTATTTGGTTTTTAATCACAACTAGTGCTGGCAATGTGCAGCATGTTTGCTCCATAACAAACAGACCAGATTTCAGTTCAGCTTCAAACTGCAAACATATTTAATCACAATGGTCTTAAAGCAAAATAACAGATCCTTTATTGCACAGAAAGGTATTTTAGCACTTATTTTGGATCGTTTTAACAGAAAGTAGAGAAAGCCTGGAGGGTATCAGCCTCACTAGTAACATGATAGCATCTAAATATCTAAATAAAATATAAAAAACATAATTAATTCATTCCTGATTTCACCGTCTTCTGTCTCCAATCATGCATTTTTCTTTTTCTAATTAAATTTAAGCAGTTCCCACTTGTGTCTTGGCATCTAACCCTAGCCCATTCTGTCTAAATGAAAGTAGGAAATCAGCCTCTGATACTAAACATGCAATAAGAATTCATTCTGTTCAGATGATGCATTAATGTTTGCTGTTTCCAACGTGTTGATTTTCTCCTCCAAAAGCATGGTGTAATAACCACAGAGGAAGACCAGTATTTAATAGAGCCTTTAAAGAACACATCCTCCTCCACCTCCGATGACTGGAACCTGGAAGGAGCGCAGCAGCATGTTATTTATAAAACTTCTGCCATTCCCTCACCACAAGAGCATAGCCAGGAGTTCAGCTGTGGCATTTCAGGTTGGTGAACCTCCATCTGGGTTGGATTTTGTGTGGGCGAAGCTGACGTAAAGGAATAGCTATACATAGCAGGTTTGGGGAAGTGCTGGTTTGGTTCTAGGCCCGTGTTCGAGACATAACCAGGCCTCTTGTGCGCCAAAGCTGCTCCCGGTCTGGACACCTTTCAACCTGTAAGAGAAAGTCTCGCTCCCCCTTTATTTATAAAGGGCCTTTCAGTGAATAAACAGCATTCAGTTCAGTTTTTTTAAACAGAAGCTCAAATCCTGTTTATAGACCCAACAATCATGAACAGATTTCAGGTTTCAGAGAGCTGAATGCAGTGTCTGCTGAAACATGTCAAATTGGAAAACGATCCAGGTGGATATTTTGGTCTTTGGGCCGAGGTCTTGTGGAGAGCAGCAAGGGCTGTCATTGGGAGGAGACTGGCATGTCCCAGCATGTAGCCTCTTACAGCGTTTCCCAGAGCATCTGGGTCATAAAAGAAACGCTTTAGCTGCTTCAAAGCAGAACCTTCCCTTTCTGCATCTACAAACCAGCACTTCCTCAGACCGTGTGCCAATATTCCCATGCAGGTTATGATTCACTAACCAGATCCATGTTTTTCCGCAGACCCCATTAAAAGCAGTGCACCTTGCCCCTTTAGCACGTCCTCTCCTGCCCCTCAGAACAGCAGCGAGCAGTCCAACAGCACCCACAGGCAGAGGAGGTCCATCAGCTCGGAGCGCTTCGTGGAAACGCTCGTGGTCGCAGATAAAATGATGGTCGGCTACCACGGTCGCAAAGACATCGAGCACTACATCTTGTCTGTGATGAATATTGTAAGTTTACTTTTTGGACACATCGCTGATTTCTCACCACGAATCCATCTGCTGTTTGTGTGGAGTTGCTGTCGCCGTTCAGACGTCTGACTTTGTGTCTTTTCTTCTTTTCTGGAGGTCAGGTTGCCAAACTTTACCGTGATGCCAGCCTAGGAAATGTTGTGAACATTATTGTGACCCGGCTGATTGTTCTCACTGAAGATCAGGTAAGTTTTCAGCCCCACTTTCAGTATGCGATCCCTCCCTCACCTGTAGCGAGTGCTCTTAGCGTGAGTGAGCTGCTGTGCTTTTATGCGAGGCCGAAGGGGCAGAGGCAGAAGACAGACTGTCCGCCATATGGATGCATGTCAGATGAAAGATGTGGTTCCCTCTGGGAGCCTCAGTTCACTACATGTGCATGCTATGTGTGGCAGGAGAAACATCTGCTTTTCCAAAGTTTTTTTTGTAGCTTTTCTTTTTGTGGAACGGAGACAAAAGTAGTTTCATGAAAACTGACGTCTAAATGATTAGAAAGCATGGTTGCTAATATTGTTAGTTAAATGAAATAAAAGCACACATTTTATCTTCATTTTATGAATTTATCTTTATGTACTGTAAATTCGATCTGCTTTAGGCAAGTCTTTGATCAGCTTTTGTTTGGAAAAGTAAAACTTTAAGGTCTTTTTCACTGAGAAACCGTGTAACAAATATGATCAGTCCCTCTGTCACATGCACGCAGAATGTGAAAATAATCTTCTACCCCTATTTCCTGCATTAGCCGTTGAAAGAAAATAGACGGGTTAGAAAGAGCCACACAGATCTACGTCGCACAAATAAATGTAATTCAGGAAAAACTGTTCAGTGCTGCGAGGAGAGAGCAGAGCGCGCAGAGCCTAACCGTTAGCATTAGCAACGCCACATGGTGGAACACATTCAGACTTGTGTTATTTGTGACGATAAAACATCAACGTTGCATTTTTTACATAAGACAGATGAGCAAACAAAGGCTGCGGAAGAGCTGTGCTGCTGTTAGCCAATCAGAGACGAGATGTTTAAATATCATGAATAGTAATGAGTAAAATTCCAAATCCTGCCATTTTCTGCCCCTTACTCCTCAGGCTAACTTCTGCTTGAAACAGGAGCGCCAGTCTTTTCCCACAGAAAACAACTTCATCATTCCTACTAGAGACCGCTGCAGATTTATTAAAATAACAAGTGTATGACTCCTTTAATTCTCATCGGATTGATTAGCTAACAGCTAGTCTGAGCAAGGCTTAAACCAAAGTAGATTTCTGCCAGTTTAAAACAACTTGACTATTAAAGAAATCACAGTAGTTCATGCAAAGACTTTGTCACACTCTGCAGAGAATTTCACATTAAAGAAATGTATTTAAATAGAAATCTGTGGGTTTTAGCAGCAAAGATTTGCAGCAAAGCTAGATATAATATTAATTTACTAGGATTTATGCCATCATAATTTTGCATTATGAACATTTGTGTTTAGGTTTATAAAGGTGTTAGCATGGATTCCTAAGAAAAATATGCAGATTTGCATGAAAAATGTACTTTTATCTTTCCTCACAGTGACTAGCTATTAGCGTGTCTGTCCGGTCTGAACTAATCTTTGTTTCTCCAAACTGAGGAAATCAAAGAGCTATCTACAACTGATGAGATATTAATAGTTAGTAACCTTCCCATAAAAATACACTTTAAAAGATCTGAACATCCGTTTTAAGTTCTTAATATTACAATATTTCAAATGTTAGGCTGGAAAAATGGCGTCTCTCCTATTGTTGACGTCTCTAATCAACCTTTTAGTGTTTATTTTCTTTTAA
>SSNS01000017.1:1488903-1551029 GCA_006937985.1 Aphyosemion australe
TCTGCTTTTACTGGAAATCTTTGATGTGCTCCATCTTTGAGTCATCTACGGCTCCTCCTAGAAACATTTTTAGCATCACCATGACTGAATCAACTCTTAAGAGTAAGGTTTGTTGAGTAACAGTCCAAGAAATAACCTGACTGCAGCACACAATCATATATTGAAAATGCATTTCAGTGTTTTTAATTTCTCTTTCCCCCTGAACTAGTGCTGGGTATTGTGGCCAATTTCCTAAATCGATTCGATTTCGATTCATAAGGCTCTGAATCGATTAATCACGATTCAATTCGACTCAATTCAGTCTGGTCTTCATTATTCATTGTCGCTACTGCGTGCTTCTCTTGATATGTGCATTTAGCGTCTTTTTACGTTCTTTTCATTCTTTTCGTTTATTGTTAGAAGTGGGTGTTGCTGAGGAAAAAAACTACGTTTCTATCGTTTTGACGAGATTCTTCCGTTAAAGCAGCTCTCCGGAGAATTTCTTTTATCTGATGGCACCATCTAGTGGCTGACAAGTGTAAAACACCAATAGTCTGGTGGACTCGATAATTTAAGATGGGGACTGCACGTTTCTTGTTTATGAATGTGTTTCTGTAGCCGACAAACAGAGCTAAAACACGTTGTTTTACAATTATTATTCTCATGTCATGTTGTGTTTTCATATATTTATATTTTAAAGACTTACTTGTTCGTGAAAAGTTCATCAACTCTGCATCAGCCGAGGTACTTCCTTAAATTTGAAGCACGTAAGCGGTAGTCTAACGCTATTGGTTAGTTTTATTCGGCGGTCAGTTTCCTATTGCGCGGATTTTACGGTGCAGGGGGCGGGGCTTAGCAAAAAAAAAAGACTTATCATAATTCCTGAAAGGGGGCTTTAAGTAGATGTGCGGTTTGCATATATTGGTACACATTAAGCATGTTTTTGGAATGAATTTGTACCCGGAAGAGCCTGCAGATCTGGTCCCAGGTCCGTCTGGTTCAAGGGGGAAAAAATCGATCTTAGGCCTAATGAATCGATTTTGCAAAATTGATAGAAAATCGATCCAATATCGATTTTTTTATCCAGCCCTACCCTGAACACACTGCACTTCTGTCACAAGCAATTAAATAAAACAAAACAAGCTAGCT
Organism: Aphyosemion australe; assembly: GCA_006937985.1. Taxonomy (NCBI): domain Eukaryota; kingdom Metazoa; phylum Chordata; class Actinopteri; order Cyprinodontiformes; family Nothobranchiidae; genus Aphyosemion; species Aphyosemion australe. The sequence continues at coordinate 1,490,032 of SSNS01000017.1, forward strand.
GAAATTTAGTAGTCCTACTTGGAATAAGAACAGTAAAACCTTAATTTGATCAAAGAAAGAAAATATGTGATAACATGGAAGAGTGTTTGATTCAAAAATATGTTTTACAGCTTGTCTATTATTTAAATTAACCATAATAGCAAACATTATGCTGTTTTTCAGTTAAAGGTGCGTTACTTTTCCACAAAACAAAACAGCATAGCACAATATTTTACCATAATACAGTTTTGTATTGGATCACCTGGTTTTGTTTGATAAAACTGCATTTTTCCACTGATTAGCATACGTGTCTTTTGCAGCCAAACCTGGAAATTAATCATCATGCTGACAAGTCTCTGGACAGTTTCTGTAAGTGGCAGAAGTCCATCCTGTCTCATCACAGCAGTGGAAACAGCATTCCGGAGAACGGGATGGCTCATCATGACAACGCTGTCCTAATCACCCGGTAAGAGTTGGCGAGCGGCTCAAGGAAAAGGAACACACTCAGCTCACACGCCAGCACAACCATCCAGCGTTTCATTTGTTGTAATTTTCTCATTTTGAGCAAATAGGTTGCAGGTTCTGTTTTGTGCCTTCGGCAGCCGCCAGCAGCTAAAACACTGGAAGCTCAGACCGTCCGGCACAGACGCTACCTGTTTCTGAAAGAATAAAGAGCTCAGCCCTGAAAATAAATTGTGCTTTTACAGACGTACTGTACTTGTCACCCTGCAATTTATGTCAAGGCTGTTACCATAAAACAGCAAAACTCTGTCATTACCTGGAATCGGCTTCATTGTTGCCCCAAGTGTTTTGGCCACGTAACCTAGCAACTAAAAGGTACATATCCCAGCTGGTTTCGTCTAGAAAGACGGGACGGTGTTATTTGATTGGCATGGGCTGCAGCCAAGATTTGTGACTTTCTGAGTTCAGTACAAAACAGCCTTTATATCACCAGCTTGCTGATTGTCTGTCTCTTGATGTTCTCCAGCTCCTCGGGCTTCATGTCTTATTTCAGCTTTGAGCTGAACTCATTCTGGAGAAATCCTAGTTGTCCTTATGTGGAATTAGGTTATCATGTCCCCACCTTCAGGAATCAGCTTTCGAGTGATTCAGCTTGGAGACCCAACACCGATAAATCATGGTTTTATTATGGTGTCATATTTGTTTCAACAGAGTGGAACGCTGTGACTCGGTGTGGGTCAGTATACTATTTAATGGTCCAGCGTATTCGGGGGGCATTTCTACTGCCAACTGGGCTCTCACTGGGCAGTTGGATTTAACTATAAGTGCCTACCATGGAGTCATACCAGTGCGACGACAAGCACAATGAAATAAACAACAATGGAGTCCAGACAGCAGCTTGGTTTTTGGTTCTCCGTACACCGTGACATAGCCAGTACAACGCGACATCGGCTGCCGCTGAGGGGTATAGAAGCCACTCATCCATCTGGCTCGGCCACTCATGAGCCGATACGAAACGATACGGATCAGAGTCGCTTGCCTCTTTCAAAAAAACGTCCTCCTCTCTTTCTTCTGGTGAAGGAACTGGACAGAAAACCCCCCCAGCCTGCTGCAGTTTCTTAGCCTGGCAAGCCATCCTATATATGTGAATATATAGTCTGGCCACGACCCATTGACGACTCTCAGTCGATCTATGATTGTCTTTCAAAATGTCTGCACACAATTGGATAGCGCTAGGACCAATCAGAGTAACGAACAACGTGACGTAATCTAGTGATGCGCGGGTTGTCTTCCGACCGCGGGTCGGGTTGGGTCGGGTCAATAAATGATCAATTCAGTGCGGTGCGGTTTGGGGCGGGTTCATCAAATATATATATTATATAGATATGCACACTGAAGATAAAGACATTAATCAATGCTTAATTTTGTTAAACATAATATTTAAGACAGTTTTTTAAACACGGTCGTGTTTTAAAACGTTATAACGTGCAGATAACCTTTGACCCTATGACGTAGGCACATAGAACGCGGCAGCAAAGTGCGCTCTAAGCAGGTGGCAGCAGCCACATCAACAAAACGATAGAGGAAGATATTTTGGATAAAATTCGTTTGGGAGTTTACATTCTTAAAAGAAAGGAGGGACAAACTAATCGTGTGTTTGGGAAAGATTCAGCGAGGTAAGAAGCTCAATATTCTAACATGTTTTTAATGAGGCGGGGCGGGGCGGGTTGTAAAACTAGACAAAGTGATGCAGGGCGGTTTGGTGCGGGTCAGACTTTTTGAAATCTGTGGTACCCGCGGGTTGAAGAAAACCCTAACCCGCGCATCACTAACATAATCACAGCGACGGAAAAGAAGAGGGAGGCAGCAATGGCGTCTAACATCAGTGATTTCTGTCGTTTTTGTATGAAAAACATGTGAATATCAGGTGTACTGGGACATTGCACTACTTTGTTTGATAAAAATAAGAAGCCGCTAAGTATAGCAGACAGACTTACGCACGTTGGAGTCTAAATAATCCAATGTTGATGACAAAGCCGTTTCAAACCAACGTGGTTCCTGCGTTGCCGCCATGTTTGTGTTCACGGTCGCAGCTCTGACGTCATTGGCTACTCCCGCTCTGTGATTGGCCCACAATATAGAGCGCTGTGATTGGCCCAACCAAAATCATAGCGAGCTGTGATTGGACAGCCACAGCAGTGGATTAGGCTGCGAGGGTTCCAATGAAGCGTGCCTAGACCAAACTCTGCAAAGCAAGAATTTGGTCTAGTTCACTAGGCTAGCAGTTTCTCTGTCTGTGTGCTTCTGTGTGTGGTCATCAACACCTCGTTTCTCTGATGGAGAACTCCGAGAGCGCGCAAGGGGGTGGAGGTTTGAGGGGAGATGCTGTCAGCCACTGCCTCAGCACCGCTCTCTCTGTCTGCCAGTCGACGCCTCCTTTAGGTGCATTTTTCAAACAGGAAGTGTGGGTGGAGGAAGACACTGGTCAGGGGGTGACTTGCACTTTAAGGTCCTCACAGACTTACAGGAGGCAGATTGTAATCTCTTCCAGAATTCATTCATTTCATCCAGTCATCAGGAAATGGAGCTCAGCCTTACTGCTGTTTGGTGGTCAGTTCTGTTAGGCCCGGTCCACACGGCAAGATTTCAAAGTTGTAGGATGGTTTCAAAACATGAGAGACCACACCCACTGATACAAAAATCATGGATAAGAGTTTTGGTCCTACTGTGTGTGATGTGCATCCACACGTCAAAAACGACACTGATTATGAACCAGTTTCACCCACGAACATTCCCCAGTCAGACGAGAAATCTTGTGAGATCAAATGTACTTCAGAGTAAACCAAAATAGAGTGTGCCTCGTGTTTCTGTCACCCTGCTTTCTGACTGGCTACACATGACATTAAAGGTGCGGGTGACTGAAAAACCATTTTTGAATGATTATTTCTGAGTTATAGAGTGTGTCCGAATCCAGGGGCAGGATGCTTGTAAGGACGCATTTTGAGTTGGATTACGTCACAGCGTAGCGACGAGTACTGTCCGAATTCGAAGGATACTCATTCTCACGTCCTCATATGCGTCCTCATTCCACCCGAATTTTGAGGATGGGTCTGGTGTATCCTCACGGGCCAAGGATATCCCAGCATGCTTTGCGCGCCGGCCGTTGGATTCTCAACAAGCAGGAGAAGCAGCTAGCAGCGAAGTTTTAAAAGTAAGTTTGCTTTAAAAATAGCGGTAAAAAACTAAAAAGCTTAAAGCGGTTCTGTTTGTAGGCATTTTTCGTTTGTATATTTGTTTTTTTAATGTAATTTTAGGCAGAAAAAACCCGAAAATAGCTTATAAGGCGAGTCCCGTAGTTATTCCTGTGTGTTTCTTTAGTGAATTAAGCTTCTTGTCATTTGTTTTAAGAACAACAGAGCAAAGAAGCTGCTTTATTAAGCTCAGAGGTGAAGAGTGAACCTGTTTACGCATGCCCACAGTAGTTCATCTGGTGCTTTGCTGTGAAAAGTAGTTTTACATTCAGGAATTAACACAGTTGACATGTTTGACAGAAGAACAATTAAATAATAGTATGTGTGAAGAATATAATTTTTATTTTCTCATGTAGATAAATGTAAAAGTGTGTTTGTTGCCTTTTTGTAACCTGTGATCTCTGATTTTCTCTGTTTAGGACTACAAGTGTCCAGGGTCAGGAGAGGCTCACTGCTGCTGATTTACCTGGTTGTCCTCCTGGGAGAGAGGCCTTCCACTATTATTATCATGTTAATGTTGTTTGGTATTTACATTTATTAAAGCAAATACTAATTTATAACTCATTTGATCATTTTATTATTTACAGCTGTTTTTGAACATATATGAACAAAAAATGAAAGGATGGTAAGGGGACAGGACTATTTATAATACATGACAATTATTTAAAGATCTAAACAAATATGGAACAGTTATGTACATTTCAAGCAGGATTAAGCTGAGGGACTATTTTCCTGGATCATTTATTTAAACTGAGTGAGCAGGAGGTCTTTGGCAGTGTAGCTGGATCTGCTGCAGAAGGATCCCAGACGTGAATGGAGTGCTGGAACCGAGAGCCGGGGCTGGACCTTTCTGGTCAAAGGGTGGAACATCATACAGGGCGGTCTGCAGAGCTTTGGGATGCTTCCTCTCACTGTCCATCATCCATCTACAGGGATTGCTGGGCTGGCTCAGTCGACGGCTGTCACATCTCTAGGACATATTCAGAAATATGCAATAAGTAGATGGTTTATGGATTCAGTAGTATAACAATTGTGGCTCTAAAACAAATAAAATGACAGTGTTTTTTTATTATATTGTTTCCTACATAAATGACTTAACCCATTACCTGTAGTCGTGGGTTGATGGTGCCTCCTCCAGGACAGAGCACCGCTGACTGCCTTCATACCAGCCTCTCTCATCTGCAACATCTTCAGAAAGAGTTTTTTATTATTAAATTTAATACACACATATAACCTGCATTACATTGGTTCTGTTTAAAGAAAAGCAGGGAATAAAAAAATAAATCTACAGATGATTAACATTTGTAGAAGAGCTCTAAGCATGATTAGTCTTAAGCTGAATAAACAAATGCACAATGAAAACATTTCAATGCTATTTAACTTAAAAAGTTCGTTTTTGATACTTTTACACCAACTTTATGCTCAATAAGAAGTTCTAAGATCAAATTTACATTAGAAAATGCCCTACTGTATTCAACATTTAAAATGTATTTGGTTTATATTAATTATTTACATGTTAATACTCTATAGTAATGTGTACATTTAACCACCAACCTTTCTGTTGCTTAAAATATACATAAAACTATTTAAATATAAGTCCTAAAAGCTTGTAGACTAAACTAACTTACTTTAAATTACTTTACCTGGAAATGGTTATCTCTCAGCCTTAAGAACAAACGCTGGCACGAATGTGAAGCTGCTGTAGCTCCCTGCACGATTTTCGCTAGCTTAGCTCTTTCCCTTGGCCTGTTAGCTGCCGTAGAGGTGAAGGCTAGACCGTCCGAATTCAGAGCCGCTGACTTCCGGTCTTAGCGGTCTTGCAAGGACCCGGCCTTGCTAGACTGGCAAGGACCCGTCCTCACAAGCATCCTGCCCCTGGATTCGGACACACCCATAGTCTCCTCCACCTATCTCCTGCATTAGCTTCTGGTAGAAACTCTAGGATTAGAAAATCCTGACAGATCTACGTCTCACTGTCACTGAACATTCATGGACTCACCCATCTTGACTCACGACAGGGAAGACTGTTGTTGTCTTAGCGTCCAGGTATCAGCTGCTAACAGCTAACCGCTAGCATTAGCCACTCCAAAACATAGCAAAGCTCCTCCAGGCTTGTGTTACAGTATTTGTGGAGATAAAACATCCATGTTGCAAGTCAGTGGTAGAGTCGCGTTGCTGTTATCCAATCCAAGGCGAGATGTCCAAATATCAGGAAATAAGACTCCAAAACCTGCCGTGTGAAGCTCAGCTGTGATGTGGGTAACTTCAGTTCCTGGCAATGGTGCAGCAGTATATTGTTTCCCCCGGAGTACGACTTACAAAGCATTTATTCCTACTAGAGACCACTACAAATGTATTGATTTAATAAGTCACCCACACCTTTAAACACCTTTATTCTCAAAATCAGACCAAGACATGTTGAATATTCCAAATTTGTGATTGGAGCGGTCTCATTAAAGGCAGACCGGAGCACTTTTATGGACATTATGGTTATCGGGTGCATCCTTAAGGTTGTCGGAAGGGGGCAGCAGGTCAAAAATTGGCATTAGTACCTTGTCATGTGAACTGGACCTTAGATAGTATCTTTTTTTTTTGCAGTTTGACCTGACACGCTTACCTGTCTGCAGGAAGCAGCAGAAATGAAATTTGCCGCTCTCTCTCGGTATTACTAGATTAAAAGCTTCAGGAATGATTGGATCACTCATTTGAAACGTATGATGCGTTCCTACAGCACAGCAGCTCTAAGTGCTCTCCTCCTCTATTGGATTACCTGCGTGTGGAGCTAACAGCAGGGATGACCCGAGCCTTTCTATTTATTCTCCTTGTGTGTGCATTAGCCTCTTTACACAGAGCCCCCCCCACGGTGGATGGAGGGGTGCACCAGCCAGGTGTTTTTCTTGAAGCAAACCTGTCATGACTTCACTATTGTTATGCTAAAGGCTGAGATTATATCTGGCCAGACTGTGTGATTAAACAGTGAAAGAATGGAGTGGCCACCAGCCAGTAGAGGAAAGCTGTGTAAATGTAAAAGAAAGAAAAGTTATTATAACGTTTTTTTTCTCTTCCTCTGACTTTTTAGATATGACATCTGCACCTACAAGAACAAACCCTGTGGTACCCTGGGTGAGTAGAGTAGAGTGGAGTTTGCCTTCTTGTCTAACTGCTAATCTCAGCGGATGATGATAACTGTTTTAATCCCTGGTCATCCTTCTCTTCCCACTCCCCTGGAAAGGTTTTCATTTTCACGTTCGGCGTGTCCTCAGACAAACCTTATTTAGCAGCCTTCGCCGTCTCCTTCAGAAGAACTCCAGACGGCTCCTGCGAGACGTAATAAGAAGGATGTTTTCGTTTGTGTTATTATAGCTCCTCGGTGGCTCCCCTCTTCTGGCTGAGGCCAGGAGAACTGAACTGGGACAGGCCGTGGTCAGCTCTGCCTTATAAAACCCCTCTGTCTCCATCCTTAGCCTCTAACCTCAGTTTGTTCAAGGTGTTTGCACACAGATGGGTGGGGGTGGAAAGTAAGGTAGAGAGATGGAGAACAAGTGGAGGAGGCGGAGTCGAGAGGAAAATGGAAGGGGAAAAGGACAATTATAGGGAGTGTTAGAGACTGAAGGAGGGAGATAGAAGGGGTGATACACAGGTTGTGGTGGTATTGGGGGTGGAAAAGGGACAGCAAGTCTTTCCTCCTTTCTCCACCTCCACCCAGCCTCTCTCTTTTCCCATCTTATGTTCTGAAACGGCGCTGCAGGCACCACAGTATATCTTGGAGGTAATATCGTGACCTCAGGGGGGACTTTGACAGATTGACCGCATTCGTCACATTCCCCGGTCGCTTTAATTGCCCCGGCATCTGCTTGGCTTCCTCGTCGTCCTCCCCCTCTTTCCTCCTTCTCCTCCTTCAGCCTCCCCTCCACCTCCCTCCCCTCTCTGGGATCATGCTCTCAGGTCAGTCCGCTGGCCTTTAGGGTCGCTGAGTAATCACGGGGCTGGAGATAATGCTCCGTCCACCCCCCCAGTGTTAAGGACAGAGCTTTCAATGCGGTGTGTGTTTGCATTTAACCTACACTCTCACCCTTGCGCCCCCCCCAACATACTCAAACATTCTTAAACTAATCGTAGAGTAGCCACCCTCCTTCCTTTTCCCTCCCTCTGCTTCTTCTTTCTTCACCTCCAGGCTCCTTCTTTCCCTGCGGTAATGGTTTCAGTAGCCTCCTGATTTGCGAGTCTATTCTTGTTTAGCCTCTTAGCAAAGAGGATACAAAAGCCACGCCACTTTCAGCAGGGGGAGGCCAGGTACTCCTTCAGACCAGGCAGAAAAACCCGAAGCAGAACTGACCACTGGACCTGGACGTCCAGTTGTCAGTTTGGCTGACTCGTCGCAAAGTCCGACGAGTCAGCCCTAAAGACGTGACTGATAATGAGCAAACCGGATTCAGTGGGAGATCAAGTTAAAGTCTTCCTCATGACAGAGATGAACATTTTCTTAGATTAATGTCACAAGGCAAGACAGTTATGCTGATTTTTGACCCGATTTTAACCTTTTTGCAGTCTTAAGGACACACCAATAACCATAATGGCTCTAAAAATGTTCTTATCAGATATTTTTACCTTGTGTGGTGTGTTCAATTCAATATATATATATATATATATATATATATATATATATATATATATATATATATATATATATATATATATGTATTCAGTGCATTCAGTTCAGTTCATTATGCCAGTTATGTAAAACTTTCCAATGTAAGAAAACCCAGCAGACTGCATCGAGTCACTGACTTGTTGTGTCACAGACTTTACAGCAATCCCCATAAGCAAGCATGTAGTGACAGTGGAGAGGAAAACTCCTCTTTAACAGGAAGAAACCTCCAACAGAGGTGTGTGAGGATTGCTTTGGTCTGTCGAGATCATAAATCAGGGATATTCAACATGTTGGATTGTCCTGGTCCAATTTTGAGGACGAACAAGCATGCTGCCTGTTGAATGTGACGTGTAGCCAATCAGAGCGCGAGGTGACGGCATTATGCTGCATGCTTCTCCTCTGCCAAGTTTGCTTACTCTGAAATCCTAATTGATCTCGAGAGGTTTTTTCATGATTTCCTATCTGTGAGTGAAAGCGGTTCATGTGTAGTTCTTGGCGTGTTCCTTCACACCACACACTGTAAAGTCATACCTTTGATTTTTCATTGCCATGCGCGTGTGGTCTCTCGTGTTTTGAAAATCTTATTTTTTTGTTTCTTTTTTAAGATTATCAAAAAAGCAGCAACACAGAATTGTTTGAACTCCAAGTGTCTCTTAAAATTTGTAATGCGATTACAGCTGTAACCAGTTTTGTCTTTTGGAATTAAACAAATTTTAATTGTCACCATGTTTGCTGATTCAGAACTCCATAAGACTATGAAGAGTGATCAACTGGAAATTCCTTCTTTGTATTTAAACTTAGCCTAATCCCCCAAATTTTCACTGTATTTGAGAAGAAGTCCTACAGCACCAGGACTGTCTTTGAAAGTTGACCCTGCTGTGGGATCAGGGCAGAGCTTATTCAGAATTGCAGCAAGCAGATATGAATGCAAGGAGACTTGGAGGATGACCTTTTGTCAAGAAAGGCAGAAAAGAAGCTTCTTCTCCCCAAGAAAACCATCAGCGACAGACTGATGTTCTACAAAAGATTTATACTTTTTTCTTTAGCGGATATTTTTATGGAAAAAAATTCACAATTCAGCCTGAAATGCATGTTTTTTGGCCTTTGGGAGGAAACCGGAGTACCTGGAAAAAACCCATACATTCATGCTAATTCCACGTAGAATAGCAACACCAAGTTTTTAAACCTGCTGCAACCTTCTTGCTTCGAGGCAACAGTGCCCATAACGGTGCGACCATGCAGCTGCAGGTGTAGGTCCAGGGGGTTGGATCATCCAAGAATCGTGTAGTTATGAACAATGTTTTTTCGAATACGATGAAGCATTTGGCTCAAGGGAACAAAACTTTAACATTTTGATTCCATGAACGTTAAACTCCCCCAGACCTTAGATTTGTTAAATCCTCAAGAGGAGGGTGGACAAACAAAACCCCACAAATTCTGACAAACTCCATGCATTGATGATGTAAGAATCGGCGACCATCCGTCTGGATTTAAACCAGAAGTTGATTGATAGCTTGTTAGGGTAAACTGCTGAGGTCTTGAAAAACAAGGACCAACACTGCAAATATAAACTCTTTGCATAAACCTAAAGCATTTGTCAATAAATTCCTTTGAAACTTATGGAATGCTTGTAATTCTCCAGTAGACCATTGAAACATCTGACAAAAGCATCTAAAAACACTGAAGCAGCAAACTTAGTGAAAACCAACACTTTTGTTAATTGTTAAAGTGACTATCACAAAAAAAAAATCTATATCCTCCGTTAAAAGATTTTAGAAGCTAGTGAAATAAAGCATTTATGCACAAAGTTGCGCACACACACAGAATTGACAGCGCTCTCCTTATCTGACCTGTCAGGCTTTGAGAATAAAGAACTGGCGACACCTGGATTGTGGAGCAGTTTAAACACCCTCTCCTCTCCCGAGTCGGGTTGTGAAATGAGGAAAACACAGATACTGTGTGACAGGTTTCTGTTGGCGCACAGAGTTGGTAAAGGCTCCTTATGTTACCCTCTTTGGCGTGCAGCATAGTCAATCCCTCATTGCATCAATTGAAATGTTTAAATCAAACCTCTGTCTAGACGTTTCCCAAGAGTTCCTGGAGTTTGCAGGAAACTCTGTGACGCTAAGCTCCTCCTGTTGAATCTGTACTGGTGACCAGTGTCTGTGCACTGAAGATCAATTATGTTCTTTCTTTTATGTCGGCGTCTCCTAAGAGTGTTACATTGTGATGCATGTTGTTCTCTTCTGTGTGTGTCTAGGCCTGGCCTCAGTAGCTGGAATGTGTGAGCCGGAGAGAAGCTGCAGCATCAATGAAGACATCGGCCTTGGCTCTGCTTTCACCATTGCACATGAGATAGGCCACAAGTAAGTTTGAACACTTTTAGAGGGGACATATTTATGCAGATCTCACCTTTTGCATCCTTTAGTGCTGCCGTGTGGGTCTCTACTACCTCTAAAAACACTGAATTAAACCCCTCATCCATTTTCTGTCAGAGTTCGGTTTCAGGGATCATTTGCTTCTACAAGCTGTTTGAAAATGTTAAAATTAGCATAGACTTGTTGTTTTTCTTTGAAATGCTCTTCACACAATGATGGCAAACCAATAAATTAATGTTTTACAAGTAAAAGAATAATTATAATTGCCTCTGAAATGTACAATCCTGGAAACCTCATCATCATCCATCAAACTGCCCTCCGACCATCTCTCCCCCCTTTACTCACACCTCTCTTTGTGCACACGTGCTCAGCTCAGAGCAGGAAGCAAAGTCAGAGCCGGGTTGTCTAGTGTAAAAGACGGAAAATTCGGTTTTGTTTGCAAATGTCATTTCATGCATTGTTTTACATGTTCTGTTTAGAGTCTGGTTTTTATTGTTGGGAAACATTTATGTGACGGACCTGTTGTCTGTGAGCGCAGCTGGCAGAGCTCTGGAAATTTTGTTGTGTTGTTCGTGGGGTTTTCCCAGATTGTCAGTGGCACTGAGCTGCTGTAATTTTTTAAGCAATGAAAAAAGCAATGAATAAATAAAAAAAGCTAAAAACTGTCTAATTTTTCACCATAAAAATGGTTACATAGCTGCGTTATGTTAGGAATAATGGCAGAAAAGGTGCCAAAAACAGGTCAGAAAGGAAAGATAACGTTATGTTTTTATGGTGATTTTATCTGTCATGTCCAGTGTTATACCATTTTCTACGACCATCAGATTCTGTGACTCTGGGGAGCCTGACAAAAGGGGGTTAGACCTTAGAATTGTTATGTGTCAATTGTAGCTTGCTTGAACATCTTTTTCTACCAACATCCACTGCAAATGTAAGCAACATTTTTGTCATTTAGATTTTTAAAACCCTGAAAACACAACATCTAATGAACAGGTGTTTTTCTCCAGGCTGCAACAAACACCTTGAGGTTTGCAGTTATGTTTTGTCATGAAGTGCCACAACAGGGGTTTGATGGATTGCCATGAAATGTAGAACAGACAATCGTTGCTGCACTTTAACTGCCCAGATTTTTCCTCTAGCTCCGTCATAGGTTCAAATTCCTGTTGGTCCAGTACTTTCGTTCATGACTTAACACCTGTGTATTCTACTTGGCAAGTGTTATTACACTAGCACGCTTAATTAAGCCAGTAAACGTGGCATTAGCTGTGCTAGAGGCTAGAGTCAAGTGTTGAGACTTTGTTGATCAGGTGCAACTCATTAAATAGAGTTTCTCTCTTTCTGCAGGTCATCTTGAAGCCTCTGATTGCTTCCAGAGTTTTGACTTGCTTCTAAACAAACTTTATCATCTACTTTGGTTTCCCAGTCTTGCATGCAGCCATTTCTCCTCCCCTGCAGACGTCCTGAACTGGATCTTTGCATTTTTCCTCATGCTAATGTCAGTGTCCACATACCTCGGGCTCTTTCTTCCTGAATATAAAGCAAAATAATGATGATGTATTAGTCTACGTATCCCCCTCGAGAGAGTTCAGTAAGATGGCGATTTCCTTTATTATGTCTCGTGTCTGCTTCTGTTGAAGGGCAGTTGTAAAAATAGTCTCTGCTTTTAGAGGATGTATAAAAAAACACACTGCAGCGGGGTTTCAACCAGCCTGATTTATTTCCAGAGTGGGGTAAAATGTCATAAACGCCAGCCTTAGAAAAACAGCTTCAGAGTGTTCGGTGTGGTTGGGTTTGTTATATACATTAAATCTGATTTGTGCTCCTGGACCGTAAGGAAAAGTAAGCTTTGACATCCTGCTTTACCGTCAGATTTGCTTTCCAGACAGATAAGAGCTATTTTCCCCCACTAATTGATTGTTGAAAGTATTTTTTTTCCTGCATAAATTCAGGGCGACATAACTTCTTTCACATCTGAACACAGAATTGAAAACGTTTCAGGTTTAGGGTTTCTTAGAGCCGAAGGATCCCTGTGTCCTTGCTGCAGCCGGCGCTGACTCTCCCTTGTGACCTGCTCAGACCTGCAGGAGGTGATTGACAGGCAGGCATCTGAGTGGTGATTAGAACTTTTTTTTGTTACTGCTGAGCACCAGACAGGGTTTGACCCATGACCCCTCCACACAGCTGTTTCAGAGCCACAGAAACCTCTCTTTACAGCCATCTCTAAAGTCAGGAGCCTGGATATCCATGTTTAACTATTTAGCTGAAACCAAAAAAGGAGAATCACTTCCAGACTGCTGGATCTTCATTTTCACCAAAGTTCCCATTTGTGTTTTTCAGTTTTGGGATGAACCATGATGGGATTGGGAATTCCTGTGGCACTAAAGGCCACGAAACAGCCAAGCTGATGGCCGCTCACATAACAGCCAACACCAACCCTTTTTCCTGGTCTGCCTGCAGCAAAGACTACATCACCAGCTTTCTTGAGTAAGTGGATGATGATTGTTCCCTGTGGGACCATCTGAGTGTGTTTGGATTTGTCTCTTTCTTTTTCTCCTTCTCTCTCTCTCTGTCTCTCTCTCTCTCTCTGTCTCTCTCTCTCTCTGTGTGTGTGTGTGTGTGTGTGTGTGTGTGTGTGTGTGAGCAGCAGAGGAAAAGGTGCATGCCTGTTTTCTTGCTTGCAGATGTCTCGGTTTACAACCTGCTGCCTTTGGCTGCTCCTGGTGTTGTACAGGAGACCTTTCCCGCTTATTCCCATCCATACCATTCCTAGGACTCCTGACAGACGTCTCAGTGCGTGCACAGCCATGGTTGAATGTTTGGAAAACGACATAAGCGTTGGTTTTAGACAAAGTTTGTTGCTTAGGTGCTCTCAGATCTTTCTGTCAGATGCATCTATGGTTACTAAAGTAGAATAACAAGTGTTTCATAAGTTTAAACGATTTTTATTGACAATTACACAAAGTTTATCCAAAGGGTCAGTGTTTGTAGAGTCGTTCCATTTTCAAGACCTCTGTAATCCACCCCAGCATGCAGCCCATGCTGTCCAATAGAAGCCCAATAATGACTAATGTCAGCATTTCAGGTTGAACTATGATGTTTATTGCTCCCCTCTCCTGAGGAATGACTATAAGTTCTCAGTGATCCCCAGATCTGAAGACCCCAAACATTGATGATTTGGTTTCTGAGCCACCTACTTCAGACTGTAGTCTCATGACATATTGCTCCTTCATGCTGGAAAAGACATTGTTCATCACTAAACTGCTCTTGAAGGGTTGGAAGGAGTTCCCCAAGGACGATGTTTAGGTACCATTCTTTATTCATTGATGTTTTGGTCCCTGCGCCACCTACTTGCGAGTCGCGCACACGTATTGACGGAGATGTTTTCCCTTCGGACTTCTCCGTCACTTGTGGAGTGTTGCAAAGCAATTTCCTGCCAGGACAACTGAGGGCGTAGCACTTTTCTGGGGTATTCTACCACCATTACATTCACGTATCCGGTCCAAGGTGGTGTGTTTACATTGTTTTAATGTATTTCAGAGACTTTTTAACACAGACAAATTTGTTCCTCATTCCCCTCCACCTCTTCATGCGATTGGCACCTCTAAACCCACGTTTCCCGTTATTTCCGTCCACGAATAAAACTCTTGCTGCGTATCTTTGTCCTCCTTCAGTCACGGGTGAATAAACGTTCATATTTTCTGACTTTTTCAATCTGTTCCATGTCTGCTGCTAAATATCTTTATTTTTTGAAGGGATAATGGCAGTGCTGTTGATGACTTTAAAGGAAGCAGTGTCCTGACCGATCACAAGCTCGTCACTTTCAGTGGATAGTTAAAAAGTTGGGCATGTCTCCGTCACCTCTGCGAGCCCGTCAGAGAGCCTTTGCACCGACGCGTTATGGCGATGCGTGTCTCCGTACCGATGCAGACGGAGAAGCATAAATTAGGCTTTATGGCCTATTGCTCCATCATACCGGAAAAAACATTGTTCATCACTAAACTGCTCTTAGATGGTTGGAAGGAGTTCCCCAAGGAGGATGTTTAGGTACCATTCTTAATTTATGTCTGTGGGTGAACTATGAGTGAGTCCACTCCCTTGGCTAAGAAGGGACTCCACACACGAATGGTCTAAGGGTGCTTTACTGTTTGCATGGTACAGGACTGATAGGAGTGCTTACCTTTTCTTCTCCAGACAATAATTTTTCCAGAGGTCCCACACAATCAGAAAAATAATTAATCAAATAATATTACTTTCTCCTAGTTCACTGGACCTTTAACAGAATATATGCCTATCCCTGTTGTTCACTTCTACCGTAAAAATATACAATGCAGTTGGTTTTGGATCTCTCCAATCCAAGATGTTGGAGGGCACATAAAAACACAAACAACAAAATTGTCACAGTGAAGTCCTACAAACAGAGTCATGACCTGCTGAGACGACTGAATTAAGACAACACATCTGAAGTAAAAGAGTTGAGAGATACCAATGACATGACTGAATGAATCGAAAGCTTCTGCTATAAAGTTAAAGTTAAAGTCCCAAGTCATCATCAAACAATGGTGAAATTACATCTCTGCATTTGACCCATCCCCATGGTGGGGAGCGGTGAGCTGCAGCTGTGGCCGTGCACGGGAACTATTTGGTGGTTTAAACCCCCAATCCAACCCCTTAATGCTGAGTGTCAAGCGGGGAGGCATTGGGTCCCATTTTTCAAAGTCTTTGGTATGAACCCCGATATCCCAGTCCTGGGGCGGACACTCTACCACTAGGCCACCGGGGCTGCTATGAGTCGTGAAAGATATTTAGACAAAAAATGGGGCAGAAAAATGTTGTTCATGAACCGGAACCCCGGTCCTAGCAGTGTAGGTGAAACCCTCAAAATGCTATTAAAGACTCAGGGAGTATGAACACATAGCAGCCAGCTGGCTTTAATTTACTGGCTGCCAAACTAGTCAGGCTTTGTGTGAACGTTTTGCATGGTGACATAGATAAGTAAAGAGTCAGAAGCAGTTTAGGAAGAGTACCTTCTCTCTGAAAGAAGAACTCCATTTGGTGTGAAGTTTGAACTTTAGAAATGTTCAGATCTTCAAAGATGCACTGAAAAGCTAGTGTTTGAACAGATTTCACCTGGAGAGTTTTTTATATTCTGTTTGATATAAGCAGTCTACCCTTTACAGACACGAGACAAAAAATCTCCAAGGCATCAAAAGAAAGACAAAAACACTTTGTATAATTCTACAATGGCTTATTTTTCATTCATCTGATTGAGGTCAAAACTGTTTTGTTTTTGTAGAAATTGAAAAGAAATCAAAAACATATCTCTTTATTCAATGGAAAACCAGTAAACAAACTAACGGCCTGGCTGCAGAACTGGGACACGGATTTACAAAGATGGTGTGAGACCAAGGGTCTACCAAAATCACAGCAACAAATAATAATGATGATTTGTAAGAGCCATGGCTTTGTGAAAGCGCCCCTAATTACTAGTTTTACACCAATAGCTTGAATAAAAAAAAGATGCTTGAAGGTGTTACATGTTTTTAAATATTTTACTAAACTGTAAAAATTGTATTTTTGTACTGCTTTTAGCACTATATTAAGTGTTTATATGTTGGTTTCTGGGAACATCCATTTTTTATATACGCACTAATTAGGTTGTCTATCTCCAGTGGTCTCTGGGTGAGAGGTTGGGTGAACAGGTCACCAGTCCATGTCATTTATGCTCACACTTAGTCTGAGAACCAATTTAGAGCTGTTTATGGAAGTAAAATGGATGTTCCATCTGTCCGTTTTCCATCTCTTATCCGAGTCCAGTGTCTTGGGGATAACAGCTCCAGCAAAGAGGCCCAAACCTCCCTTTTCCCGGGAACCTCCACCAGCTACCCCGGCAGGATCTCCAGACATTCCTGGCTAACGTGGAGATATAATCGACCCGGGGGCTGCCTGCCAGCCAAACATACGTGAGACTCCTCCTCCCGTAGGTGTCCAGGGGTATTCTCACCAAATGCCTAAACCACCTAAGCTGGAGGAGCAGCAGCTCTACTCTGAATCTCTCCCAAAATCTCACTTTTTCAGGGAATCATTCTACAATCCATCATTCATCCATTCACATGCTGATGGTGATGAGCTACAATGTAGTCACAGCTGCCCTGGGGCTCACTCACAGAGGTGAGGAAGCTAAGCACAGGCACCCTCAGTCCCTCCGACCACCACCAGCAGGCAAGGTGGGTGAAGTGTCTTGCCCAAGGACACAAGAGCAGAATTCTCTGCCGGGAGCCAGGATTGATCCTAAAACCTTCCAATTACTAGAAAACTTCCTGGGCTACTGCGGCACAACTTGCCCCCCACTTGAGGTATATGGGGGGGGGACAAACAGGTCTGTTGTCCCGGGCCCAGGTTATGAGGGAGACCCAGAAGCTTAACCCCCACCCACCCACCCCCCACTCAATTCTGGTCTGGGGGACCCAACTAATGGCAGATTCATATCTGGGTTGACCCAGTCTAGCCCTGGTAGGTTAATTGTGTTCACACCTGGGTAATCTGTGCGTTTTCCGTGCTCAGCTGATCGTTTGTTTTGGACCTGCTCTCCGGCAGTCAGCTTAGTGCGGAGCCGTCTCAACACACCCACAACTGATTGGCCGGCTGCAGTTCACGCCTACCTACTAGAGGGAGCCTCTGATTGATGGGTAGAATCAGCCAGCTACCTGCCACTCCAGCCGTGGAAGTGCTGTGAGAGGAGCCCATGGCAGCACCACCGTTCAGGGAGACAGTAGGAAGCTGTGTGCTTCATGTCAGAGTCTCCAAAAGCAACACTGTTCACGGCCACCTTTATTTACTAATTTAAGAAGAACACCACAGACTTCCCCAAGTGTCGTTTTCCCCGCCCTGGAGTGCTGGAAATTTCAGTGTCTTTAATGATCCTAGGAGCTATGTTGTCTGGGAGCATTTTGCCCCTTGGCAGGGTCTCCCAAGGCAAATTGGTCTTAGGTGAAAGGCAAGACAAAGCACGGATCAAAAGACCCTTTATGAGTATAATAGCAGAGTATCAGAGTACCCAACCAGGAGAGTTATCGGGGTCTCACCCTGGAGCCAGGCCTGGTGTTGGGGCCCGTGTGCGAGTACCTGGTGGCATTTTTTCCCATGGGGCCAGGCCAGGCCCAGCCCGAAATGGCTACATGGGCTTGACTGACCACCTGTTGACCCACCACCTGCAGGAGGAACATGAAGGATCTGGTGCATCATGGATCAGATGGCAGACCAAGGCAAGGTTCGATCCCCAGAATCTACATATATGGATACTTGACATGCTTTTTTAAACATCTGTCACAGTTCAATGACATAAAAATAATGTGAAATGAAACATAGCTGTTGTATGTTATCTAATTTAGGACCACACACGAAGGTTTTTTTAGTTAAAGCAGCAATCCAGAGTTTTCCCCTTTCAGGAATTATGTATGATTTTTCAGAAATCCGTAAAAGTGATTGTCTTATCATGTAGTGTGATATAATGTAAGCGATATGTCTTTTTTTTTGCTAAGCCCGCCCCCTGCCCCGTAAAATCTGTGCAATAGGAAACTGACCGGCGACCAGAACTAACCAATAGCGTTAGACTACCGCTTACGTGCTTCACATTTAAGGAAGTACCTCGGCTGATGCAGAGTTGATGAACTTTTCACGAACAAATAAGTCTTTAAAATATAAATATATGAAAACACAACATGACATGAGAATAATAATTGTAAAACAACGTGTTTAGCTCTGTTTGTCAGCTACAGAAGCACATTCATAAACAAGAAACGTGCAGTCGCCATCTTAAATTATTGACTCCACCCACTATTGATGTTATACGCTTGTCAGCCACTAGATGGTGCCATCAGATAAAAGAAATACTCCGGAGAGCTACTTTAAATGCCCCATGGGTTTATATGGGGTGTGTGGTGGCACATTGGTAGCAGTGTTTCCTCCCAACAAGAAGGCGGCACGTTTGAATCCTGGCTGCGGTCTTTCTGCATGTTCTCCCCATGCGTGTGTGGGTTTTCTCCGGTTTCCTCCCACAAGCCAAAAACATGCATGTCTAGGTTAATCTGGAAGTTGCTTTGGAAAAATGTAAAACGTACAAACACATCTGGAGAAGGTGTGATTTTAAAACTTGTACTAGAACCAGCCACTAGGGGGCGTTTTGGTTTCCTTCAACTTCCACGCAACCTTCCTTGTCTAATTAATGTTAGGATAAAAACAAGCCCTGTGGCCCTGCACACGGTTTAATTGTGTTTATTTGAGATTAAAATAATATTTTAATTTGAGCTTTTTGTACAGATAAATCAGTGAAACAAGTATTTTGTCTGAATGTGGTCATTTTATCATGGTTAGAGGTCCTTGATGTCAAAGGCACCACTGTCATCATGATCATTCCTGTGTCTGATGCTGTTGTACATGTTCTAAAGCAGCTTTCTCAGCTACAACGTTTACATTATTTCCTGCTTCAAACAGGATGCGATAAGTTTGGGTGATCTTCATCTCTCAGCCCGTAGAAATAAAACACTGTCTTCTGACTGCTGTGGGAGCCTGAATCAGGATTTTCCAGAGCAAATATCTCACTTTGTAACAGCTCCTTGCTGCAGTCAGACACGCCAACATTTTTGTCTCTTGAGTTTTTGTCAAAAGGTTTTGCCTGCAAATCCTTCCACACAGCCATGTGTTTAAAGCTTCAGTTGCAAGTCCTCGGTGTGTCCTGTGTGTGTATTCATGTTCACTAAGCGAGGCGCTCCAAGAAAGCAGATAAAAGCGGCTGCGGTTGTCAAATGATGTTTCCGGCTGAAAGCTGTTAGACGAGGGTTGGTGAGCAGTGCTTGTGACAGAGAAGACGGGATCATGCCAGCTTCCAGCTGGGAGACAAAGAGCTGCTTCTCTGCTTCCCCGTCAGGTTCCTGTTCCTGTTTGGCTCCGCCATCTGAAGATGGTGGAAGCTGAGCTTGAACGGGAAAACAGAACAAGTTGTCACACTTCACCTCAAATCACAACTTCTTTAGGTGTAACGCACCTTTATTTTATGTTTCTTTGTGACTCTTTGGTTTT
Source organism: Aphyosemion australe (assembly GCA_006937985.1). Classification (NCBI taxonomy): domain Eukaryota; kingdom Metazoa; phylum Chordata; class Actinopteri; order Cyprinodontiformes; family Nothobranchiidae; genus Aphyosemion; species Aphyosemion australe. Next base: position 1,509,828 of record SSNS01000017.1, read on the forward strand.
ATTGCCTTTTCTTTTTCAGTCTCACACAACAGTTCTGCATGTAAACTCTCATTATCCTCCCTTTTTCTCCCTCAATCAGAGTCTGGATATGCTTTTCCCTGCCAAGTAAACAACTTTGGCTGAGGAACTGGCCTAGATTCACTGTCTTGCTCGAGCATTATGCGGTGCTTTGTTTGGGTTTTCTTAGGGATAGTTTATGAATACGCTCACATTTCAGCCATAGATTCTCCCCGTCTGTGTGTCAGTTTGGCATAAATATTAAAAGCCAAGCCGTTTAGGTTTATGAGTCTGCAGAATTGGATTTTAGACTCGTGTCACTTGCTTCTTTATGAGCATTGTAATTCAATCATGGTCGGATCCTCTCGGTAACTATGTAAATGACCGGTGTCAGAGTTCAGGGGAGAGCTGATGATGGTGTTTATTTGAAGATATTCCTGCTAAGCATAATGAATTTGGCTGAAGACAGGAAAACCAGCAGACAGGAAGCCTTTGCGACAGTGTCGAATAGCAGCCTCTATGTTTAATGACTGAATATTTTGTCTCTCTCTAAAGCAATAAATAAAAGGACTTGTCCCGAGTGCACTTAGAGTCCGGGGGATTCAGGGGCTGCTTTGTCTGCCTGCAGGAGACAAATCATACGTAGATTTCTTCTGTTTGATTATTTGATGATTTTCTCTTCTTGGTGGATTGTTTAAGTTCAGGATTTTTAATGTTTGTGAAAAAGTCCTACTCTTGATACAGAGCCCATTGAATGGCCTCAGTTTGGAGAAAATAGAAACTAATTCCAATCGATTGACAAGCTAATGGCTAGTCAAAGTAAAGCTAAGACTAAAACGTGTTTCTGTTGGCAGTTTTATTCATTTTAAAGTGAGTGGCTGTGTGCTCTTACCTGATGTAGACAGCTCTCTGTTAGAAGAAGAATTTATATCATACAGGACTGACAAGCTAACAGCTAGTCCGATCTGATCACAGTCATAACTCATATATGCTTGAAATCTATAAAAAATTCAACAACTGAGGTGACCTCCTGGTGACCCAAGCCAAAGTAATCGTCACTCGATCGAGTCCAGTGGCTTTTAGCCAATCAAATTACGCTTCTCTGATCATGTGACACCAGTGAGGTGTCGACCCAGTCGAGTGACGATTGCTTTGCTTGGGTCACCGGGAGGTCACCGCATCAGTTGTTGAATTTCTGATGCTGACAAAATTTTTACGTTGAAATTCTGTTGTAGAATCTTTGAAGATGAAATTCTGCAGTTGAATTGTTACGGATTAAATTTTTGCTGGTGAATTTTAGGTTAAAACATTTTCAAATACATAATTTTACAGAATAAAAATTCAATGTCTAAAAAAAGTCATATTCTGGTCTGGTGTGACTTTGTTTCTTCCATGGTTAAAGCACATTTTTATTTTATGTTGCTAAAAGGCTATTTTTAGGGCTTACCAGGTCAAGAGCCACTGCATACATGCTTTATTTAAATCAACCTTTTCCATTAATGATGTAACTTTGTTAAAGCATATTTATGATTGTGATTCAAACATAGAGGGGAAGTGTAGAAATCAATCTGCAGAGTGACATAAATGAGTCGGTTTGCAACAATCTGTTTAAATGTTGAGTTTGTTCCTGGCAAAACGGCCTTGGTACGATATTTAAAAAGTAGTTAGAGGTAATTACAAGAAAAAAAATCAATTAATCTGAATGCTTATGATCTTTAGCGCTTGCTCTTCTCTCTTTTACTGTGGGCTCAAGTTGCAACCTGCTAAATCACAGACTAGTGCTTTTATTATTATTGCTGTCACCTGGCCCACTCTTTCTTTCAAGGGATGGGAAACATCTTGCTGTGTAGTGCAGTGGCCACAGCAGGACAGAACAAGTTGTTGTAGTAGAACACCTTAGTAATCGTTTGCCTGGAGAAAGACCTCTGACTCAGGTTAAACCAGAAGATCAAAGCCGATATAAAAGTCTCAGACAGACTCTTACATTGCTTCAAGTCCTTTTACCGTTGAACGCCACAGTTCAGTACGGTGTGTGAGTGTACATGTGTGTCTTGTTTTAGTGAGTATTTATATGACACATGGACATACAACCCAGGGGTCACTGGAGATATTTGTCTTTCCCTCCCTGCACTGCCACTTTAATGGCTCCAAGCAGGCCACAGAGCCATATAATCAGAGCGGTCTGCTCTGTGCTTCTGGTAAAACGTGTCTACTACTTAGGCGCTGATGTGTAATATCAGCATTAATTACATATCATTTAAGATCTTTTACACGCTTCCTACTGTGGTCGTTTGGTCGTATTGTCAAATCAGTCAAACAACACCAGACGACGTGCGTTTGATCTTGGTGTCTCAGCAGAAAAGGTGCCTGAATGCTAAAACAGTTCTAATGTAGGTTTGTTTTTTTGACAGCTCAGGTCGGGGAACGTGTCTGGACAACGAACCTATGAAGCGAGACTTCCTGTACCCAACGATGGCCCCAGGGCAGTCGTACGACGCTGACGAGCAGTGTCGCTTCCAGTACGGAACCTCTTCACGCCAGTGCAAGTATGGGGTAAGAAACCAGCATCCTTCACCCCTACTCAAGGACATGTCTCTTCTTTTCTCATCCAGAGGTGCTCTTTAAATTTGAAAGTGGACCTAGTAAGCAAAACTCATTTTGTGCTGCCATGTGGGTCTCTACTGCGTCTATAAACATTTCAAATGGGAATAAAAAACATCCATCTGTTTTTTGTGAGGTTTTGTTGTCAGGAATCATTTGCTTCTACGAGCCGATTGTTGTGACATCACAATAAGGGACATTAGCATAGAACCCGCCCCCATTGATGCTTAGAGGGGCTTCTGCATCTGCATGTAGAGAAGCAGTGCCTCTACGCTAAGCTCCTCCAGGATATCTGAGCTCTTCACGTCATAGCAGCCAATCAAGGGATGGGTGGGCGTGGCCAGCGGCAGCTTGTTTTCTTAAAGTGACAGAGCCCTGAAACGACTCATTCAGGAAGGTACTGAAATTGTCAAGAATAGAGCTGCTGAAATTGCTTTATGTGAGAGGGTTTTAATGCAAAAAGCTTTTCTGGTGCACCTGTTTCAGGAACTAGAAGTGAGCCAGATCAGCTTTGAGCTTCAAACGGCAGGATTTGGAGTCTTATTTCCTGATATTAGTAAAGAAATAACTCTTATAGCACTTTTCACAGATAAAAATCACAAAGTGCAACAGAATAAAGTAGAAGAAAATAAACAAACATGAGAATAAGGCAAGCTATAAAATTAGCTAAAACAAGTTTGAAAAGCTAAGTTTTAAAAAGTTTTTAAACACGAAAAAAGATTCAACACAGCGAAGAGAAAGACGAAGAGTGTTCCACAGCCTCGACGCCACAGCCTTAAAGGAGCGATCTCCACGGGGCGACCAGGAACAGCTGACCTTCCGATCTCAGGCAACGTCTGGGAGTGTAGAAGTAAAAATAAAAGTTAAAAACATTTCTATCTTTTACTTACTGCACCATCATCTGATGCTAATTAACACACTCCAAGAACATTTCTGATGTCTGACTGACAACACCTGGTTACTGAGAAAGACAGAGAAACACTGTACTATAACAAATATCTATTAAAGGAGTCATCACCTGAAATTTTCACTTTTCCACTTAAAAACATGTCTCTAATGGCTTCCTAATGATTTTTCACCGGCTGAGAAGCCGATATTTAACATTAACGCGTTTGTTTAATCTTGCCTTCTTCAACCAGCTCACATGCACCCCACGAGCACGCGCACTCCAAAACCAGAACTTGAGCTCTGGCCTATATGCCGACACAAAGGTCGAATATAAACAAATATGAAGCAGCAGCGAACAAACCAGCACAACAAAGCTCATTTCATAACGTGAAACGCATAAATGATGTCTTACCGTTGACGACTCATGTTATAATCCGTGTTACGGGAAACAAAACTCCGATTGGTTTGTGTATTCCATCTTCACAACAGCATAAGAGCCGATGCCTGGCTGTTAGCTTGCTTTGTCCCAACTCAACAACAAGCGAGGGCGCCATTACGCGCGATGCGAGGCTCGGGCTCGTACATACACGGTTGGATCCCGTAGGTCACTGCCAGGTCGGGTTCAGTTATAACTTTTGTTATTTTGGAGCAAGACGCTGAAGCTGCTTCCTGCTTCCTTCCACCAATCAACGCGCCCCTCACTCCCGTGTGCGTCCGAGACAGCCAAAATATCACGTGTGATCTCGTGAGAAAATATGCCCTTCACAATAAAGGATTAAAAAATCACATTTTTAATTTATTTTTCCAATACAATTTATTTTAATGGTCTAAAAGACTATAATAGGACGTAGATATCCACGGTGTTATAGGTGATGACTCCTTTAAAAGACTCCTCAACGATCTGGTAACTGATGTGTGATATTACTCTGCATCACATAAATATTTGGACACGTTATGGAAAAGAGAGGACAGAGATTAGCTGAGATCACAGAGTTATTTTATTTCATTGAAAGAAATATCTGACAGGAGATTATGACAGGCTTCAAATCAAGCCCTGTTATTTTGGCTCCTAAGCTCATAATTGTGGTTTTAGATCAGCATGAAAGACGTACAGTTATGAGTGAATGGGAGTCTGGTGCAACAAAGAAAGTTTGGAGTTTTTCATCTGGTAATCGGATCTATTTTATACAGCTCTGCGAGGAGACGAGCAGAAAAACTCCAGAAAGGAATATGAGGTTTAATATAAACAGAGTTTGGTTTAGAAGAAACTAAAGCTTTCATGTGTCTGGATGCAGATTTCATTACTGCTTTGTGTTGCGTTAAAATACCCACAAGAACAAAGAAAAACAGGTTTAGCTGCCACGTGAAATAGCTGAAGTTGTGTGTAGGTATTCAGGTTTTTACATAGTTACTGGTGGAAGATGAAGCTTATTCATCATTTATTTGGATCGGGCTGTAAGAAAACAAAAAACATTTGTTTTGTAGCCAAAAAGAAAATGTTTAATTCTGGCCGAAAAGCTGCACTGAGATCTTTAATCCTGAAAGCATGAGGGAATTCGACCACCACACATGACCTGGCGTAAAATAAATGAATACATTTATAATTAATATTATCACTACTGAATCAAATTGTGTCTGTTCTATTTTATTATGTGGGTATGACATATGAGTCAGATAAGAGTAGATCTCGGGGAACGATGGAGCGTGAGATCGATAGGTGGGTTGGTGCTGCGTCTGCAGTGATGCGGGCGTTGTACCGGTCTGTCGTGGTGAAGAGAGAGCTGAGCTGAAAGGTGAAGCTCTCGATTTACCGTTCAATCTACGTTCCTACCCTAGGGTCATGAGCTTTGGGTAGTGACTGAAAGAATGAGATCATGAATACAAGTGTCTGAAACTAGTCTGGGCTCTCCCTTAGAGATAGGGTGAGAAGCTCGGTCATCCGGGAGGGGCTAAGAGTAGATCTGCTGCTCCTCCACATCGAGAGGAGCCAGTTGAGGTGGCTCAGTTAGGATGCCTCCTGGACTCCTCCCTGGTGAGGTTTTCCGGCACGTCCAACCAGGAGGAGACCCAAGGGAAGACCCAGGACACAATGAAGGGAAACTATGTTTCTCTTCTGGCCAGGGAACGCCTTAGGGCCCGAATATACTTGCTGTTTAACCTCGCGTTGGCGCAGGCAGCATCTTTGTTCATATACTTGCTGCTATACAGCGCTGCACTGGTTGTAGTACCGGAGTGTTCCACTAGGGGGCAAACGAGAGTACTCAGACTAGATAGAGAGCCGGTACAACCAAAACAAACATGGCGTCAATAAAAGAGCTCAAAACTGGTTAATTTTGAGATTACGGCAGAAAAGTGGCTGGTGAGATGGGAGTCTGGGCCTCTGCTTAGGCTGCTGCCCCCGCGACCCAACCCCGGATAAACGGAGGAAAATAGATGGTTGGATGGATGAAGTATGACATACTGCTTTTAGGGAATGATCACACTAATTACAGCTAAGTTAGAAGTACAAAAAGGACAAATAGTAATTTATACCACAGGTTTCCAAACATTTAAGGTTCTGACTCACAGAATAACAGTAACAGAGGCCTGTGAACCCAACTAGTGCTGGTTAAAGTCACATAAGGGCAGTGTTGGGAGGGACTATGAGTAAGTAACTAAGTAACTATATGTAATGAGTTGAGAAACATATCACCTCTTTCATTGATGGAGGTTTTTTTAGGACATTACTTCAAAAAAAGTACAGCAATCACTTGTTTGGACTTGCAATACATTTAGGCATAAAGTAAATAATAGTTTATGTCTTCACACACATGATGTCAGTCTCAGGTCTTACTTCACCTGGTGGCTGTTGGTGCACATTGTGATGTAATAATTCCCTAACCCCAACACCTACACCTGCAGTGATTTTAAATCTTACTTAGAAAAAATTTATTTTATTTAATTTAAAAACTAGTTTTACATAAATTTAAACAGTTTAGCATCGTTTAATGCTTTTTTTTGCCACAACTACAGCTTTGGTATAGCCTGGCAAGCCATCCTATATCAGAATCAGAAGGGTTTTATTGCCATATGTGTGAGAAATCACAACATTAGGAAATTGCTGCGGTACTTGGTGCATATATGTGAATATATAGTCTGGCCACGACCCATTGACGGCTCTCAGTCGAGAGGCGGGATCTACGGTTGTCTTTCAAAATGCCAGCACGCAATTGGATAGCGCTAGGACCAATCAGAGTAACGAACAACGTGATGTAATCACAACGACAGAAAAGCGGGAGGCAGTAATGGCGTCTAACATCAATGATTTCTGTTGTTTTTGTATGAAAAACATGCAAATATCAGGTGTACTGGGACATTGCACTACTTTGTTTGATAAAAATAAGAAGCCGCTAAGTATAGCCGACAGACTTACGCACGTTGGAGTCTCAATAATCCAATGATGATGACAAAGCCGTTTCAAACCAACGTGGTTCGTTCGCGGCCGCAGCTCTGACGTCATCGGCTACTCCTGCTCTGTGATTGGCCCAACCAAAACTATAGCGAGCTGTGATTGGACAGCCACAGCAGTGGATCGGGCTGCGAGAGTTCCAATGAAGCGTGCCTAGACCAAACTTTGCAAGGCAAGAATTTGGTCTAGTTCGCTAGGCTAGCTTTGGTGTATTATTGGTCTTTATAGAAATGTTTTTCATGTAAGGTCTACCATCAAAATGAATGCATGAATTTGGTGGATTAATTCACTGTTAGTACGACGATAAAGATGATGATTTAGCTACTCTGAAGCTCAGATTTGCCTGTTTGGTGTTTGTCAAGTCTGACAGGACTAGTTCAAATCAAAGAAAGAATAACCTACCGTCAGCGAGAAGGTAAAAAAGAAGTCGTACTAGAGTTGAAGGACTAACAGGCAATAAATCACTTTGTGTTTTAGGGTCATTGCCAAACAAGGTTTGGAACCACTGATGCAGACCAACGCGTTAGTAACATTTCACTGATTAATGCTTCAGAGCTTCAGAGTGCTCAGCTAAATTCAAACACTCTGATGACTGAGTCCTGGGGGTGTCTCGGGTTTAAATCACAGCTTGAGACAGCGTCAAAGGTGGGAAAAGTGTTATAAACGAGGAAGTTTGGGTCCTTTACACTTGTAATTTAGTTACGTTGATACATTCTACTTCTGGGTTACACTGAGAGCTAAACACCGACCGGCACGTAACTGCTTTCCAAAGCAGAGCAAGCTGGAGGTATGAAAAACAAACAGTGTTTGATGGCTGTATTAGTGAGGCCCTTCCTGAGTGCTTTTTATCGCCAGCTTGTTCTCGGCCATCCATAAACCCATCATGTTCGTTAAGGTCCGGGCCGCTGACCTTTCATCGTGGCCTGAGAGGGTGAACGGAGCAGCGTGGTGGCTTATTGGAACCAGCTGGCAAAGGGGAGTCCCTGCAACCTGAGAGTGGCAGTGTGCTGCTTTATTTAATCTGGAACGGCTCAGGGAGCTGCAGCGCTGTGGAGCATTCACTGACCCCGGGGGGGTCAGAATCTGTGCGTGGGACCGTAACTCTTTTTCATGAGCTTGCTCTTCTGCCGTTACACAACTGTCCTGTAAAAGCCTTTGAAGTTGAGAGACAAGGCAATCCGGCTTGGTTTAATGGGAAATCTAATGCAAGGTTTTGCTGGGCTGTCCTAACATCAGTGATCCATTTATGCTGTTATTTATTTGGGGGCATCTCTGCGCCTCGGTAAGCTAAATGGATTCTGAGACTCAGGAGTGACGCTTACTCAGATCACTCAGTAACTCTGGAGATTTTTGTTAGACCTACAAGTTGTATTTATCTAAGGCTCGGGAGGGCTGTTGCTCACTCCGTTTCCCTGAAAATGCCGACGTGGGATTTCTTGAACTGATGTCACGATCTTGTATGATGCTGAAGCAAAGAAGTCATGCTGTTAATCCAGCTGACTCGTCATTTCTCATAGAGAACATTAACCCTTAGAGGTCCCTTGTGCATTTTTTTGTGCAGGCAGTGTTTTTTGTTTTTTTACAATGCAGATTTGTTTAATATAAAACCTGACATTAAAGGGGTTAAATGTATAAAAACACACACATATTATGTTTTGTGAGTGCTGAAGCCAAGGATGGAATCTGTGTAAAAAAATCTGTCTTATGAAACATTATATAATTTTAATTACACCTTTTTATCAAGGACATTTTTTGTGCTAAGGGTCCCCAATGTCGCTTTTTTTAAGGGACCTCCAAGTGTTAAGAGCAGCAGAGGACCCCCTGGCTTACTGGACGTGATGCACTGTGATGCGAGACAGAGGGTCTCATCATCTCCTTTCATCTTCTCATTTCGTCTCAAATCATGTAGAGAAGGATGTTTAATTGTCAGACAGCAATAGTCAAAACAATAACAATGATAAATCATTCCTACTTTGTTTTGATTTTGCACAATCCACACTTCAGTCTGCTCAGTTGATTTATTCTGACCAACTTGCTTTTGCCTTCTTTCCTAGGAAGTGTGTAGAGAGCTCTGGTGCCTTAGCAAAAGCAACCGTTGTGTAACTAACAGCATTCCAGCTGCAGAGGGGACTCTGTGCCAGACTGGCAGCATTGAAAAGGGGGTAAGTCTCCAAATGCTTCTCAAGTGCTGAAAAGTTCATTAAAATTACAACAAAAAGTGATCTTTTGTTAACATTAGGCGTGTTTCCATTGTCGGAACTTCAGGGTAAATTCTGGGAGGGGGAATTGAGCAGGAGATGCGATGTCTCGGTCCTCTCAGCTGTTGCGTCTCCATTCAAATTCAGCCCTTTCAGCATATTGCGACTGCTTCGGCAATCTCAGATTTAATTTTTTTTAATTTGATTTACGATTTTTTTCTGACCATACTTGCCATACTGCTATGTGAAACTAACGCTACGGAAGCTCCGGGGAGCCAAAAAGGCGCCATTACATAAAAAAATCAAATTACTTATTTTTTAAATCGTCCGCAACAAAAAACTCAAATTAATTAATTAAATCGATTTTTCGCCCAGGCCTATTTTATTCTGTTGAAGAATATCACGATTTAATCCATTCGGAGCACGAGAGCAGTTCCGTGATGTAAAATGTGGCGTTCAGTGACCAGAAGAAGCTCAGTTTTTTACGGGGCTTTGTTGTCTCACAGAGTGACATAAAAACCGGAGCTTCTTCTGGTCATTGAACGCCACATTAAGTCATTGTGGGGGAATTCCCGCCGTGTTTTCCGATGTCGGAGTTTAGTAACGCAATTTTAAGTGCAATCTGTGCTTATTTTCTTTCGCTTCCATTCTTCACAAGCAACTCTTCTAATTTTCTTACTGCCGGGTGTTTTGGATGTCTGCTGATGTCATTTCCTACTGAGTTACAACCAATCAGCGTGAGTTAACCAAAATTCCGCTCAGCAACTCCATCGGGCCTTTCTGAGTACCTACCCCTGAACAGGTACTCAGAAAGTTCCTGAAAACGGCCCATAAACATGCCGTTCGGCCGGCCCGGTCAAGTGGAGACACGCGCATGCTGGGAAGTTCCTGTAAATTAACCCTGAAGTTTTGACAGTGGAAACGCACCTATTAGCCACCCACCCCTTACACCATGCTGCCAAATCAGAAGGATATGAAGGACACCAATATCTCAATGGGCTGAAACTGACGCACAGCAATTTCAGTATGCTCAAATTAACACGGTCAGATTTGACTTCACGCACATATACATCCCCCACACACACCCTGCCTATTTAAGTGTCCCTGTCTTCAAGTGCAAGTTCAGTCCTTGAACATCAGTTGGGGTCCCCGGCGCAGAGACATGCAACGCCACACTTGACATTGGCTCTTGCACAGCAGCGCCTCGGGAGCGCATGCTCTTTTTGCAACGGCGGTATTTGCTGTGATTGAGTTCTGAAGGTTTTGCCTCTTTCAGCATCATTGTTGCCACCAATTTGCCTTTGACAAGTTGTACAATACAAATAAATACATTTTTACATTTGATAACTTACTTGCTATTGAATGCAGAAACATCTTTTGGACGCATTATGAAGATACAATTGAAATTTTAACAGTTATTCTGACTGTTAGGGGTTCTAGAGAGATTTCTTTAGTTGGCCATGAACATGCCTGAACTAAATGCATCACAAGAGAGTACACAAACAACAACAAATAGAAATAAACTGGCTGTTTTAACATTAAGTAGAAATGTAAGTTAAATGTATGCAGCAAATTATTCCACCTGCACCTAGTTTATTCACCTCTTACCCACTTGAGAGTTCTGATGGTCTGAGTCTTTTGATCACCAATTGGTATTTAAATGCTCACAGATCCAATGATTTTGGTTGAATTTTTATCATTTTTTCTGTGGAATGAGTGTACAGGTTGTAGAAAAACATGGCATATAACTGATGCCATAACTTTATGGAATAGTTGATTGCCAATGAAGAGAAGATGAAAATACTGGAAAAAAGTGATAAAACGCCAAATTTTTTGTATTAAATTGATGCAAAACTATGTAGAAATGTGTTTTAAGAGTTATTTGTTCAGTGGATGTTGTCAGCACATGTGTTCTGTGTATCTGGAATGCATTTATTGATAGCGTATCCAACCCACTAAGAATTTGGGGGGGGGGGGGATCATTTTTTTACATTTTTCTGATAAAAATACAGGGTTCATATACTAAAATGGCCACAAATTTTTTTTGCAATATTTCCAGCAGAGCAGACCCTCCAATTATTGGTCCTTAGGGTCTAAGTTAACAGAAAAAACACAATTAAAAAGTATGGCAGAGCATGTCAGGTTCAACCCATTTTATTGACCTTTTGAGCCTTTGGCCCCCTGACTAATAACATTCTGGAGTAGGCTATATGCAAATTGCTATTATAAAAACTTAAACAGCAACTTTTCCAATTTCCCAGACTTGTGTCATTCTCAAAACTTTTGGCCACGACTTTAGGTATGATTTACTGATAAGGGTTGAGCACCACAGCTTTATTTCTATTATTTTTATGACAAAAATAACTTACTGGTGTAAAACAAACATACGTATTAACGGTCCTCTCTGTGGTTAGGGTTAGGGTGAAAACATCCTCAGCCAGAGGTTCAACCATGGAAACTGCCACCACACACACACGCGCGCGCGCACGCACACACACACACACACACACACACACACACACACACACACGGACACACACAAGCATAGAGAGCTTTAGGTCATCACCCCTCCGTTTATGTGAACCAGGTTAGGGGAGACAGTTTTAACATGGATTATGGCGTCCATTGTTGCCCGATGGCCCAAGTTCTAAAAGGAAGATTAGGAGAGCGTCACGAGCTGTCACCCGTGATTACCATTAGCTCAATGGAGCCTTTGAGGCCTGGGGCCCACAAACAGGGCCCTGGACAACATAGGGGGCCCCAGGTTGAGCCGTGGGGGCTTTGGAACAGCTTTAGGAGAGCCGGTGGCACACCCTGTCTGCTGCTGCCGGTGGGCAACTTCAAAGGAATATGATTGTCAGCCATTTCTCACCCGGCGTGGAATGGACAGAGGCCCTTCCAACAGAAGCAAAGAGACAGAGACCAGAGGGTAGATGAGTGAGACTCAATAGACCACAAGTTTAGTGTTTCCATGTGGAACCTTTTAACATTTGGGACCCTCTTGGGTTTGTTGTACCGATCCCTCTGTCCTCACCACCTCCTCTCTCTCACTGCTAATCTTTATTTAGACAGGGTTTCAGCACATGAATGAGTGAGTCAGACAATTAGAACAGCGACCCTACAGAGCCCTCACCTTGACTGTCCCCGCCTGTTTGGGTTATTAACCTACTGACACAGTTGCAGAGACAAAGGGACGTCTCTGATCCCCTCTTCCCACTGGAACACTGAACAGCTTAGCTCAGTCTTTTGTGTTTGTCACCTGTCTCGGAAACCAACTCACGTTTCTTTGGAAATTCTCAAAAATAAAAACCTGTTTTATCTTGATCTTCTGGATCGAACGGTAAATTGACAGCTTTGCGTTCCGGCTCAGCTCTCTCTTCACCACGACAGGCCGGTACAACGCCCGCATCACTGCAGACGCAGACCCCGAGATACTTAAACTCCTCCCCTTGAGCCAGGACCTCGTCCCTGACCTGGAGAAGGCATTCCACCCTTTTCCAACTCAAGACCATGGTCTCGGATTTAGTTTAGACGTTTTTCATTGCTTTTTAATTAGCTAAACCTGGGCATCATGTCAGATAACAGAATAAAATGACAGGTTTGATGCAGCAATAAAAATGATGTGACAAATGAAAATAACAATGTTTTACTTTATTAATCAGATTATTCATAGTTTCCATTTCACCTCCAATTAGATGCTTGTAAAATATTTTTGACACAACAGCATAGATGATAAATCTTAAACATCCTTGTCTCTCTGTTTGTGTTTCTGCCCTTCTCTAACCAGTGGTGCTATCAGGGAGAGTGTGTGGCATTCGGTACCTGGCCTCAGAGCGTGGACGGAGGCTGGGGGCCGTGGTCGATGTGGGGGGAGTGCAGCAGGACCTGTGGGGGTGGAGTATCTTCCTCCATGAGGCACTGTGACAGCCCAGCGTAAGTAGGCAAAAGTAAGCCACAGCAAGCTGAACACACACACCAGGGTCCAGCCTAGCGGTGTGTTTGTGTGTCTACTGTATGTGCCTGCCAGTTACATCCTGGTGGGAGTTGTTTAGTTCTTTCTGAAGTCAGCACCTGTGGGTGTTTCTAAAGATAAATGCATTATTCTTGGGAAAAGGAAATTAAAAATTCTCCTTGATGTGGTGACTTCTTCCCTGATGACGCTTCTTCTCTCCCGCTGATTCCTGCAGGACATGATGAAGCATTTAACTTTATCTGTAAACATTTTTTATGAAAAAAGTGCTGGTGGTTAGTGCATCCGGAAAATATTCCCAGTGAATCACTTTTCCCACATTTAGTTATGCTACAGCCTTATTCCAAAATGGATTAAATTAATTGTTGTCTTCACACAAAACCCCATAAAAGCAACGTGAAAAAACAAATTTTTTTTCTTTAGATTTTTGCAAGTTTATTAATAAAACAACACCTGAGAAATCACCTGTACATAAATATTCACAGCCTTTGCCATGAAGCTCCTAATTGAGCTCAGATGCTTCCTGTTTCCACTGATCATCCTTGAGATGTTTCTGCAGTTTCATTGGTGTCCTCCTGTGGTACGTTCAGTTGGATGAACATGATGTGTAAAGGTACACACCTGTCTATGAGGTCCCACAGGCGACAGTGCATGTCAGCGCATAAACCAAGCATAAAGTCAAAGCAATAGTCTCAGAGACAGGATTGTCTCGAGGCACAAATCTGGGGAAAGTTAGAGGAAATTTTCAGCTAGTTTGAAGGTCCCAATGAGCACAGTGACCTCCATCATCTGTAAGTGGAAGAAGTTGAAAACCATTATCACTTTTTCCTTCTTTTACACAAATCAGGAGTTGTTTTTACCTTCTTTTTTGCTGACGTTTCGATCGCAACTGCGATCATTCTCAGAGCTACGTCGCGGTTGGCGGCGTCACTTCCTTCTCCGTTTATCCGCGGGCAGCAGAGAAGGTGCAAAAGAAAGAAAAAGTGATAATAGTTAGAAAGACACAGAATGAACGCTCAAAAGAAGTTGAAAACCAATTCAGTTTTGTTCCGTTTATTTCTATAGCGCCAAATCACAACAAGAGTCGTCTCAAGGCACTTCACAAAGCAAACATTCCAATTGAGTTCAGTTCATTATGCCAATTAGTTAAAAGCTTCCTACATAAGGAAACTCAGCAGATTGCATCGAGTCACTGACTTGTTATGTCAGAGACTTTACAACAATCCCCATAGTAATCAAGCATGTAGCGACAGTGGAGAGGAAAACTCCCCTTTAACAGGAAAAAATATCCAACAGAACCTGGATCATTATGAGTAGCCATCTGTCACAACTAACTGGTTGAGAAGACAGAGCCGACACACACACACACACACACACACACACACACACACACACACACACACACACACACACACACACACACACACACACACACACACACACACCAGGACTCTTCCTAGGGCTGCCCTGATCAACACTGAGCGATCGGGTCTTAGTCAGGGAGGTGACGTAGAACTCGATGGTCGATCTGTCAAAGCTCCAATGTTCCTCTATGAGAGGAGAGAGGAAAACCTCCAGAACAACCAATTTCTGCAGCGATCCATCAATCAAACCTGTATGGTAGAGTAGTCAGACAGATGACATTCCTTAGTAAAAGCACATGGCAGTTTGCCAAAAGATACCTGAAGACCAAGAGAAACAAAATTCTCAGGTCTAATGAGACATAGACTAAACTCTTTGTCACGTGTCACGCTTGGAGGGAATCAGACACCCTCTCATCACCAGGCCAATACCATCCCTACAACCAAGCATAGTGGTGGCAGCATCATGCTGGGAGGGTGTAGCGTCTTGCCCAAAGACACAACGACTGACACAAACAGAGCCTGGGTTCGATCTGGCAACCCACCAATTACAGGGTGAATTCCTAAACCCTGAGTTACCATCGCCTCTTCTTTTTATCTTATCTAGTGTATACTTAAATTATACCTCTGGCCTTCAATGAGGGTAGCAAAATACAACTACACAGCTACAGTTTCCTGCTGCACACGTGGCAATAAAGCTTTGACCTTGAAGCTAAATCTTAAGGACGTGTAGGTGGGCTTCATCTAGGAAAAGAAAAACAGGCCCTAATAGCTGGATCTAACATACCTTTTCACCTAGATATGAGAACAAATGCACCTTTAGCCATTTTTACAAAATCATTATGCAAGTTTAAAAAAAATCCACAAACACTTTCACTTAAGCACGAGATTTTTCCTGTTTCAGTCTGAGATATATGTGACAACAAGGTGCCATACAGGTGAAGTGTTGAGTTTGAAGCCCTCCTTAAGCCTGGACCAAACCGATCATCAACCGGAGCATCTGGGATCTTTATGCTGCTTCCACCGTCACATTCTTCTGCTTTGGAAGCAAAGTATTACATCAAGAACATCCGAGGAAGACAAGAGAAAGAGGCAGGGTGAATAATAAAGAAAGGGAAAAAAGAGGGGAAGGCACCACCATAATGTGGACCACCTGTGTAAGGTAATCACTGCTGCTCAGGCATCAGTGCAAAGTGATGAGGGAGGAAGAATAAACACAGCCAGAGCAGCCTCTTACACATTCATTACAGAGCCTTTTTGCAATGAAATGGAAATAATGATGGGGGAAACGGAGACTAATGAAGGTGAGAGGAGAAAAAGAGCTGATAAAAGGAGAAAAAGCCCTGGAAAACGGAGTGGATGTGGACTGAAGGCTAGAGAGAAAAGAGGTGATAGGAGGATCGTTCTGAAGTTACATACATCAGCCTCGCCTCCAAATTCAAATGTCATGTCACACTTAAGAGGTCTTAGAGCAGCTCAGGTTTCACATTGGCACTGATTCTCAGCAAAGCAGCAAACGTAGACACACAAACACACTCTGTGTTCTGGCAGAGACGTTTTCAGGCCTTTTCATCAATCTCTGTCACTCTACGAGTCGTCCAAGCCTGTTTCATGAACACAAACATCATTCATTTGTGATGATGTGATTGAAAATGTTGCATTTATACGTTTTCTATTTGATTCTTTATTCATTTAAATCTCTTGTTTCTCTCAGCCCATCTGGAGGAGGCAAGTACTGTCTGGGAGAGCGAAAAAGATACAGATCCTGTCACATCGATGTGAGTCCCCTTTATTATTGTGCCTCTGTTTTAAATTTAGACAAAGTGAACTTTTTTGAGTTTTTCAGGCTTTTTCTAGTCTTTAAACTTATTTTGCAAACAGTTCAAACCTCTTTTTTGCCTCAATATTTCAACGACAATACAGGTGAAACTGGAAAAATGAGAATAAGGTGCAAAAGTCCATTTGTTTTACTAATTCAGCTTAGACTGAGAGACCATCTAAAGGCTCAGGAACCCGTTGCAGGTGTTTTGAATGACAACTATTCTAAATTTTTAATCAAAAAGAAGAAAATAAATAGTAGACCTCTGACATATCTGCCTGAATGATTGTCATTACAAACCCTTCAATACACTACAAACAGGCAGCGAGTGACAGAGGTGAAGAAGCGTGTCCAAGCAGGTTGGGATGGATGGAGAAAAGTGTCAGGTGTGATGTGTGATAAACGAAAATATATAAAGATACAAGACAGCTGTGAGACCAGCCATGTCGTATGGTTTTTAGAGACAGTGCCGAAATGAAAATGCTGCAATTTTCTTTGGGAGTGACGAGGATGGATAGGATCAGGACATCAGCTCATGTTAGATGTTTGAAGATAAAGTCAGAGAGGACAGACTGAAATGGTTTGGACATGTCCAGAGGAGAGACAATGATTACACAGATAGAAGGATGCTGAGGTTGGAGCCACCTGGCACCTGGAGATTTATGGATGCGATGAAAGAGGACATGAAGCTGATTGGTGGGAGAGTAGAGGATATGATCAGATCATGGATAGGGAACCCTGGTCCTGGAGGGCTGGTATCCATCCAGCATGTCTTAGTTGTTTCCCTGCTCCAACACTCCTGATTCAGTGGTTCCTTCAGTGGTGGCTAATCACTTGCTGATTAAAACCACATTAGTTGAAGCAGGAGAACAAGTAACACATGCAGGAAAGTGGCCCTCGAGGACCAGGATTTCCCACCCCTGGGTTGGATGGAGCCATAAGACTTGCTGTGGCGAACCCCAAAGGGAAAAGCCAAAACGAACAGAAGAAAGTACCCGTGTTTTCTTTTCATTGTGTTTATATGTAGGTAATGTTATGATGCATATCAAACTGTTCCCATTGTTTCAGATTCTAGACCTTTTCCATAGGACCTGGAAGCACGTAGGTAACCTCATAATAGCCATGACTTCCTGTGCAGTGTGGCGGTAGACGGTTAGTGTCTCCGGTCCACATGTTTGTGATATTTAACCCATGTCTTGGAAGGATAACAAAACATGTCGTCATGCACAGCTGCCCTCACTGTTCCAAAATGGAAGAAGTCGCGAACCACCAACAGACTTAGAAGATATGCCTGTCTGACTCAGCAACTGCAAACAAAGGTTCTCGTTTAGACCGGTAGCCAACTGGACAGTGATCACAATGAAATCCAGCATTCCTTCATGGTGATTGGAAAAACATAGAAAAGGACACCCATCAGTGAGCGCTCTACCAATCAGTCCTTTATGGTAGAGCGACCCAGGTCCTCATTAAAAGTCTGCTGGGAGTTTCCCAAAAGTAAGGCGGATAAACCATAAGGAGGATAAACTTCTGGACCCAAACTGCATTTTTTGATCATGCAGGCTGCAGATCCAGTGACATGAAGCCTCAAACTGTGTTGCTACCAAGGGGCAAACTCCACCTGCCAAAAGTAAAGCCAACATGGAAGTGACAAAAATTGCAGTTCCCCCTTCATCCACTAGGGGCTTGATCTAGAAAGGAACAAGTTCCCGTTGACTCCCATGTTAAAAATGCTAACTTCACAGCAGAAATAAACATGTTTACAGCCTGGTTCAAAAACATTTTAGGTTTAATAGGTCTAGTTTACAGTCATGACAACTTTGAGGCAGGTGAATTTTTTAGATGTAATTAAAGCTTGAATTATGAATCATTAGGGGCGTGTCCTTTTGATTGACGGGTAGCAGATGAGCCGTCAGTGCTAACGCTAGCAGCTTGCCCCCCTGCTTGCTCCAGGGAAGGCCTTAGCCTCAGCTTCACATTAAAAGCATCGTTTTCAATCCAGAAGATTCACAGAAAAATCCAGTTCAATTCACGTTTCACCCAACTGTGTCCCAAAAAAACGATTCAACTATGTGACCACAGCTCTTAAAAGTGTCTGTGGAGGATATCCATCAGTGATCACTTCCTTCAATAACATATTAGGTACTTCAGCAAAATAAAGCGTGTAAAGATAAACCTGATAACGGTTGTTCCCTGACACTTTACATTCAGTCAAACAGAGCCTAAACGTTTCTGCCAAGAGGAAAAAGAAACCTTCAAAGAAACGGTGTAATTAAGCTTCAGCGATCATTACTAAGAAAACCTCAGCCTGCCAGGTACTTTAATTAAGTGTTAAACGACGAGTCTGAACACAAATGAGGCACAAAGAAAGATGTGTGTCTAAAATTATAAAATAAAAAAAAACATTTAGGAAACTTGAAAGAGTCTGACATTTAATCAAGTGACTGAAAGCTACTGAAACTTCCTATTAGTGCTAAATATTTGTCATAACAGCTTCAAATCATGAGTGAACATTAGCCCTCAGTGTTTTTTTCTTTTTAAAGCCATACTATTCAACTTTTTCATATTTTAAATCATGTTCTTGAGCCAGTTTGTGCTAAAATGACCTTTACAGGGTTAATGAAATGTCACTCCGACCCCCACCGCCCTCTGTGGCCAGAATACCACACTTGCAACTTCAGAGTGGCGGTCCGCTCCCTGTTGGACTTAGTAAAGTGGAGCTGACATGCCTGGTGCTGCAGTCTGCTTCCAGCATGTTTCCTGCATGTTTTAGATCATGAACACAGCTGATGTGTTTGATTTAGTGATGAACCGCTCCTGTAGACACTAATGAAGGCTGAGGAGACATTTCAGCTGTTAGATTAAGGTGTTAAAAAGATGAACGCACAGCCAGGAGATAAGTTTTACTTTTGCTTTCACAACTTGACACTATGATCAAGCCAAAACTGACTAGTGTGCCTTTAAGATATTTTTGAAACATCTGTAAACAGTCAATGTGCATCTTCTCTTTTGTCATCTTATCATTCATAAATTATTTGATTAGAGTCAAAAAACAATGAGAATTTCAAAGCAGATTTAATGAAAAGTCATTTGCATTTTTTCTGAGCTCTGCATGATTCACATGGCTGCAAGTTTAGATGTCTGTTCAGGTTTTTCTAAGTGAACTTTTCTTTCAAGAGATAAAGTATTTTAAACACTATGGAACATTTAACCCCATATCCTGCAGATAGTAAGCAGGAAGTGTTTTTTCCCCAACATCACCTACCTTTTGGTAGCAAGCAAACATAATCTAGTTCATGCATTTAAGTATTAGCTGAAAAATGAGCCTAATTTCCCCTACATGTTCTGCTTGTTGTACGTTATCATTACTGGCTGATTCAGTCACGTTTTTGTCTGAATGTGCATTAAAAATAAAAAGTGTTAGGGATTTATAATTAAAAGATCTGATTTGCATTGCAGGCATGCCCTGTGGGATCCCGGGATTTCCGAGAAAAGCAGTGTGCCGATTTTGACAATTTGCCTTTTCGCGGGAAGTACTACAACTGGAAGCCGTACACTGGTGGTGAGTTCATGCCTGCAGAGCATCTCTCCACCACATAAAGTCTGCATTCTGCATTAAGCAGCAGCCACAAACACTGTTCTCCCAAAGGGTTTCAAAGATAACTAGACATCTTTTTTGAGTGTCACCCAAAAGGCTTCTTTAGTTCTGATCAGGAGCTTCTGGTACAGCATCATCTATAAGATCTTTGAAGTCACAAGAATCACCGACTTTCATGTCCACCACTAGTGTGACAGCCCAGTGATATACTGGTTTTAGACCATAGAAAGTAGAGGCATAATGCCTTCACCAAAAAAAAATCCTATTTATAAACTCCCATATTTTATTTTTCAGGCCAATGTTGTTTCTTTTAGAATGGAAGAATCAGGACTTTAAACTTGTTCTGGAACCAGCCACAAGGGGGCGGTCATTATTTACTGGCTTCAGGATTGGTTTGGAAATCTAATTCCCATTTATGTTAATAGCTGATACGATAGGGAAAAGTTCCAAAACTCTGAATTGCTGTGGAATTGCTGGAGAAGAAACGCTAAAGCTTCACTTATAGGCGTTCAATGGATGAAGCCTGAAAACAAAACCAGCTGTTTGGGTTGCCATGTTCTGCATGACCACCACCCTGTATACATCACTTATGAACAGTATTAAAGCACCGAATATTGGCTTTGAAAAATGTGCGTAGTGGTTTTGGAGTTGCTCTCAATAAATCCTCACCTATTAAATGTTAACTTTATAAGTAGGCTTGGTCCAAACATGCAAAGTATTCCAAAATATTTTCCTTAAAGTGCTGAGCTGTAAAACCTGCCTGCCGTCCTCTGGGTGTCCCAGATGAACGTTCGCAGGCCGGTCTGGCTTGTGTTCCCTGTTAACACCAGCAGACAGAAGCTCTGTTTGATGGGTGGGGAATTCTTTAGATTCTTCAAAATCTTTGCTGGTCTTGCAGCTGCTGCTGCTGGTCCAAACGTGGAGATCTGACATACAGACCCGAGGTCCTGATTTGTCTCAATTCAGGGGTCAACCAGAGTAAGAATCTTCTCTGGATAAACTGTGTCTGTCTGATCCTGACAGGTTAGACTTTTCCTAACTGTTCCAGTCATTGACTGAAGTTAAGGAGTGTCCTCTTGCTGGCTTCTGCAGATCATGAAAAATTCCCTCTCCAGGAAAAACACAAATAGCTCAAAAGCTGTAATGTGTGAAGCATGAAAACACAGCTTTCGTTTTCTTTCAGAGAAGGAAGAGCTTAAGTTTGATCTCCTTTATCAAAAGGCTTGTTTAATCAAATCCATCACCTCTTGCCTCACGTGGCTCAGCGTGCTGGGTGCCGTCATGTAAAAACACCAGATAACCTGTGTGGGAATGTCGGTATAATTGTTGTTGGCAGGGCGCTCAGTCTCTGTGGGTGTCAGCGTGACGTGAGGCTGGGGATTTTAGATCTGAGCATCGCTTACTTTCCTTTTTGTGTGATTAATAATGTCAGCAAGACGAGAGGAGATCCTGGAGCTGGCTCTGAATCCGGGATGTTTGCTGGTCTCCATGTGCTGTTTGGGTTTGTTGGGGTTCAGGTCAGGCTCATCATGGGATAATGGTGTGTGTGTGTGCTCTATGCTCCAGGTGGTGTTAAGCCCTGTGCTCTGAACTGCTTGGCAGAGGGCTATAACTTCTACACAGAGCGCTCCCCCGCCGTCATCGATGGCACCCAGTGTCAGGCCGACTCTCTGGACATCTGCATCAACGGAGAGTGTAAGGTATGGGAGCACTCTGCAAACACCTGGTCCGCTTTACAAATGTTTTTTTTAATAAGCTTTTAATGGAAATTCCATATGATAATGGATTATTATATTACATAGAGGTTAAAAAACAGCCTTGTTAATCTTTTTTGCTGTAAACTCTTACCCCTACTGCACACTGGAAGCATCAGTGGCGCGGAACGGCGGCGGAACGTCACTGCTTCAAATAGAATCCATAGTCTGGGGGATTCAAACCAGCCGTGACGCTGCAATTTTCAGACGCGTCCCAGAAGCGGCACACCACGGTGTGGCGCTAAAGATAGGGTCGAGTTCTATTTTTGCTGCGTGCCGCTTCTGGGATCAAGGTCAAGAGCTAGACACACGGTTTCAGTGTAAAATGCCCGGTAATTTTCAAAATAAAAGTCTATTGCAGTGATGCGATTTCATATCTATGTAGATTACGTCTATACGTGTGACCTCATGGCTTATTTACTTACCGCATCATTTGAGAAGTGCAGCGGCATGTTTAATCCTGTCAGTGGAGAGGAACAACATTATATATGACATCGAACAGCGATATCAAATGTGATTTCCTTCTTTTTGGTTTATTGGCGGATGGCATAAACAAACCGTGATCTTTGAAGTCTCGAGGGATTTTGTGATCTTGCGAGTCCAGCGAGGAGCGTGGAGGTGAAGCGGCTTCACGACTGAGATTCTCCCGGTGTGGAATGGCACGCAGTGAAAAACGCGAGTAAACCGTTGCGCTGCCGTTCTGTGACGTTGATGCTTGCAGTGTGAAGTAGGCTTTAGTCAGTCGAGGTGGATGGCTGCTCATACTGAGCCAGGTTCTGTTTGGAGGTTTCTACCTGTTAAAGGGGTCATCACCTATAATACCGTGGATATCTACGTCCTATTATAGTCTTTTAGACCATTAAAATAAATTGTATTGGAAAAATAAATAAAAAATTTGCTTTTTTGATCCTTTTCTGTGAAGAGCATATTTTCTTGCGAGATCACACGCGATATTTTGGCTGTGTCAGACACGCACGGGACTGAGGAGCGCGTTCATTGGTGGAAGGAAGCAGGAAGCAGCTTCAGCGTCTTGCTCCAAAACAACAAAAGTTATAACTGAACCCGACCTGGCAGTGACCTACGGGATCCAACCGTGTATGTACGAGCCCGAGCCTCGCCTCGCGCGTAATGGCGCCCTCGCTTGTTGTTGAGTTGGGACAAAGCAAGCTAACAGCCAGGCATCGGCTCTTATGCTGTTGTGAAGATGGAATACACAAACGGAGTGGAGTTTTGTTTCCCATAACACGGATTATAACATGTTATGAAATGAGCTTTGTTGTGCTGGTTTGTTCGCTGCTGGTTCATATTCGTTTATATTCGACCTTTGTGTCGGCATATAGGGCCAGAACTCAAGTTCTGGTTTTGGAGTGCGCGTGCTCGTGGGGTGCATGTGAGCTGGTTGAAGAAGGCAAGATTAAACAAACGCTTCAATGTTAAATATCGGCTTCTCAGCCAGTGAAAAATCATTAGGAAGCCATTATAGACATTTTAGCTAGTGGAAAAGTGAAAATTTCAGGTGATGACTCCTTTAAAGGGGAGTTTTCCTCTCCGCTGTCGCCACATGCTTGCTTAGTATGGGGAGTGCTGTAAAGTCATTCAGTGCATTTACATGGGCAGTATCAACATCTAAGTCAATCCAGGTCGAGCTTATGACAATTTGCTGCGAGTCTTTATCCTCGTTTACATGCGCATTAGAAAACCGACCTCTCAAATGAAGTTTGTTCTACTCCGGTGCAGTAGGGGGCGACATGCCATCCCTTTCATGTCGGGTCAGCCAAGCTGGCCCGAGTGGACGCTCGTGTTCTGGAAGTGACAAGGCCACAGTAGCAGTCGTCCGATAATATCACCGCCACAACGTAACACGCGTAACAACATCTAACAGCGCAGTTATGTTCACTACACAGGGCACATTTCTACTTCTTCGCAAGTTGTCAAGGTCAAGGTCAAGGTCAAGTTTATTTATAAAGCACGCTTATCGTTGCTCACGCAACCCAAAGTGCTGTACATACACATTCATAATGAACATGCCAACACAATAAATAAACTAAAAACATAAAACAGCAAGATAAAAGAAGAAAAATAAAAACACACATAAAACAGTTTAATAAAAGATCCATAAAAGAATAAAAATTAACCATCATTAAAAGCCAGGTCAAAGAGATGCGTTTTGAGTTGTGCCTTAAAAGCATCCAAACTCTGAGATGACCTGAGCTGCAGAGGAAGGTTATTCCAAAGCTTTGGACCGGCCACAGAAAATGCCCTATCACCTCGCGTCTTAAGGCGAGCATTTGGAATTGACAACAAGGACTGGGAACCTGACCTCAGATTCCTGGCAGGTGGGGCCAGACCATGAAGAGATTTAAAAACAAAGAGCAGTAGTTTGAATTGAATCCTATACTGGACCGGTAACCAGTGGAGGGAAGCAAGCACTGGGGTGATGTGATCACGCTTCCTAGTACCTGTTAAAAGACGAGCTGCTGCATTTTGCACCAATTGCAGACGATTTAGAGACGAGTGGTCAAGGCCATAATAAAGGGAATTGCAGTAGTCCAGCCGACAAGAGACAAACAAATGAATAACCTGTTCAAAGACAGCCATCGGCAAATATTGTTTGACTCTTGCCAGTTGCCTCAGATGATAAAAACCAGACTGGACCACTGCACTTATCTGCCTGTCATATTTAAAGGAACCATCCATAAAGAAGCCAAGGTTTTTCACATAAGGTTTTATAAAATCAGAAAATGGACCAAGGGGACTTACGACGCCCCTTAACTGGTCTCCACAACCAAAAACCACAACCTCGGTCTTCAAGTCATTCAGTTTCATGAAGTTAATTGACATCCACTGTTTAACATCTTCCAAATAGGCCATTAGAGAAGCAGATGAATTTGGAGTTAGTGGTAAATAAATCTGAAGATCATCTGCAAAACAATGAAAAGTAATGTTGTGTTTGGCAAAGTTGTGCCAAACAAACAAAAATATCTCAAAAGCTACACTTTGGATGTGTCCTATTTTGACATTTTGAGTAAGAGGAAAGGTAGCTGAAGAGTTTGACGTATAATAGGTGCGTGTTATGTAAAATGTGATAATTTACGTTATTACATTTTAATGCCACTATCGGCCGATGATATCGGACATCCCTACCTTTTTTCTTCATTTCTATTAAAAGCCTGAATAATTTGGTGGTTTGAGACCTAAAAAAGACTAAATATTTCAAACAATTGAGGTTCAGCTCAGAATTTTGAAATCTTTTCAGTTTCTCAATCCCTACATTTTCACAAACATTTTCAGAAAAGTGAATTTGGTAAATTATCTGATCATCCAAAAATAGTCAGGTGATGGATTAGATTACCTGAGCAACAGAAATTATGAACTCTTCTCCAATCAAAAATTGAGGAAAATTTTGTCTTGCCTCGATATCGAGGACCAACCAGGACCAACCATCATTTATACAGTCTCTGGGACCAACCAGCGTGCTGCCTGTTGAATGTGACGTGTAGCTTCGACGCAGCAAAGAGTTAGGGGAAGCTAAATCTTCTTCTTTTGCCACGTTTGTTCACTCTGAAGTCATGTTTGATCTCGAGAGGTTTTGTGAGATTTCCCATCTGAACGTGGAATGTTTGGTATTGTGAGTTTTGTTCCTGGTGTGTAGTTTTTGCCGTGTGGCTGCACACCACACACACAGTAGGACCAAAACTGGCATTTGCATGATTTAAAATAAAAATAAAAAAATCTCACCATGTGCACCTGGCATATTACAACACCAAATTTCAGCTCAACATCTGTAAAAGCTACTGAGTTATAGTTATTTTTTGTGTTTTCTATGGTCAGTTTGCTGTGTCAGCCATCTTGAATCAAATGTCAATCAGGTCCCCTCCTTTTGGTGGTGGTTGTTAATAAGCCAGAGGACTTCTGGAATGACACAGATGCTAATAAAATCAACCTGTCCAAGAAAAATGAGAACTTAAATGTGCTGTGAAAGCTGGAGCAGCTAAAATGTCACCTGTGAACCACGTGGAGGTTTGTGCGATGGCCCAGCCCCCGTGGCTTTCAGTGTCACCGGGTCGCTGGTGTTCACTGATGTTGTGGCAGGAGACAGAAGCAGCTGGATGAGTTCTGCACCGCTCAGGAATGTGCCTCCTCACACTCAGCCAAATCCTGCACAGCTGACTGCGCAGAGCTTTATGACACAGATGGACAATGACCCGAAGCTTTCTCTGAAAGCACCCCCCCCCCAGTCTCTGAAGGTGGAAAAGTGGAACATATTTAGTAATGGCTGAGTCTGTGGGGCTGCCCTTTATTTACTGAAGACAAAACTAAAGGTGGAGAGAGCCACAAACAAAAAACTGAAAGCAGCTGCAGAAAAAGGCCTGGCAGTGTATCACAAACAAGGAAACTCATTCTGTGGCGATGTTCATGGGATCCACGCTTTAGGCAGTAAGAAAGTATTGAAAATACATTTTATTTATGGTTTACATATAACTTCCTGGAAAAGATGACTAAATATTAAAGGTACAATATGAAAGAATGACATCCTGTGGTCAAATTAGGTAACTGCAGTCCATTTTCATAAGCAATAACATGCCGTTCCGTGAGTTTCATGGCTGTTGCCAGTTAGGGATCAGCACCAGAAGATTCTAGATGATAAGCAAAGAAGAGTCATATACCGTGAGTTTAGGGATGTTCCGATCACATTTTTTTGCTCCCGATCCGAGTCCGAGTCATTAGATTTTGAGTATCTGCCGACACCTAGTCCCAATCCGATACTTCAGCAAAGCATTCAAATATGAAGAAAAAAGGAAAAACACGTCCACGTTGTCCTTTAATTTTTGTTTTATTATTTAGGTATTTGTTTCTGTATTTATGCCATTTCCTTAGTTTATCTGCCGTAAAACATCACTTGTTTAGGAAGTACATTGATAAAAAATTTGTTAATATTATGAATATATTAAAACTAGTGGAGTAGCTCATATTTCAAATTGTTTACGTTCTCATTATGTGACTTTACTGAGTTATGCACGGCTCCACGTAATGGTGTTTTCCTCCAAGAAACAAAGAAAGCTGATGACGAGGAGCTTGTTGAGATTAAAACTAAGCCATTGTTGTTCTGTTTGAAAATCTCTATCTCAGGATGAATTTAAAAGGTGATATTTGTTGTTTTATAAGGTTAAATCCGATCTTTTTCACCCGATTCCGATCTTTTGTTCTTTTCACATGATCTGGCCCAATTTCCGATCACATGATGGGATCGGAGCATCCCTAAGTGAGTTGATAAGTAGATAAATATATTGTCATATCTGGTGTTAACACTCTTGAGTGTTTTACGGTAGGGAGCACTTACTACATTTATTACAGTAATATTTCTCCAGCATTACAGGAAGTGTGGTTGTTTGTCGTCTTGCTGTTAGCTTGCTGCTATAGTTCTGAACGACTCATTAAAGGTAGAAAAACACCACGATTGACTCATTATTCTCTTCACACACACATTTCACTGTAATATCCAGTTGTTGGTCATTGAAAAAGTAGCTTGAGATATTTTCAGAGCCGACTATTTGCTTCAAATTCACTGTTAGCATTGTTAGCTCAACATTAGCCTCCAACCTGCTTCACTCAATATTAGAGTAAAACAAAAAGATAACGTGGCTTCTTAGGGGTACAACAAATAACTTCTGGGTCGCTTCTGTTTACTGGCATCAGTTCTTTAAACAACTATGGAGCTTTTTGCCGGCGCTGCAGCGTTAGCTTGGTGGAAAAACGGCAACCTCACAAACTTACAGACTACAAAGAAACTATGTCCCTCTTTTGTTTTATTGAAAGGAGAAAAACTGACCACCACCCAGCTGGCTGAGAATGAAATCTGTTTCAATAATACCTTCCTGTCAATATGACTGAGAAATTAGACTGTTTTGTGATTATTTCACTGTAGAATTCTTATACATTGCTCCTTTAAAGAGATGAAACTTTTGAACCCCTTTTCTAGTTTGATGTAAAACTACTCAGATGAAATCTTAGAGTCGACACCATAAACTCACATTCATCTTGAGCCTGATATTTTATCACTCTGCAGCATCAGTGCCAGCCTTTCAGCTCTGCTGCATAAACAAAACGCATGAAGAAAAACCCAACAACAATAGATTAGAAAACAATGAACAATCAGCTCTTAGAGCTGCTGATTGTGACTCTTATCACGGCTCTGCAGCCTCGGTCAGATTTGTTTTATGGTAAATAAAACACACAAGTTATAGTTTTTATTAAATAATGATTTTCTTTATTTTTAAAAAGGCTGATTTAATAACAAGGAAAAATAAGGTTTTATTGAAAGGAGTTGGCAGTTGCTGCTCTCTTTGTTTTCATGAGCATTAATCATTTTGTGCGGCTTGTGTGTGTAAAGATTTCGTGTATTCTCTGTGATGCAGCTGAAATAACTTTTCGGTTCCTCACTAGAAGTACTTGCTTTGACTTCCACCTGACCGTACGATTTGATTCCCGTTTGGCGCAAAGATGCAGCGACTGCGCCCGCAACTTTACTCTGATTCTCATAAAAAACCCAACATGATGTGTGTTTTCATGGCCAGAAAGTTCTCTTAGAGGTGGAATATTCCCCAGTAAAGGAGCATTGCCGGTTTGTTTCCAGTCTGACTCCAGCATGTTGTTTTATTTCCGTGGCCAGCTCTCTAGCTGCACTGTCACACTGTGATAAATCTCTTGAACTTTCTGTGCTTTGAGATCACCGCTCAGAGCTGCTGAGATGTGCGGGAATACTAAGAAGAGACAAAGATTAGATAGAGCAGATAGGGTAAGCCTGAGATCTGAGGGAGGGGAAAGGTCAAAAATCTTCCAGCTGAGGTGTCATTCAGCGTGAAGATACACTATCATTTCCTCTTAAAGTGACAGTGTGTAGTTTCCTGGCGATAGGGGGCAGTACATACATTTCAGGGTAGATTTACACCATATCACCGTGACTGTCGCTAGTTTAAAAAAACATTACGATAAATGTTACCTGTTGAGCAGAAAGCATGTGACCTTGGCGTGACTCCTCAGACTTTGATAGTCCTTCAGTTAATTCCATAGAGAGAACGCAATGCTGATGCTAGTTTTCTGGCGGGGTAGGTTCCAGATCTGCTCGGGGTCCTGCGCCTGCCGATGACGTCACACTACGGCAATACCACTTGGACAAAATATATTACATCTCTTTTTCGATTCTGTTCTTTCACATAGGTTTTGGAAAGAGTTTAGCAGTTTTGTTATTAAATTCATGTTTCTTACGGTCTCAATACTTTCGAATGTGGTAACGTAACTTCCATAAGTCGTACGTCCAGCCAATCATCTAGTGTGACATCATCGGCAGGCGCAGGACCCCGAGCCGGCTCACCTAGAAGGAAACATGGTGTCCAATATGGCGTCGTATAGCGCCATTTTACCCACGAGCTCATTCCCAACCGGCAGCGATTCTGACGCAAAACGGGAGCGAAAGCGTTCCACACAGCTGATCCCGCGAGGTCACAAAATCACAGGAGAATTGCAACACCATTCGTGATTTTAGAAGTCCACACAATGACAAGCCAGGAGAATGTCAGCTGCATGTAGCCAAAAAGGTCTGTGGTTTATTTTCAGTTTTGTTTACATTGGCTATGGGGGTTTCACAGGAAATGACGTACTGCACCTGCCTTTTATTTTGGAAGTGTCCGGATGTTTCACACTGCCATGGGATGACATTTTGATCCCAAGACCTGATCAGAAATCACCTCTATCTAATATTTATGGTACTCTTTTGACATTTGAGTCTGGCTCTTTTGTTAAAATTAGGACAGCTTGGAAGCGAGAATTAGGCATTGACCTGACTGAATCGTGGTGGGACAAGGTAATCCATAGTATACGTAAGACTACACCATGTGCTAGGTTACAGCTTATACAGTTTAAAATCATAAACAGAGTCCATTTCTCAAAATCTCGCTTATCTAAGATGTTTCGATTCTAGATCAGTGTGACAGGTGCCAAGCTTCACCTTGCAACCTTGCTGGTGGTGGTCGGAGGGACTGGTGGCGCCAGTGCTCGGCAGCCTCGCCTCTGTCAGTGCGCCCCAGGGCAGCTGTGGCTACATCGTAGCTCATCCCCACCAGCGTGTGAATGGGTGAATTGAGTTGATTGTTGTGAAGCGCCTTTGGGGGTTGTAGAACCCTGAGAAGGCGCTATACAAATACAGACCATTTACCATTTAACCTCAGTCATATGTTCTTTTTCTGTTCAAGATTGCTGGGCCAGCTCTATACCCTTGGGGGGGGGGGGGGGGGGGGGGGGGGGGGGGGGGGGGGGGGGTGTCCTGGAGGGTGCGTGGGAGTTCGCCCAACCAATCTACATGTGTTTTGTGGATTTGGAAAAGGCGTTTGACCGTGTCTTGGAAGGAATCTGGCGATAAGATAGATATCACAATACTGGGGAGACCTTACCATATGTTGCGGTACTAAAAGCCAGACGATATTTGATATTTTAAGACTGAATTTAAGTGGAAAACTCAGGCCAGATGCTTCCAAGACACATTCAGTGTTATCGCGAGATATTGTTGTTTTGTCAGACTGAAGGGGGTAAAAACTGCTGCCACCTAGCTGTCGGAGGTTGAATTGCACCACACAAAAGAAATTCAGTAAATGTTTGCACGTCAATTCTCAATAAGATTCAATGCACTACCTTTAAATATCAGTACCATAACAGGAAATATCGTGATATTATCAGTGTCTGAATTTTTTTACATCCCCAATAAAAACTCTGACTCTTCTGCAGAAAGCCGTATTGATATTTTAAATTTACACACAAAAATGAAGCTAATTGACCGAACTATTAATTAAAACTGTGCTGACTCTGCCCTTTTCACTTCAAAGCACGTGGGCTGCGACAACACTTTGGGCTCAGATGCTAAAGAAGATCGATGCCGTGTTTGTGGAGGGGATGGCAGCACCTGCGAGGCCACAGAGGGACTCTTTAACGACTCCCTACCCAGAGGAGGTAAAACCCATCTGACCCTTGACCTGAGTTTTAGGATAAGAGACTTTTAGGTGTCCTGTCACCTCAGGTTTCTGTTAGATCTCCAGTGATATACTGCTGAGCAGAGACTGCACTCTATGTTGTGGTTTTTATGACTACATGCGACACACAGACTGTAAGGACTTGTCCCTCTTTTGGTAAAAGAGGGATCTTATCAAGCAGACAACACATCCAAAACTTTCCTGTATTTACCACCCACCTATCGAGCAGAAGTCATCTGAGTTGGGATTCAGTCCAAAATATCTTTTGCATGATACATACATTTATGTTAGAGTAAGAAAAAAAAATCAGGCGATAGGGTGGCCAGAGCTTGTGTACGGCGAACAAGGCAGGGAGAAAACATATTTCTCCTTCTATGGTATGGCTAGTAAACCATCTAAAAATATTGTGTGTGCATGTGAGGCTGTAAAGGCTGTTTTGTCCTGCTGCATGATCGCCGTCTCCTTTTTGGGTGATTTGGAATTTAATCTATATGTTCTCCTTCCTAGTATGATATGTAACTTTATGTCTTCTGTGTGTTGAAGCAATATGTCACCCAGAAATGAAGCGTGTGTGCGTGTGTGTGTGTGTGTGTGTGTGTGTGTGTGTGTGTGTGTGTGTGTGTGTGTGTGTGTGTGTGTAAGGGGGGTGTTGTCTCCGAGTGGGAGAGATAAATCTTCAGTAATGTCTCTTTCTATCTCCCAGGCTACATGGAGGTTGTTCTGGTCCCTAAAGGATCTGTTTACATTGAGATTAAAGAAGCTGTGGTGTCAAAGAATTATATTGGTAAGTAAATGAAAGAGGCTGATATGA
This sequence comes from Aphyosemion australe, assembly GCA_006937985.1. NCBI lineage: Eukaryota > Metazoa > Chordata > Actinopteri > Cyprinodontiformes > Nothobranchiidae > Aphyosemion > Aphyosemion australe. The sequence goes on from SSNS01000017.1 coordinate 1,541,290, forward strand.
TCAAATCATAACAATTTCTGGTTAAAATGCTGAAGAAATATTCACACCTCTTAGGTCATGAACACCACTGATTTTAGTGATCCCCTGGCATCCGACAGTAGCACGCTCATGAGGTTAAAATTTAAACTATGGTTTAGGAAGAGAATAAATCTAAAGCGGGAATGTCAGTATACTGACTGTTTTGTGTATGCAGGATTAGGGTTAGGGTAAAGTTGAACATACATACAGTATGATTTGTTTGTTTTTAGCACCAGAGCACTTGATGAATGGATTATCATCAGTGTGACCGCACCTTGAAAAAATTAGGAGTAATTTTTCAGGTCTGGAGCACACAGGTGTGTGTTAACCAAATGTCAAGGAGGAAAAGCACCAGCATTGTTGCCCATCTGGGAAGGGTTAAAGATCATCTTGTCTACCCCCCCATGCACAGCAATGGTGTTTTTAAAGGTGTGGAACAGTGAAAAAAAAAATTTTAATACACATTTTAAAATAGTCTCCTACACCTATCTCCTGCATTAGCTTCTGATCGAAGATAGATGGTGAAACTCTAGGATTAGAAAATCCTGACAGATCTACGTCACACTGTCTCTTAACATTCATGGACTCACCCATCTTGACTCACGACGGGGAAGGCTGTTGTTGGTTTAGCGTCCAGGAAACAGCAGAGAACGTCTGGGCTAGTAGAAGCTAACCGTTAGCATTAGCAACTTCACCACACAGCAGAACTCCTCCAGGCTTGAGTTATTTGTGGAGATAAAACATCAATGTTGCAGAGCAAACAGAGTCAGTGGTAGAGTCATGTTGCTGTTAGCCAATCAGAGGAGAGATGTCCAAATATCAGGAAGTAAGACTCCAAATCCTGCCGTTTGAAGCTCAGCTGTGATGTGGCTCACTTCTAGTTCCTGAAAATGGTGCACCAGTGCTTTGTTTCCCCAGAGTACCACTTACAAGGCATTCGTTCCTACTAGAGAATACTTCAAATGTATTGATTAAACGAGTGTTCCACACCTTTAAAGCATCACAACTAATTACAACTAAACATATGAGAAAAATCAGTATTTGAACATGCAGCAGGAAGGTGAGCGTAACATAGGTCAAAACCTGGGAAAATTATCTGAGGTATATTTTAATGTTTTTGTTTGAAATGTAGTTATTGTGGATTTATCATTCATTCATCCAAGTCTAAATAGTCCAAAGTTGATGCCAAAGCCGTTTCAAACGAGCCGTCGCCATCTTTGTTTTTCGTCGCATCATCCCGCCCACCAAACCGATAGAGCGCTGTGATTAGCATAACACAATACTGCTCAGGCTAGACCGACATGCAGAGCAAAATCATTTTGCTCCGGCTACTGTCTGTCTAGATTTCTAGGCTAGGAGTTTGACTTTTTTTGTAAATTCAAGATTTTCCTTTATCAGAGAACATCCAAGATTTTTTCACATAAATTTGACATTAATCTTGGAATTTCTTGGATATTTTTTCCTTCGGTTTTTATTTCTTTCCTCAGCTCCATTTTGTTATTTTTCATCTTCAGCGTCTCTAATATGCCGTCATAAATATCCGAGTAAAAGCTGAGTCACAAAAAAAAGAACATTTTCACCCATGTGGCTAGAAGTGTTTGGTATCTATTAGTCATGTTTCACTGGCAATCCGCTGATCTGCAGAGACTTTTAATTCACTACAGTGTGATAAATTAACAGTTTGCAACATCAGCCTGGTTCATATTATCTGTTCAGTTCTGTCAGCTACATTTATCTGTGTCGAGAGCAAATTAGAGGATGCCATCATCTAATCTCCTCTTGCTTAACATGAGGCCATAAAACATGACCAAAAAAAGAAAGGCAAAGCCCCCCTGGATCTGCGTGATGTCTGCCTTGGCACCAGACTCAACCACTCTGGTCCAGACTAAACAAAAAGTATTTGTAACACTGGCAGTGTCAGCTGCGTAACAATCAGACAACCGGATTCAATTAAGCCCGTCCCATGTCTTATCATTACCCAGAGAAAGACATGTGACAGCGTGTTGAATTTACGGCGGACGGTGTTGACGGCGAAGTGAAGTTACGCTCTGAAACCGGATTTATTGGGCCGTGCTGACAGCTGCTGGTCTGCCAGGATTATGGAGGATATGATGTTCATTCATCAGAGTTTAAAGACTCCACTTTTGGCTGTTGTGTTGGCCTTGATTTTCCTGGCGAAGCAGTTTGTAACTTTATTATGAATTATATCTGTGACCTCAGTGATAATAAAAATAGTTTTCTTACACAGCGTTCACTAGATCTTTGCTTTTTAGGTCAGAGACGTTTCAGGGATTTTTTTACAAGTCCCTGTGAGACTGTACGGAGACTGGAAGACACGTGACAGCTTGAGTAAACTGAACTTTTTTAAAGATGGGAAAAAAACAAGATAATGCCCACAATCGGTGCCAGATGTGCCTAGAATGGATGCTTAGATAGAAACTGGGGATGTGATATGTGAAGAAGCGGTTACGTCTTGTTCAGCGAGTCTGCGTAAATGCTGCTGAAGAGAATCTGCAGAGCCAGAGTGTCAGAAGAGTGAGCGCTTGGATTGTTTCTCCTCATTTTGGCACCATTTCAATGCAGAGAAAGTAGGTATTTTCAGATTTGTTGTGCTTGGAGACTAACTTTTGTTTTGGCAACCAGACAGAGTGGTATTCATAAGGCTTTCTTTCACCTGAACACCTTTTTTTTTCTTGTCTGAAATTGTAGCACATTGATGAATGTTCAGATGGGAAGGTGTGTCTTTGTTCTGAGGAGTTTAAAGTCCCACTCCGATCATCTTTGTAGCTGTTTTAAATAGTTCTCAGTGGTCTTTAAACTATGATTATGCCGTTTTTAGCCAAAATCACAAAACCTGTGCCGTTTTCTAGTACTTAGTTTCTACATAGTGGCAGTAGCTCATTAAAAATTCGCCTCTGGGTTGTGGGCGGGGCCATTGGCGTGGAGTCGTCCCCCCCACTCCTCTTTTCCCGGCTGTTGAGAGCTTTCTGTTTATGCTAGCTCTCTGTGCTAGCATGCAGCACTGGCTGCTAGCATTACATCAGCTCCATAAATACAGGCCGATGATTGAATTAGGAGTTTGTGCTCCGCCCAGTGGGTTTGTGACATCACAAACCCAGTCAGTTTTAGGCTGCATTTTTTCGTCTGCTACTGATGCACAGCGATTTGAATGCAGAAATGCCTCAAGAACATGTTAGAAACAGAAAAAACACAATTTTTATTGGAGCGGGTCTTTAAGGAAGTTGATGGGGACGCCAGGGAGGCTGATGGTGATGAAGATGAGAGATGGATATGATGATGCAATGCTTATAATTTCTTTTTTTGTGATCATTTAGCTTTAAAATCCGAACAAGATGATTATTACATCAACGGGGCGTGGACCATTGATTGGCCCAGGAAGTTCGACATCGCAGGGACTTCCTTCCACTACAGGAGACCCTCGGATGAACCGGAGACTCTAGAGGCTCTGGGACCTACAACTGAAAACCTGGCTGTCATGGTAAATCTTTAACGAGTGTAACAATACCTAGATACCTAGAGCCAATGGCATTGATCCTAAACATCAATAGAATAACTATTTTTCAAATGCAAATACAAAACACTTTTATTTTAACAATTGCTTTATTTTGAAGTTGTTTTTATAGTAAGAACTTTTCTTTTTCCTTTAAATGAATTGATTGACATGCCTGAGCTGTTTAATAATGATCTAGTTGTTTGTGGGATCTTGATTTGAATGGAAATCGTCACGTTCAGTAATGTGTAAAATAGTTTCATATTGATCGGTGGATCCTAAATTTAATTAAATCAAAATGGTATTTTGACTGAATCTGAAATATCAGCAAAATCCAGCAAAATAAATCAATCCACTGTATCATTATTATATTTTATCATGATCGAACTAGTGATTTACACCCATAGTAGTGATACAATCACATTTTCCTTGTCTTTTTCATAATAGAGTCCCATAGTGAGAGATTGAATGACTCAGACTTTCTAGCGTTAACCCTACTCCTACACATAACCATATCCCTCTTTGAGGCTGGACTGAACTCGGTTAGCAGGGAGTTGAGCTGTAGCGTGTGATCAGACCCAAACGCGGAAGTGCTAGCGCTGGGAGAGGCTGACACGCAGTTTAATCTAGGAACACTTACGAGATCGTAGCGGTGTTCCAGTGAACAAGGAAAACGGACTTACTGGTCAGAAGCAGGCTGGTTGAAGAGTCTTGAGGAAGTGACGTGTAATTATAGATGAGCGTGATGATGTGGGAGCCATGAGAGCTGGGCTAGGGCTGCTGGGAAGTGGAGTTCTGAGTGTTAGGTCTCCGGTTGGAGGAGCGGCGGGGGGCACAGACACCAATGCAAACAGTCAAAAGTTTAGCATCAGACTCAGAATTAATATTTTTAGTCCGGTTTGCCACCAAACAGATTCTTAGTCGGATGGAGGCTGCAGGTAGAAAGATCCCTGCAGGTGGAATATCTGGATGGACATGAGGAAATAGAGGTCACCAAGAGGTCAACCATCTGATGGCAGGATGTTGGTCATTGAGTAGCCCTCAAGGATGATGGTGGCAGCTTTTGCAGGTTGAGACTTTGGATGTCCACAGATTTCAGAGGTGGTTCTCTAACTGATGAGTTTAAAAAGGTGACATTTTCAGAACTGATGTAACAAACAGATTTGATCCTAAGTGGTTAGAACCTTCAACTGACTTTCTGAGACAAATAATAGTTCAACAAAACTGGCTTTTTGGGATGGTTCGAAGCATTTTGAACTGTTACGGATGAGCTAACACTAAACAAAAATGAAAAACAGAGAAACTAGTTTCTTTTCTCTTATCAGCACTTCTTACATGATTAAATATAGCAGAATACTTCAAACCAAACACAAAACTACGTTGTTGTATAAATTGTAGTTTGAACGTTACTATAATCTTCATCTGCCGTACACATTGGCAGCTAAGTGTAGTTTAGGGTCAAGCTCATTACTGAAAAACTGTTTTCTCATAAAAAAAAACCCATTCCTAATAAAATAATTTTATTAGTGACTTGTCTTGACTTCTCAAACATATTATAAATTCATGTATAATTTGTTTTTCTGCATTTTTTAGTTTTATCATAATGGCAGATGCCTGAACTGTGTCACACTAATGTTCACATGGTCATCGTACGCATGCACAGTAATAAACACAACAAGGCTTAATTTAGCTGCTGGTAGCAGAAACCGTGAGATTATTCCTACAGTATTTACCTGTGGAGTGTTCTTGATGAATATGTCAGCCTTTCATTACTGCTGCCCCCTGCAGGTCCTCCTTCAAGAACAAAACCTGGGAATAAGCTACAGATTCAACGTGCCCATTCAGCGCACAGGGAGTGGGGACAATGAGGTGGGCTTCTCCTGGCACCACCTACCCTGGTCTGAATGTTCAGCTACCTGTGCTGGTGGTGAGTCAAAGCAACAACTAATGAGTTCATCTTTAATCTCTGGCATGGCTCAGTGGAGTCTCTTTCAGACAGTAATCATAGTTTAAGAGCATAGATTTGACGAGGTCCAGGTTGGGAGGTCTTGGATTAAAGTGCTGCCTTTTGCAGATGATGTAATGATTTAAACGCGTTGAGAGGGGAGCCTCAGCAGGTGCAGTTTGTGTAAAAAACAGTCTGAATGAAAACAAGTTCCTCTAAGATGGAAATCTATGTTACTAATTGATGCTTTAGGTATATTTCAACACAAGTGGATGCTATCTGTTCTCATCAACTCCAAAAGCAATGGTTTTACAGCAATGGATTCTGCCTTTTCCCATGATTTCCATACCTCTTCAACAAGACATTACACAACCACATTCTGTTCAGTGGTGCAACATTGGGCAGTTCCCAGTACAATTGGATGGTTTTGATTAAAATTGAACTTTTCTTTGGGAAAATTGGCATAATTTGCGCAGGTTTGGACTCAGTTTGGTGGTTTTAAGCTAACTGGTTGACAGTGGCAAAGAAGTTAAGTGCCCAACCCGTAGGCCCCATCTGTTGTGGTAGTTGTGTCCTTGGGCAAGACACTTAACCCGCCTTGCCTGCTGGTGGTCGGAGGGACCAGAGGCACCAGTGCTTAGCAGCCTCACTTCTGTCAGAGCACCCCAGGACAGCTGTGGCTGCACTGTATCATCACCAGCGTGTGAATGCTTGGGTGCCACCTTAGTAAAACTGCTTGGTGCATAGAACCAATACTCACTCACACTCATACAGGAAATATCACAACATATTGATTTGGCAGGTTTTGACGGATATCTGGGCTGTAAAACTTTGAATCCATCTGAAAACACTTATTCAGACAATGTTACAAAGACACAGTTGAAGTTAAGTTCTGCAGTTCTGACTGGTCCATGAAAACAGAAACAATGCAGCGCCTTATACTGGTGCACACCACAAGATGTGTTTACAGGGAGGAGTGGACAAAATAACACCTGGAACAATTCATTGCTTGGTATCCCCACTGCCAGACCTCCAGAATGGAATGACAACACCAAAGCTGCCAAAGCACGTTGCCAAATCTTGAGATTTTTTGTGTTCATACAAGCTGTTCAAAGCGAGAACTGTTGCACTCATTTGACCCAGTTTTTTTTTTTTTTTTTTTTTTGTAGCTCACAGCTCTGCTTCCCAATGCCTGGTCCCTACTGGCACTAAAACACAGAAAAGAGATAACATTTCTTATTTTTAATGTTTTTAAATAAGCTTTTCAAGAATTATTAATTACTATGCTGATATTCAGTCAGTATTTTATATATATATATATAAATATACTGTATATATATATACATGTATATACAGTATATATATACAGTATATATACTGGCATATATATGTATATATATACAGTGTATATATACTGGCATATATATGTATATATATATACAGTATATTTATATGCTAGTATATATACTGTATGTGTATATATATATATATATATATATATATATATATATATACACAGAATATATATTCCCTGTAGTGCAATAAAGGTTATTAAATCAGCTTTACACATGATTTCTGAGCTGACCTTCTGAGCTTTTAATTCCTTTGGAATATCTCTAACCTTTTGAAAAATGTAATATTTTAAATCTCATGTTTGTCTGTAATTTTGTAAAACTTACCCTAATCAACGTTTCGACAATTTCTGCAAAACAGCATGCCGAAAGCCCACATCCAACTCCTCATCTGAGATGGGTTTCCAGCATCATTACTTTATAGCAGACGATTCAACCCTGTAATAAATTCAATATGTATATTTTCTATATTTTAAGCCAGAGTAATGAATATGGTGTCTGTTCCGTGAATGAGCTGCTCTGCATAGCTTCTGGTTTACCAGTGCTGGACAGAAATGCAGCCACTCTTCCTAAGTCCTACAAAGTCAGACGTTTAAAATCTGAAACCGCACTGAAACGCTGCCCACGGCCTCAAGAATGACTAAACCAAACCTTTTAGCCCAAAAGCAATGGGTTTCGTGTAACAATAAATAGTGTTCCTTCCCAGTTGTCAAGTATGGCCTGGACGAGGGTTTGTAATATTTTGTAGAAGCATGACTGAATAAGCGTGTGGGTTTTTCACAGGAAGGACTTCCAGATCCAGAGAAGTCTGAGACTGTTCCTGCAATAGGGGAAGCACACTTGGCCCTTCAGCACCGTAAACATGCCTTTGCATTGTTGACCCAAATGATTTGATTTGTCTCAACTGTGTGTTTCTCTAACTGTGCAGATCTTAAATCTGTTAAACATCTCCTCCTATTTAATGGTGCAAGCTCAGCTAATAATGAAATGTTGTTTAATATATCAGTCGTGCAATAAAATTAGCAAAAACACACACTTTCTGACAGCCTTATGACTGAAACTGTTTTACTACAAGATTTGCACTATTTATCTTAAGTGTATTTCACTCAAAGCACAGACTTTCTATATTTTATGCCGTCTCTCTAGCTCTCTCTCTCTCTCTCTCGCTCTCTCTCTCCTCTCTCTCTCTCTCTCTCTCTCTCTCTCTCTCTCTCTCTCTCTCTCACACACACACACACACACGCAGATCCATATCTCATTACATCTGCCAGACGAGTCTGCCGGTGATATGTCCCATGAGGGTCCAAATAGACCCAGTCCTAGTTGGTATGGGACACACACACACACACACACACACACACACACACACAGACACACACACACACACGAACACACACACACGTGTGCACAAAAACACTTGCAGCCACATACACAGTGGGAGGTGTGACACCGATACGGTAGCCCTCGCTTTCCCCAACAGAAGCCAAAGTAAAGAGCTCCCTGCTCTGTAAAAGTGATTTGCCAACATATCCTGGAAAGAATCAGGAATGTACATGTCTGGATCCACTACAGAATGAAAGCAATACCATCCCCATTCAAACGCAGCGCTCGGCTCGACGAGTATGGGGGAATTTAACTGACACATATCAAGAGCTTGAATTTTAAATTTAAGAGCAGGATTTTATATCCTTGCTTTCAAAACTTGTTATGCTTGCACTCAAAATGTCTGCTCTCGTTCAAATATACTCTGTTCTCCCTCAAATCCTTCTTTCTGCACTCAGATTTTAAGTTTCTTGCACAGATATTTTCTTCACCTGTGCAAACTTTCTCTCTGCACAGATTAAAACTGCTCCCACAACTCTGTTCCCTGCGCTCACGGATTTTTTCTGCTCGCTCGCAAACCTGGTAGTATAATCTCCTAGCAACCGCTCGGCCAATGGGAGACTGTTTGGAACTGGGCGGTGACAAACCTCTTCAGGGTGCGCTTGTTTTCTTCATGTGAGCTTGCCTGTGTAGTTTAAACATATAGCTACATCTGCTTTTCCTGCACTGAAAACAGGCCTATATAAGAATTTATTTTATGTATTTTGTGTATATTTCAAATGTATCTGGTCTAAACATGTCTTAGTTTTAAAATGTTAGCATGAATTCATAGTTTGTGAAACATTAAAATCGTGTTTTCTGTGGAAACTGCGCCCCCTAGTGGAGAAGCTTTGGAGGAAAGAATAAACTCGTCAGTCTGCCATCTTTCCATCGCATCAGTTACATAACTTTTATATTTATCAGAGATATTTGGTTGCCTTGCAAACTTTCCACAAGAAGGTAAGTAGAACTTTATTTAAAATATCAGTGTGTAAATTAATGTAGCCGTTTCACATTTGACTTTATCAAGATATCAGTATTTTTCTCATTTAAACCGAGGATGGTTAGTGGACAGGTGATGAAGCTGACTTTTGACGATAGTTTTTAATGTCATCTAAACTGATAAATAATAACCTATAAATAACTGCTTCGAAACTCTTTATTGTCAGATAGACCCACCGTGTAGCCTACAAACCCAGGTTGTAATGGTAGCTGAACTTTATGATGCCTCATGTTAGCTAACATGCTAGCTTAACCTAGTGGGGTGACTCAAGCCTCCGTGTTTCTGTGTTTTAGGTTAAATGTGAACATGGCAGCAGCTTGAATGACGTTTCACAGGCAGGTTTTTAATATTATCTTTGTGCAGATGTGTTCTAAATAATAAGTGGTATTAAAATGCGGGAGTAAACTGATGCCTCGTTTCTCTTCACTTGAGCAAATAGAACGGAGTTCGGGCCGGTCACGAGGGAATATGTCAAGATAAAAGACTAACACGTGAGTGAAAGTTCTGCTGATTTGTTAAAGTCTTTTAGGATAAATAATATATCCGAGT